>JAJOZX010007200.1:57500-238298 GCA_023014485.1 Bathynomus jamesi
ACCTTCAAAATGACTGCATGGACTGTGGAACAGCTGCGTTTCATAACTGAACAATATTATGAAACATGGAAGAAGTGTAGTTTCAGCTCAAAGATCTTTCAAGACAAATTTTCAGATGTCAAAATCACCTTCTAAGAGCTGAAACTACACTTCTTCCATGCTCATAATATTGCTCAGTTATGAAACGCAGCTGTTCCACAGTCCATGCAGTCATCTTGAAGGGTTAGTTTTAACTAACACTTGTTTTGTATCTTATCTTATCTTATCTTGTCTTGTATTGTCAAAACCTATACAATCCTGTACAAACTTGTAACTATCCTCTTTCGAATGATGCGTATGATTTTATAAAAGGACTTAGACTTTAAGAGTTACAGGGGTTTCTTTGGGTCCCATTTCTCTGGATCACCCTATATATATATATATATATATAATATCACTTTTAGGCCGATTTCATGAAATTTATGAATCTCCAAATTTATTTCTGATATATTCATAAACTGTAAATTCAGATGACTATTTTGATATCATGAAATTTAGTTTAATAAATGAATAAATGTGTGAACAAATTCATGAATGAATGAATGAAGTAATTAATTAAGGAAGATATTAAGGAAGACATGAAGGAAGGAAGACATGAAGGAAGGAAGACATGAAGGAAGGAAGACATGAAGGAATTAATGAAGGAAGGAATTAATGAAGTTATTCCAGAATAAAATTACTTTCACAAAATGTCTCCTAATTAGTTTAGTCTTGCGTGAATTCATTTTATATTATTTTAACTCCATTTGTTAATAGGGGGCGGAAGGTTTGAGAATGGTTTGGCGCCATTCCCACTCCCATCCGTTGTCCGAAAGGGGAGACTCCAGATTTGGGAAGAGAGAGTTTTCCGATTTGGGAAAGGGTAAGAACGGGGGTGTAACGCAATTGGAGTCCTGGGGGACATTTGCTATGAAAAACTCTGATTTAAAAGGGGGAAGTCCATAGAGTCGGAATGGGAATGGATCTATTTGAGAATTGCTTTCTTTGTAATTTCTCATTCTTGGATGAAGACTGAAATGGGAATGATCAAGAGTGAAAAGAGACGTGACATGACCTCCATTCTTGATGCAATCCAATCTAAATAACAGACAGAAAACTAATTTTTTTTCCATTAACCAAGCGATGACCTCTTTACATCTGTTATTAATGGTTATCACTAATTTAACATTAGTGCCTTGCAATAATAGTGTAGCTTAACTCTCATTTAAAATTACTTCATGTTAGGAAAAAAAAGTTTGTCATCTTTGCCTTACAAAGTTGCGGAAATATGAACATTATGTTTTTGGGGTTGTTTCACCCGTTTCGTAATGGCGAAGATCATGTGACAAAAGGAACCAATAAAGCTTTATGGAATCCGAACCATTTACGGGTCGCTACATCATCTGAATGCGGAGGGGAGAGGGGGGGGTTTCACCCATCCAAAAACTGAACAGGTTCAACGTCGCTTAAATGCTCTATTCTAACTGGAAGCGGTGATGCGACGTGTTTCTGAAACTGGCCAAAAATGCTGTTACGTTTGAAATTAAGAGGAAGAAAAGTCATTCTGGAAGGTTCATTTTTTACCTTTCGGGGCGTTTTACGTCCGATTACGAATTTTTACCTTTCAAAAACTTATTTCGATTACGGTAGTGCAACATTTCGTCGACAAGTTAATTACGTTAGCTAAGGTCAGGTCAGGTCGAATTAAGTTAAATAGGTCTTGCATTTCTTTAGTTTATCACTCGCAGGTTAAGGAATTTTCCATTATATATATATATATATATATATATATATATATATATATTAGTTGGACCGGATATCCGCATCATTTTTAACATCCGTATCCGCACTTCTGACTGCGGATGTTTTGCGGATATTACCTCTAAAAAGTATGCAATTTACAATTAAATTAGCTTATAAAGTAGCTTATAAGGCTCAGTCATGTACATTTCATGTAAAGTATTAATTAGTAATGAACAAACAAATATATAAACCTCAAAATCTAAATAGCTGGTAACACAGAAAATTGAATGAAACTTGTTTCATTGAATTTTCTGTGGCTGAAACTCTTGGGAAAGTTATTATTTTTATCATAATGAAAACATTAATATTAATTTTAATTCTTATGCATTGCCTCCCATAATAGTAATATCACGAAATTTGAAAAATTGTCATATATTCATAATTCTATATTATATTGATAGTTTAACTAAATATCCGCATCCGCGGATATTGAAATTAAAGATCCGCATCCGCAGATGTTGAAAAACTGACACTGACATCCGGTCCACCACTAAATTATATATATATATATATATATATATATATATCCCTAGATCCTGCCCCAAAGCTGGATGCTTCGCAGAGGGAAGCGATATTTTGGGGCTTCTCTGCGAGTGACTCGTTGCCCACGTCGGGCTAACATCATGAAAAAGAAAAAACTATAGTGTTTGTCATTTACCATTACTTATTCGGACTATAGTAGATTTAATTTTCCCAGAAGAATTCCTTGTTCCATGCACGGTCTGTGTGTAATAAATAAATATACGAGTATATATATATATATATATATATATATATATTATATATATATATATATATATATATAATGAAAAGAAGGGCCAAACACAACAGCAAACACTTTCGTTTATTTTATGTACTTCAGACGTTTCGACAAATCTTTTATCATCAGTGAATTATAAACTTTAAAACCTTAAAACAAAAATAAGAATAAATAATTAAAATTACATCAGTACAAAAGAAAATTAAAATCATTAAAATTGAATTAAATTAAAATTACCTCAACTATTAAATACACAATTATTACGTTAACCTCCATATCCGGCAGATACTGAGAGAAAACTGTACAAATGTCAGTTACATTGGAAGGTATGATATATCAGTGAAAGTAGGTTGGTTGGTTGGTTAGTTAGAAGAGCTGTAATTTGTAAGATGAACTATTGTTGTTAATGGAGGGTTTGTTTCTATAGATGTACAAAGATTCTAAAATTCGGAATTCTGTAAGGTTATTGGTTCTTTTTAGAATTTTGGGGTCTTTTCCGTTTGGGGGCTAGCAGCGAATTTTAATGAAAATCGGTATACTAATGTAGTTTTGGTCACTGATTTCAAAAATAACTTTCTTTTTTTGGAGAAATGAAAAACAAACATGTTAGAGCACTTTAAATAATTAATGTGTGTTTTAACTAGTGTTAAATTTGTGTTAAATTTGTGTTAAATTTAGCCAGAGTCACAAACTGTCACTGGTTATGAAAAAGTGCTCTAAGTGTGGGAAAGTGTGTTCCTTTGATAAAAATACCCAGTTCTTTCGTTGCCAAAAGCGTCGGTCAAACGGTAAAAAGTGTAACTTTACGAAGAATACGTTTTTTTGAAGGATCCCGGCAGATCTGTAAAAGTAGCAGAAAAAATCAAGAATTAATGCCCAGTTAGGTCAATTGAATGCCCGGTTAGGCCAATTGAATGCCAGGTTAGGTCAACTGTGCGCCCTTGACGATTGGTTAGGTTAAGTCATGATATTTTCGTTAAAAACACATTAATTATTTAAAGTTCTCTAACATGTTTGCTTTTCATTTCTCAAAAAAAAAAAGTTATTTTTGAAATCAGTGACCAAAACTACATTAGTATACCGATTTTCATTAAAATTCGCTGCTGGCCCCCAAACGGAAAAGATCCGAATTTCGAACTGAGTTTTGTGAAGGGGATGGTTGTTATCATTACTATGGTTTCTAATTGCGGATTATTTTGCTAAGGATATAAAAGAGATCAATCATGCCGATTCCCTTACTATGGCCAGTTTTGATGTCTCATCATTATTTACTAATGTCCCGTTAAAAGAAACATTAGATATCATACTCAATAAGTTATTCACTACTAGTAATACTCTTATTAATGACCTCACTCAGACTCAATTTAAAAAGCTCCTCGAAATAGCGTGTTTTGATATTCTTTTCTTATTTAATAGTAACCTTTACAGCCAAATTGATGGGGTAGCTATGGGTTCCCCGTTGAGCCCAACACTAGCAAATGTATTTCTTTACCATTATGAAGAAATATCCTTTACATGTAAAACTTTTTCTTCATTATCTAAACAAACAACATATTAATATTGTACAGTGTACACGTGTGAAAGCGAAACAAATAATAGTTTACCTTTCTTGGATGTTCTAGTTAAACGGGCTAATAACAGGTTCCAGACCTCACTATTTAGAAAACAAACTTTTACTGGTTTCGGAACCAATTATTTAAGTTGTATGTTTTATAAATATAAGATTAGCGCTATACTAACATTATTAGCAAGAAGTTACCGAATTTGTTCAGATTACTTTTCATTAAACGAAGAATCTAAATTTTTAAGACAGTACTTTACTAATAATTACTACCCTTCTAATCTTTTTGACAACCAATTAAATAACTTTTTAAATAACACTTTTAATACTAAACTCCCCATAACCACAGAACAAAAAGAAACCAGATATATTAAATTACCTTTTTATGGTTATTTATCATTATGTATTCGAAATGAAGTATCCAAACTACTTAAGTCTAGTTATCCCCAAATAAATTTTAGATTCGCCTCGTCAACCCACTTCAATTATCAAATTTTGTAAAGTTCAAAGACAAATTCCCCAAAACTGTATGCCCTAATGTTGTTTATAAATATACCTGCGACAGCTGTAAGTCTGCATATATCGGCAGTACTCAACTCCAACTGGAGGTACGCCTTTCTCAACATTTGGGCTTATCAGTCCGTCCAACCGTCCCCTAAGTAACCCACCACAATCCACAATTAGAAACCATAGTAATGATAACAACCATCCCCTTCACAAAACTCAGTTCGAAATTCTAACAAGAACCAATAACCTTACAGAACTCCGAATTTTAGAATCTTTGTACATCTAGAGAAACAAACTCTCCATTAACAACAATAGTTCATCTTACAAATTACAGCCATTCTAACTAACCAACCAACCTACCTACTTTCATAGATATATCATACCTTCCAATGTAACTGACATTCGTAGTTTTCTCTCAGTATCTGCCGAATATGGAGGTTGTATTTACCATTTGAGGTAATTTTAATTAATTTAATTTTAATGATTTTAATTTTCTTTTGCATTGATGTAATTTTAATTATTTTTTCTTATTTTTGTTTTAAGGTTTTAAAGTTTATAATTCACTGATGATGACAAAAGATTTGTCGAAACGTCTGAAGTACAAAAAATAAACGAAAAAATGTTTGCTGTTGTGTTGGTCCCTCTTTTCATCTGTAAGCTCTGTTTCCCTAAGGAGAAGTCAATAGCTTTGATTATTTATATATATATATATATATAAATATGCTGCAAACTCAGAAGGAAAAAGAAAAACGATTCCAAGGCCTTTCGTGTATTCAGAACTACACCTCGTCAGGGAATGACGAGGTAGCCCTCCCTGACGAGGTGTAGCTCTGAATACACGAAAGATCTTGATCGTTTTTCTTTTTCCTTGTGGGTTTGCAGCATTCATTCATTTCACGTGTTTAATTGTGAAATTCATCCCATATATATATATATATATATATATATATATATATATATATATACCAGAAATACACAGTATTATTATTTATATTTTAATTTACTAAATAATTAATTATGAATGTCATCTATCGAATCCGTTCATTTACTGGTGTGGTTCCCAAACTTTTTCAGGCGAAGAACTTCTTTAATATCTGAATACATTTCCTAGATCAGCTTTAGTTTCCATCACCCCAAAATAGACTAACAAAAAAGGTATTCCTAAAAAGAAGCATTGTCCTTTAATTAATTATTAAAGTTTCAGAGTAGGTTTGAAAATTCTTTGGAGTCAATTCTTTATTTCTCGTCATAATTGGTCTCCAACGGAGGTATCTAGGAAAACCCCAACCCTCCAGGGTTTATAATAGTCAGTTTATTATCCTGGTTCTAAAAGATAGACGTAAAAGAATTGCCAACAGAGATCATAAGGAAGACGAAAAGTTACTGAGCGAAACCCGGAGACCAAAAATGCTCCGGAGACAGATCCACGCTTTTCTCTCGTTATTGTTCGAAATTCGTAAGTTTGATCGGTTTCCATTTCTGCAGCGGTATATAAGCGAACTTTCGAAGTCACTGGTTTATGGAAATATTGAAGCAGCCAGAGTATGTACGATAGAACATCACCTTCAACCCGCCTCATGCAAGTATGAGACCGTTCACACTGAGATCTCATAGTCTACCTAGTTTTGCAAATTGAGTCTAAACAAACAAATTTACCAGTGAGACCACCTCGCTAATAATTCTTTATTCGGACCACCCACTTCAATCTAAAATCCTTAAAACTACCATAAAATAACATCAAATTTGGAAGCATGTATTTGATTACGTTTCCGGATACATTATCAGGCTACTGCTGTCAATTTTTTTATACTGAAAGGAGGGGCTAACGGCGAACGTTCTCAAAAACGCCTCCCCCTCCATCCCATATAAAAGGAGAAGCGAGCCGAAATTAAGGGCCAAGAGCTGTTTTAGAAAGAGCTGTTTTAGAAAGAGGCATGTGTGGTCTTTCCAGGAAAGATCACGAGATATGTCTATCGCTATAGTGAAGATTTCACCGAAATCCCGAAAGGAGGATGATCAAGAGTCATAGAAATATGCAAGAAGATCGACAGTAGAGCATCCCTTGTGGAATCCATACTGAGGATCTGAAAGGAAACCGTGAGTAGAGAGGTTAAAAATCTTCCTATTAAGTATAGATTAAAAAAGGTTACAAAGGCAAGAAACAAAGTCAGTTGGACGATAGTTGAAGGATTGAGAGGAGTCATCCTTCTTTGGGACAGACTGAATGAAAGCATTATATCGATAAGCTAAAAGTTGGCAAGTTAATTGTCGGTAAATTTTTGGAATCCGTAGTTAGGGATCGTGTTGTCGATCATTTAGAAAGTCGCGATTTGATTAATAGTAGTCAGCATGGGTTTCGACTCCATAAATCTTGTTTAACTAATTTGTTTGAGTTTTATAACGAAATAGTGAGCGACTACGATAGGCATAGAGTGGCTGACGTTATTTAGTTAGACTTTAAAAAAGCGTTCGATACAGTTCCGCATAGAAGATTAATTGCGAGGGTTAAGCGCACGGTATACGCGGTCAGGTAGCTAACTGGTTAGAGGAATGGCTTCGTGCCAGGAAACAGAGGGTCGTTGTTAATGGTAAGGAATCGCGGTGGCTGGATGTAGGTAGCGGTGTCCCTCAGGGTTCAGTGTTAGGCCCATTGCTATTCGTAATCTACATTAGCGACATAGATGGAGGTCTGACCAGTAACGTGTCAAAATTTGCGGACGATACTAAAAAAGGCGGTAAAGTTTTTAACGTGGATGATAGAAATAGGCTCCAAGACGATGTAAATAGGATTATGAAGTGGACGGATAAGTGGCAGATGCAATTTAACGTAGACAAATGTAAAGTTTTGCATATAGGTTTTCGTAACAATAATTACACGTACACGATGGACGATATACAGTTAGCGAGCGTTGAAAGGAAGTTGATTTAGGCGTACGCGTATCTAAGGATTGAAAAGTTAGGAACCAGTGCCTAGAGTCTTGCGCAAAAGCTAATAGGATGTTAGACTTCATAGCGCGTAATTTCGAATTTAAATCAAAGGATATTATATTGCCCCTTTACAAGTCCCTAGTCAGGCCTCATTTAAAATATGCCGTTCAGTTTTGGTGCCCGTATTTGCGTGAGGATATTGATAGGTTGGAAAGGGTTCAACAACGCGCCACGAAACTAATTGCGTCACTACGCAACAGGTCTTACGTTTCATTACTAACATCGCTAAAAACATTTTTACGTTTAAAGTAATTGATAAATGGAATAATCTTCCCGCGCCCGTCGTAAACTCTACCAACGTTAATATGTTTAAGAACCGTTTAGATAGGCATTTTAAAAATATTAACGTCGTTTAAAATAATAAAACAATTAGCAACAGGAGCTCTGGGGGTGATAGTCGAGGTTTGAGTCTGTTGACGATTGATGCCAGTTTGTGACATGCTAGCGTGTGATATGCCAGCGTTAAATTTATATTATTAAAAAAAAAGGGAAAAAGAAAAAAAAAGGACGAAAATTAGACTAACACGAATTTAGATGTAGCTCGTAGCGTAAACTAACCCACCTTTTGTTATACTTTTCTCATCCTCTCTTTACTTGCATGTCTGTAGTTTGCATGATATGAGAGTGTTTCTTTGAGTTAAGACTGTGTTTGCATTGTTTGTAAGCTTTCTTATTTTACTTCTTTTCATTTTTCACCCCTTTCCTATTCTCTTCGACTATTTTTCCGACTTGTCGGCAGTGGCTGGCGGATGATGATGGTGAGTCTTTTTCTTTTTCTGAATGAATGTTAACCCACGAATGACAGGTTTTGCTACTTACTTAACCCCTTATTCTCTTCTTTTAACTCCCTATTCTCTTCTTTTAACCCCATTGTTCTTTCTCTCGGGCTAACCTCAGAGTGGATCTTAGGGTCTTTGTTAGCCTTAGTTTCTGTGGATCTGTAGAAAGCGAACTTCCAGTAGGAAAGAAAAGTACCGGATGGAGGACAAAAGCGAAAGAGTTTGCATAGGCAGGGTGTCCGCACAGATTTTGAGAACAACAGGAGGGAACACCATCAGGACCGTACGCCTTCCTAGAGTTGAGCCCAGATAGGACAGAAAAGACATCTTTGGAAGGGATTCTAATTTCTGACATAATTAAGTCAGAGAGGGGAGGAGATGGAAGAATAGCACTAGAATCGTCCAGGGTTGAGGTGGAGGCGAAAGTTTGAGCGAAGAGTTCAGCTTTATCAGGATAAGAGAAAGCAACTGAACCGTTTGAATAGAGAAGAGGAGGGAAAGAAGATGTAAAGTTGTTAAGATTTTTGGCTAGGTGCCAAAAAGAGCAAGAAGAATTAGAATTACACAGTTTTTCACATTTTTGTCTGATGAAAGAATTTTTGGCTAGTCGAAGAACAGATTTTGCACGATTCCGGGCAAAAATATAAACAGAGGGAGAATTGTGGTTGTTGGATGATGATGGTACCTTTTGGTAGCCTCCTCTCTGTTGCGGATAGCATAAGAATAAGCAAAATTAAACTAAGTTTTTTGCATCAGTAGTAGGAAAAGAATATGGGGTGTACGCCTCCATGCCCGAGAGAATCATCTACGTGATGTGCTCAACTCACTTGCAGGGGCCCCGACCACGGAAGCGGTAATCATTTTATGGGAAATCAAATTACTGCCTTAGGGCTTCCCACTCGGCAGCGTTGTGCACGTTAATTGGTAACCATTGGGCTGGAAATTGAATAAAATTGAATTGGAATTAGATTGAATGTACCAAAATTAGAACAAATACACGGGAATTAAATCAAATGGAATAGAGTCCAATACGACATTATTCCATTCGATGAACCTCACTGAACCCGAGTGTGCGCGAATGAATTAATATTAAATAAAAAAAATGAGGGACAAAAAATATTTTTTGTATTTTTCACAAACATTGAAACGTCAGAATATTATACAACATGGCAACTCTATCCATTTTTCCTAATATATGTACATAATCAGTGGAAAGTAAAATGGATGTTAAATAAAAGCACATCAAAGAAAATTGCCATATAAAAACTAAACTTAACTAAACTTCCGCCTTTAACGGAATGTTCATTATATGTTGACAGTAAGTATTCAACCTCACATTTTTAATAATTTTAGTAATAAAGTACGAAAAATGTTGCGCAAAATATTAACAGTTATTGATAGTGAAAAACAAGGAAACATGCATATCTGGTCTACTGTATATCAAAGCCTAAAGGAATACTTATCTGATGTATGTGAATGTGTAAAAAATGAAGAGAAAGACGACTGCGTGGTGGAATGACGAGGTGAAGAATGCAGTGAAAGAAAAGATGAAAGGATGTGATGAGCTGTACAAAGAATGCTAAAAGAATGTTTAACCCCCATGGGGGGGCGCGCCCCACAGTTTGTGAAACGATGCCCAACGATGGGATATTACGCGCACAAAAGCAGTATTTAAGTTTTACTTCGCGTTGTAAATCTATGAAATTATGTCCAAAACTACTAACAGTCATACACTGTCTATCCATGTAGCTTCCTCTAAGTAGGCTGACCATATTTCCTTGAGACAAAAACGGGACATTGGGATGGCAAAAAAGGGACGGGGGTTATGTAATATTCTGTATTCATGAAAAAGTAAGTACATAAACATATTGAGCTTACAATTATTCTTCAGTGACAGAACCCATACAAAAAAAACCATACAAAACGGTACTGTCCCGTTCAAAACGGTACGTATGGTCAGCCTACCTCTAAGTTGAACACGTCCACTCGAAAGTGTTGACTCGGGAAAATAGTCATCAAACTTCCCATCTCTATCATTGGTCTGAAACCAGAAACCGGCCAGCCCCTCCTACTACATTTATTGGCAAAAGGGAATATTGCTACTATTTTATCCAGACTAACCCATGCTGTAAGAAGTTCCTTTTACATTGACGTGGTGAGAAAAAATAGGAGGAAACAAAAGAAAAGGGAGGGTGGGGGGGGAGTGGCTCTCCAAATAAAGCTTAGCATAATTATTCGGAGGTTCTGACTACCGATAAAAGTAGTATAAATATTTTAGGAATGCAAGTTTTTTGGTTAAAGTTGGGAAAGTATGTGGAAGAGTGTTGATAAGTAGAGAAGAAAGATCTCAGATCAGTTGATTGGAGATGAACAAGGGAGTTTTAGAGAAAGCAGAGGATATGTTGAGCAAGTGTCTGCAGTGAGACAGCTAACTTAAAGAGAGTTGCAGACTAACAAAAACCCTAAGATCCACTTTAGGTTAGCCCAAGAAAGAAGTAGAGAAAACTATCATACCATGCTTACACTTATAAAAGTGTAAAGCTTTCACACAGGAATAGCAGTAGTAGCAAAGTATGCAACAGACAAGGTTCTCGCCTTTGCCAGCCACTGCTGACAGAAAACTGTTGTGAAAGAAAATTTATAGGAAAGTAGGAAAAAGTACAATGAAGAAAATAACTTCAGAGTTCATTTACACCATGCGTACACGTATCTCATGTACCCAGTTACGCACTAGAGGAGAGTGGAAAATAAAGGATAGTATGAAATACTAGACGACTTAATCTAATCTACACCATGAATTTTTTTAGGGTTTTATTTATTTATTTATTATATATTTATTATACACAAAAAGTCATCATTTCATCGCCGCATCACTTCTTTGATGAATGTCAAAATCCACAGTGCTGAGAGACTGACTTTTTAAGATTATTTATTTTGCTATCCTCCGCAAAAGAATTACTTAGATAAGGAAGCACTGATCCAGAGCCACTTCCAGCTGGCCAGCACCCAGTAATTTAAGAATTCCCTCGACACTGTACCACATGCGTGATATTTTTTTTATCTTTTACGAAATTTTGTTACACAATGTTTGCAAGTGGTTTGGAAGGTTTCGAAAAGGAAATGAGTCTTTGGAAGATGATGAAAGAAGTGGTCGTCCGTCCGTCTTGTTTGTAACAACTTCATCTCCGTAGACAGCTGCAAGCATTCCGTGCGTTTCTATAGCCGTCTTACCAAGTTTAAAACAAAATTTGATGTTTGCACGTTGCTCAAATTTCGACATTTTCTGCAAAATCGCCAGACGCCACAAAAACGCCCTCACACAAAGCAATGACACGGCGCACTAGTGCGTAGTTGAATGGTGTTTGTCGTGACGCCATCAGCCATACACACTGACATCACCCAGTGACACGCGTTCATTAGTCGCGGGACTATTTACCGAACTTTTTGGTCACACCTCGTGTATATAATATATATATATAATATATATATATGATGAATAAAGCCACGAAAGAAAGGAAACACAAAACGGTGCTCAAGCGCTTTCGTCTAATGACATCCTCAGGAACACTGAAATACATAAAAGGTTACGGCCTATATATAGGTTACAGAAAGAGAAAAAAAAATATAAATAAATAACATACATACACACAAACATATATACATATATTATATATATATATATATATATACATATCTACACACATACACACATACACACATATATATATATATATATATATTATATATATATATATGCAATAAACGGAGAAGTAAAAATAAACTTAAAAATTAAGGATTAGAGGATTAACAAAGAGGCATATCGATTTTTAGCACAAGATCAAATGAGTTATAAAAATAATATAAATTTATACTGGAGATACGCCCGGGTTTAACACTTTGCCTTTTTAGAGTCAAGTTTCGATATATATAAAATAAATTGAAGATTAAAAGTTAATAAAGTAGCTTACAAGTTTACCAAAGATTAAGTGTCCTACCCTTTTTATCTAGATTTGTTTTGAAGGAATTCAAAACAACAGGATCGAGTTGAAAAAGACCTTTGCTTATGTTGAAGTTATTTGAAAGTTGAATAATGGCAGACTCAAGAATATTTCTATTGACAATGTTGCTCGAATGAAATAAAACTGAAGCATTATTCCAATCAATACAGTGGGATAACTCTGACAAATGGACAAAAAGAGCACTGGACAACTGTCCTGTTCTGACGGAATATTGATGCTGTTTTATACGTGTGTGCAAATCCTTTCCCGTCTGACCTATGTAAAAGGAATCACATTGTTTACACCCAATTTTATAGATAATGCCTGAATTTGTCAGAGTTATCCCACTGTATTGATTGGAATAATGCTTCAGTTTTATTTCATTCGAGCAACATTGTCAATAGAAATATTCTTGAGTCTGCCATTATTCAACTTTCAAATAACTTCAACATAAGCAAAGGTCTTTTTCAACTCGATCCTGTTGTTTTGAATTCCTTCAAAACAAATCTAGATAAAAAGGGTAGGACACTTAATCTTTGGTAAACTTGAAGCTACTTTATTAACTTTTAATCTTCAATTTATTTTTATATATATCGAAACTTGACTCTAAAAAGGCAAAGTGTTAAACCCGGGCGTATCTCCAGTATAAATTTGTATTATTTTTATAACTCATTTGATCTTGTGCTAAAAATCGATATGCCTCTTTGTTAATCCTCTAATCCTTAATTTTTAAGTTTTATTTTTACTTCTCCGTTTATTGCATATATATATATATATATATATATATATATATATATATATATATATATATGTGTGTGTGTGTGTGTATGTGTGTAGATATGTATGTATATATATATGTATATATGTTTGTGTGTATGTATGTTATTTATTTATATTTTTTTTCTCTTTCTGTAACCTATATATAGGCCGTAACCTTTTATGTATTTCAGTGTTCCTGAGGATGTCATTAGACGAAAGCGCTTGAGCACCGTTTGTGTTTCCTTTCCTTCGTGGTTTTATTCATCATAAATATTTTTCACGTGTTACTTTCGTGAAATAATTTTCATATATATATATATATATATATATCGTGCTTGTTTTAATTAGAAAATATTCTTAGAATTTTTTTCCTTGCCTCCAGGTAAACTGTTAAGTAATTAAGTTCTAAATTTAGCTTTTCATAAGGCAAACTATATTTATTACTTAATAAGTTAATAACTTAATTCACAAGAATAGTTCACACACACAACATTAATAGAAGTGGAAGTGACTTGTTAATAAATTAAGTCTTATTTCTTATCAATAAAAAAACATCTACTACAGCAATGAAATTAGCGAAGTGCAAAACTGAGAGTCATATGTAACAGTAAAGTAACTGAAATAAATTTTATTAACCACTAGCGGAGCGACCCGGCGTTGCCGGGTTGGATGTTGAACGCTATAAGCTAACGAAAATATCACGACTTAGCCTAACCAATGGTCAAGGGCGTACAATTAACCTAACCGGGCATTCAGTTGACCTAACCGGGCATTCAGTTGACCTAACCGGGCATTCAATTAACTTAACCGGGCATATATATATATATATATATATATATATATATCGCGTTCAACATCCACCCGCAACGCCGGGTCGCTCCGCTAGTTTTAATTATATGTGAAGTTCAAGATTTTCATGACTGTTCTTTTCTATAGTTTTATTGACCAAATAATTAGTCATGAAAATCTTAGATTCAGAAATCTTGACACAATGTGAAGCTCAAAATTTTCACGGCTGCGTTCTTTTCTGTAGTTTAATCGCGGTGCTGGGGCCTTTGGTCTCAGTAATTTTAATTATTTAATTTATTAACACCCAGGTGCACAACCTGGGGACCTAATCAATGTGTGTGTGTGAAGTTTGATGTTTGTAACTGCTTCCATTTTGGAGTTATGGCTGGAACACACACACACACACACACACACATTTATAAGTACAGATTTTACAAATTTTAGGTCTCTATTATTCTTTATTAATGTCTTTCACACTATATAAAAAAGGAGTCCTGTCTGTCTGTCTGTAGACATTATATATTTACTATGATATTAAGCGATTCTGAACATAGAAATAGATGCGCTTTACTTTGTGTCAACTTCTTACTCTAACACACAATTGCCCCCCTACCCCCAATTACTGAGAGTTCAATTTTTCGGTCAATAAAACTATAGAAAAGAACGCATCAATAAAAATCTAGAGGAGCTTCACATCCGAACCAATTATATCAAGATTTGTGAAGCTTAAGATTGTCATGGCTGCGTTCTTTTCTATAGTTTAACTAACCGAAAACTATTGACACCCGAGTAATTAGGGGCCGCAGGCCCCGGCACCGCAGGTCTAGTTAAATGGCTCCGTAGGGCGCACTTTTGCTAGTAATAATTATAAAAATAAAAAGACTTATTTTATATATCAGAAAGAATTATTTATACACATTTTTAGTGTAAGTGTTAACTCTGTGATGCTTAATTATCACTTTCGTATGTAATTTGGACTAATTTCAAACGGTTTTAGTTTTGTTTAGAACCCCCCCCCCCCCCCTCCCACCTCGTGTGTTTATTTAGGGGTAAGCAGGGAAATTAATAACTCTTTTCTCACCTATATTTATGTAGTAAAAAATAAGTTAAATTCATAGGAAGTGTGGAAAAGCTTCATTTTACTAAAATCGAATCAGCTAATATAAATTTAGATTCTCAATAGTTTATACTCAGTCTTGAAGGAGGTAATTATGTTATAACTAATGGAGGCTTTTCTGAGATACAAGTAGGGTCAATGGGAGGGGGTTATTGCATTGGCTGTGGCTATGAGTCTGACGAACCAACTAACGTTCCACTGTTTAGCCTATTCAGTTGGATTTGAGCTACAAGCTGAATCATATTTCATACTCTTTGAATAAGAAGATTTATTACATAACTGAATTGTGTTAATTAACTTGTTTGTAGTCAATTAAGTACTGAAATTTATTGTAGAGTGAATAGTGTGATTTCTGTATAATTATTAACAGTGATATAAAGATAATAAAGTGTATTTTGAATGTATTCACAGGCTCGAATTTGAGTTACTGAGAGTGTAGAGAGAACCTCTGAGGTAAAGTTGGGTCTATTTATTATTTACTGCATTTGTAATTGGCAAAATTAAGATGGTGTGTTTATATAACTAAGATACGTGTTCATTTGATAAAGAGACAGATGGACTTGGGTTCTATTACCCCAGCATAACTCTTGAGTGAATAAGTTGTTAGGCGTGAAACCTCCTCCGTTAGTCACCAGTTATTCCTCGATCGCTGTACCTCGACTGGAAGTATCCTTCTCCAGAGGGAGGTTGCCGTGCTTGAGAAGTGAACCACTGCCCAGAAGTTAATTTTGAAGTTACGCAGTGGGGATTTCGCCATCGATGTTAACACGGAGTCTTTGACCAGAGAAAGAGGTAGGTTCGTTCCGTGAATAAGCCTATGGGTCAAATGCGAATGGCGCTAAGTTGTCGCTATTTAAGTCAGATATCTGGATGGCGAAAGTCTAGAATCCAGACGCAGTTTAGACACAGTCCATAATAGCTTAGTAGTATGTTAGCCTAGCCTAGCCTAACCTATAGGGTGAACACAAAGTTCCGTTACCCCTTGCCCATATCATTGTTATACGATTCATTTCTCTAGGCCTGAGTCTAGGGGGTAACGGGACTTCGTGGCCACCCTATAGGTTGGTTAGATTTAGTTAGAATCTATAATTACTAACCTAACCTGTGTCTGAACTGCATCTGGATTTTGGAATTTTACCATCGATATTTGTTGTGTATTTTATATCGTATACGAAGTGGCTCCGGAACATGCGCACAGGTTCTGCAGCTTACAGGCTACGGAACCTCCTGCATGCAGGTTCCAGAGCCCATATACGTGTAATAGCTACAAACTCGATAGTACGAGGCTATATTATCAATCGTAAATAATACGAAGTAGATTGCATACATGAACGATAAATATAGGTGCCATGCATGATACACTACACTATGTTGGGTTAATTGAATACCCAGTTAAGTTAATTTAATGCCCTTGATGGTTGGTTGGTTAAGTCGTGATATTTTCGTTAGTTTAAACGAAAATGTCACAACTGAACCAGTCGTCAAGATCATTCAGTTGACTTAACCGGGCAGGCAATAATTTTGGTAGATTTTTACAAGTGTACATTACAGGCTTTGTAAATCAAAACGGATCAAGTAAAGATAAGCATCCCCAGCCTTCTTTAATTAGCCTTATAAGGCTAACTAACGAAAATATCACGACCTAACCTAACCAATCGTTAAGTCAACTGTACGCCCTTGACGATGGTTAGGTTAGGTCGTGATATTTTCGTTAGTTAGCCTTATAAGGCTAATTAAAGAAGGCTGGGGGTGCTTATCTTTACTTGATCCATCAAAACTATGTTTTTCTGATGGTTTTTGATGCGGTTTGAACGAAGGTTAATTTTTTTCGAACATCATCAAAAACAATCGGGAAAAACATAATTTTAATATATAACCTAAACCTAACCTAAAATTCCAAAATTCCTCAAAAGCCTGTAATGTACTCTTGTAAAAAAAAAATACCATAATTTTCACGTAGGTTTCGATTAATTTTAAGTAACTTTTACCAAAAATTTACTTCTAGCTACCGTGTATATATATATATATATATATATATATATATATCCCCGCAAGGGGGTTCTAAGCTCGTGCTCGTTTGTACGTGCTTGTTCCTGGAGGTTTCACGTGCACCCTCCCGGCCCTAGCACCCAAGGATGATGGGGCTCGACCCTGCAGTCCTTGTCATCCTTGGTCTTTTTCCACTTCGACTGTCCCCTCCACCCTTTCTTTTTCCTCTGTCTTTCCTCTCCCTTTTTCTTTGTTTTTCCGCTGAGATATGCCCTTTTAAATAGAGGCGAATCGGTTCTTCCTGAACTTAAAAAAAAAAAAAAATATATATATATATATATATATGTGTGTGTGTGTGTGTGATACACACAGACCGTGCATGGAACAAGGAACTCTTCTGGGAAAATTAAATCCACTATAGTCCGAATAAGTAATGATAAATGAGAAACACTATAGTTTTTTTAGTACTTTCCTGTTATCCCGGACCCCAGACTTTTTGCCAGATTGCCAAATTTCATTGGCAAATTCTTTTTTAAATGTTAATTACTTAACCTAATCCAAGTATGGGAAGATACTGTAACTTAAACTTTTTTTTTTTATATCGATGTTTACTCTTGAGGATAAGTCTATTTGGATCACCTGAAGATCAGTGCTCCCAGCCTTCTTTAGTTAGCCTTATAAGCCTAACTAACGAAGGCTGGAGGCCCTGATCTTCAGGTGATCCGTCTATTTATTCCAGAGACCCCTTAACTTGTTTAATAACGTAAATAGATTTGATCCATTACAGATAACTGTTTATAGTGTATATTATACAGATTGGTTAAAAATTAAAAAATCGCCGGGTTCAGACCTTTGTTTACCCATGCATCCATTTAACCTAGATAAAATATATACCCTTGGTATAATTTACCACAGTTATGAAATGAGGGTTAAAAGAATTGTTAAAAATTAAATATTTTATAATTTTTAATAAATCTTTCTCGCCGAAAGCTGTTCCTTTTGGATTTTGAATAAACTAATGTAACGCCAATCTTTAAAACGGGTGATAAGCAAAAAGCGCGTAACTACGGGTCCAATAGTATAAATTATATTAAAGGAGAGCTATTTTAATCTTATTTGGCACCGCATAGTTGAATACCTTTAAAGCAATAATCTTATTAAAAATAAGGAAGTGAACGCAAGTTTTGTAGAAATAATGTTTAACTAACTATATTTTTTATCGGTATGTTTATGTAATAATAATAAATGTAATAAATAAAATGCCATTAATTTTGCCTAGAAAGCCTCCATGCTTTCAAGGGCATATTCAGATGGAGTGTAGGACAAAAGCCCCCTAGGACAAAAGCACCCTAGGAAAAATAAGAAGAATTTTTTAATCATTATTTTTATTCTTTATTATTTACAGTTTGTTTATAGTTTAGTTTCTTTATAGTTTGTAGTTTGTATTTTGGCTCTCGTCATTTTTGTTTAAACTAACGAAAATATCACAACTTGACCTAACTGGGCATTCAGTTGACCTAACTGGTTAATATTGGTTATTTCACCTAATATCTTCTGATCTTTTCAATTAGATGTGACACCTGACTTGCCCTACCCAGCAATTTGTCCTAGGGGGCTTTTGTCCGGACCCGAATCAGATGAGAGTACTGTGGATATATTAATGTCATAAACAATTTCTAAAAAAATTTAAAACTCGTTTGTAGTCTTTTCTGAAAAAAAGCTTTGAATCTTGAATATATGATCAAAAAAGGGTGGTTGATGTAATTAGATTTTCTGAAAACAGTTTACTAAAGTTTCGCGTAAGCGACTGTTAGTAAAACTTAAAGGGTTAACTTAAGATTCGGTAGAACACCAAACTCGATACTGATATTTATACAGCGAGATAGAGCGAAAAAAAAAGAATACTTTATTCTATACTAATTTTGGCGAAAATTCCTATTTATCGAGATATTTATTTTCGAAATTATTAAATTTTGGCGGAAATTCCTATTTATCGAGATATTTATTTTCGAAATTATTAAATTTTGGCGCCATTATTCACTAGTCAAACCATCTCGTCCCGTGACGTATGTAGTCATGTTATTATCATTAGACAATCAGCGGCTGCCCCATTGTCACGTGATACTCCCGCGCAGGTCCAGCGATTGAAATTTGAATTCAACAGTCGCTTTAGAATGGCTGGCAGTTCCCAGTCCGAATGGGACGTCATCTAGGCCTAGGTTAGGTTAGGGGTACAACTTACCTTTCCGGGTCCCGAATTCATTATAGGGTACCCATGCCCGGTTAGGTTAACTGAATGGCCAGTTAGGTCAACTGTTAAGTTATTTTCGTTAGTTTTAACGAAAATATCACGACTTAACCTAACCAATTGTCAAGGGCATACAGTTGACCTAACCGGGTATTCAATTAACCTTTGTGGTATCCAACGCCATAAGCGATTATGCCCGGAAAGGTAAGTAGTACCAGGTTAGGTTACTTTACTTTTGCCGTGAATATTACTGACGAAAATAGGTTTTTCTGGTGTATCCTATAGTACATACTATTGAGCTAAAATGTGTCTGTGTCTGTCCGCTTTCTTCGGAACCGTGCACAGACTAAATGGCACATCAGAAAATTCTGCAACCACCACCAACTGATAGCCCATGAGCTGCCGATGTGCTATGTCAAGTTTCCCGGTCCTAGGTCACAATTACTGGGTCCGAGGGCCCCAGCACCGCGATAAAACTACAGAAAAGAACGTAGCCGTGAAAATCTTGAGCTTCATATTGTGTGATATATACTGCTACCCGCCCTCCAGGCGGGTAGCAGTATATGTCAGTGTTACCCGCCCGGGAGTAGTGCGGGAGGGGTTAGGGTAATTGGGGGAGTGGGGGTAATGGCATTTTTTTAAATTTTGTAGCTGGATCACAGTGCTTCCCGCCCGGAGGGCCAAGTTGTACAACGGTCGCGAGCGATAGCGAGCTACCGCTTGTTTCATTCTGTTTCAATTGATTCTGGCCTTTTTAGTGCACAATTTCTCTCTCCTTCAAAGCCCTGGGTATCTCCATAATGTTGCATTTGCGCCAAAAATGAAGGTCGGATTCAATTGAAACAGCATGAAATACACCAGAAAAATCTATTTTCGTCACTAGTTTGGTTGGATGTGCTCTACCGAATCTTTACCACTTAAAGCTTACGGAATAACGGAGTTAAATTTTTTACTCGATTGATAAATGAATAAAGATATCGAAACGATAGATAGGGTTCGGAGCTTGACAATAAAAATTTATTTCATCAGTGCATCAATAAACCTTACGAAGATAGGCTCAAAGAGCGAAATTTGTATACTCTCGAAACTAGCCGTTTTACGGGCGAGTCAGTTCAGGTGTCCAAAAATTTTAGTTTGATACAAATTATGACATTTCTTTGACAAGAAGACAGGAATATTACAAGAAATTAAGGGTGAAAGGTTTAAAACGAATATAGTGGAACAATTTTTCAGTTATAAAATCTAAAAGTGAAATGGCCTTACAGCGGCGGTTTTACGTAATAGCCGAGTTTGAGTTTGCCTGTATTATTTTTACATGTACAGTGAATTAGGGTGTTATTTAGTTGAGAAGAGGCGATAGCCAGATGTTCCTTTTGTAGTAAGTGTAGTACTGTAGAAGGCGCTCCCTATACTCATCAACCCCAGTAATCCATCAAAGTTAATCTAATATATATATATATATATATAAATAAAATGTATGTATGAGGAAATTGTAGACACCATTCGACCAGGGAGGTACTCCGGGGAGACGTTAAGCAGGAGACAGGGAGTGCTGGAACTCCCGTTTCTCCTGTCACTGTCCTCTTTAGCTGACCTCTTTTGTGCCTCATCTACCCTATGGACAGTCCAGTATGCTATCGAACACACCTTTCTCCTATTCTTTACTACACACACACGCATGCATTTTACACACTACACAATCTTTTCAAAATTTATGAAAAAAATAAATGGCATCGTGAGCCTCGGAGACCTTGATTTTGGCTCTTATAAAGGGGGGCATTTTTGCGGGCACCTGACCTAGGTCCCTCCTTTCCACATAAAAAAAATCCCGATGATTTTTAAACCTGACACACAGCTTATTAACTCTCTGCGCACGAACAACAAAATTTTGCAGTACTGTGGACAGAGTATGTGTTGAAGTCTTGTTCAATTGATATTTTCAATTCTTATATTGTGTGTGGATTCTGTTTAAACACACCATCTTTTAAATAACTTCAAATAAAATCCACAGGTGTTTAGATCTGGTGATGTTGATGGCCATGATATTCTTTTATCAAAACCGCAGGAAATCTGTTGGACAGGACTCTTCCGTCGAAGGTATAATGTAAGTATCGGGCTGAGAGGACATCACAAAGAGCATGTTTTGCACAAGGGGACTAATTCCCATGTGTAGAGAAGGTACAGTAAAATTTTCATGCTTTTATTTCATTTAATAAAAAAAATACAAACTCTAAAGTGCCAGATGTTTAAAATATATATATATATATAATAATATATATATATATATATATATAATAACAAATAACGATATAAACATTATAATACGGAAGGAAGACATAGACGAAAGAAAAGAAATAAGTAAAAGTTGCGAAGTAGTCAAACGGTCCAACGAGCGAAATGATAAAAAATAACTAAAAACGTAGAAAATAAACAGCCAAAGAAAAAAAATAATGATGCCATAACTAAGAACTTTGAAAATAATAAGAAAAGAAGCAGAAGCGTAGAAAATATCGTATGTAAATACTACGCGAAAGGGAACTGCAGATATCGGGATGGGCAATGCATATATGCACATCCCACATTATGCAAAACGCACTACACAAGTGGATACTGCAAATTTGATAAGAAATGCATGTTCCACCATCCTACGGTCTGCAGCACTTATGCAAGATATGGGAGTTGCAAATGTGGAAAAAAATGCTGATACCACCACCCTCAAATGAACGCAACGAGTGAACAGAAAAAACGAACATCAAAGAAGAGTGCCAATTTTTTAGACGCAGCCAACACATTTCAGCTGCGAAATACTATCCAGCAATTACAAAACAAGCTGACAAATATAAATATAGGAATCCGAGAGCCGGACAGAAGGTACGAACAAAGGCACTTCATGCGTTATCGGGACAACAGGTACCGACAAAGGTAAAAAGAGGTAAATTCTCAGAGGACCACAAGGCAACGAAACCGGCACCCCTATTGGAAAACAAATCGGAACCACCTGTATGCGAAAAAGAAAAAAAAAAATCCCAGTCAACATACAGGGCCTTAAATCAAACCATTCCACGAACAAAGTTGTATACCTGAAAGGACTCATGCAAGAAGCCGGAGCAGACTTTGCATGCCTCACGGAAACTCATCTAAAGGACTGTCAGGCGAACTGTGAAAATTATGAGTCCTGTATTGACAAAAAAGAAATACAAATTGACAACTATAACATCCTTCGAGCTGACAGAACAGTGAGACGTAAAGGAGGATGTGCTATTTACACACGCGAAAGGCACATAGCAGAAATGGCTATAAGTACCTCAAACAACTACGTAGAATGTGTAGCAGCAAAAATTGAAAAATTAAATATGGTACTAATTGTAATGTACAGACCCCCAAACACGCCAACCTCAAAATTTTCAGATTCCATTACAGAGGTAAGAAACTTGGTAAAAGATCTACACTCTCCAATCCCAAATATTTTTCTCTGGTGATTTTAATTTCCCATTCATGAAATATAAAGGGATAGGAAAAAATATATGTATACACCAGGACAAGGGGGCAACACAAGAAGACCAGGAACAGGTAAAAATGCTAGAAGCTCTAGCTGATGAATTTATGTTAACGCAAGAAATAACAAAAAACACATGAAAAAACAACTGCCTAGATGCTACCCAAAACATTACAAACACAATCCAAGCAGATAACACGATAGAAATACAGGCAGTTAACATTAAAACACACCACCACACTAATCAACATTTACATCCCACCAGATAGTTCACCTCAGGTGCCAGCCAATTACAATCCACAGTTACACAATCTGGCCTCTCTCACTAATGTCATCTTAGGAGGAGACTTCAACGCCAAAGACACTAGTTGGTACCTGCACAACCAAAGCAACACCAGAGGCGCCAACATAGCCACACAACTAAACAGCCTCTTCATTCTTAACAATACAGAAGAACATACACACATACCACATCAAGCAGGATACTCAAACTCCTCCCAGACATAACGTTCTGTTCCCCCTCACTAGCAACACATACACAATGGAGAACAGAAAAACAACTGTCATCAGACCACCTGCCCATCATCATTACAACACATTCTACACTCTGCCCCAACAGCCTTAGGCACACTTACAGAAATTAAAAAAGCTGATTGGGAACAGTTCAAAATACAGACTGAGGAACAATTCACCACATTAAACAGCACACCCATCATAAACATCAATACAACACTCAAGACATTTAATCAGTCATCAATAATGCAAACAAATACATACCAAGGGCAACATTAGGAAATACAACCCAAATTACACTAGAGAAATAGCCCACCTCATAAGGCAACGTAACAACCTCAAATATAACACACAAACACCACACACAGAAGCCATAAAACAGCAGATACAACAGCTCAACACAGAAATAAACAACAAACTCAAAGAAAAACAAACATTCAGGAATTCATAACAACACTAAACCACTCCACAGATACATCCAGGCTATACAAGACTATAAACAGCATTACCCACTCTAACAGCGGCATTCACACCTCCACGCGGCTATCTGTCGCAGCCAAAATAATATCCCAACATACACACAACAAGCTAACATTCTAGTTAATCACTACGCAAAGATAAGTCACTTAAACAGAGACAACAACCAGAAACAGCAGACAGACAAACACCAGACACAAGAAAACCTACAGACTCGACACGACCATTACACCCTTCAATACAGACCAGACCACCAAGATCATCAAAAACATTAAGAATTCGAAGGCTACTGGACCAGACAACATATCTAACATACACCTTAAACACTTGGGCCCACAAGGAATACTAGCTCTCACAAATATCAGCACATATTCATACCAACACTGTATTATTCCTGACATATGGAAACAAGGTAAAATTATTACACTACTCAAACCAAACAAAAATCCAACAGAACCAGCTTCTATAGACCCATTACTTTACTATGCACACCTTCCAAAGTAACAGAAAGACTAATCTTACAAATCACCAACCCACACATTCCACTATCGCCTACTCAACATGGATTCAACCTCACCACTCAACCACGACATTACTCACTAACCTCACGCAGCACATCATGGATGGCATCAACTCCAGACGACCAGCTCAACGTACACTATTAGCAACAATAGACATTAGTAAAGCATTTGATGCTATCCCACGCTTCCCTCTCATAAACAAAATACTCAACACAAACATGCACAATAACACCAAAAGGTGGCTGAGCAACTATCTTTCAGGAAGATACTCACATGTCACATTTAATGGCAAGTCATCCAAAACAAGCTTTTTCCGAACGGGGTCCCTCAAGGCTCTGTTCTCTCACCAACACTCTTCAACTTATACATGCATGACATTCCAACACCCATAGATAACAAGCTTACCTTATCATCATATGCAGATGACATCACTCTAACATCCACCCACAACAACATCGACACCGCTACAAATAACCTACAAACATACATAAACAGTATACAAGACTGGCTCACACACAATAGACTCAAAGTAGCGCCCACAAAATCAACCATCACCTTGCTTACAAGCAACACAAAAGAACACCAGGTAATTCCACAGCTTACACTAAACAACACCAACATTCCACACACTCACAGGACCAAAATACTTGGTCACATACACAACACATTATCTTTTGCAAACACATTCAGGACATTAAAAACAAATGTACGTCAAGACTTAACACGCTTAGGGTACTAACAGGCACAAACTTTGGACACCAGCAGGAAACAACATCACTCATATACAAACAATATATTCGCTCAGTTATGGACTATGCTAGCCCATGCTGGGCACCCACTATCTCAAACACACACATAAACACCTTACAGACAATACAAAACAACGCACTTCGTATCATTACAGGATGCACTCAAACAACACCAATAGAACACCTGCACACAGAAACAAAAATACTGAAAGTTAGGGAACATTTAGACATGAGGGGAACACAATTCATGGCAGCAGCGACAACTAACCCACAACACCCTTGCCACTACATGTACAATCATGCACCGACACCTCGCACCATTAAGGTAACACCAGAGAGCATTATAACCAAATACTCCATTCCATACCACGCCCCACAGACATCACACAGTACAGAAAACACATACACACACACCTAACCCACAAAGCACTGACACGACTCGGTCCGAATGCGGTCCTAGTGCGAAGCCGCCACCCAGTAACAGGTCAGAGATCAGCCTGAGCAATCGGATCGAGTTAACTTAGCACGATTCCGATGTGGACATCACCCCAACTTACGGACATATAAACACAGACTAGACAACTCCACAGACGACACCTGCCACCTGTGCAGGACACACCACAAACAATTGAACACATTATGACAGACTGTACCGCTCTAGCACAACAACGAACACAACAACATCACTAGTGCGCTGAACCTCTGGTCCACTCCGGAGAGGGCGATCGGTTACCTGCGTGCCGCCGGCTTGCTCGATCAGGGTGGGCTGATCGGCTAACAACAACAACAACAACAACTGCCTAGATTTGGTATTCACAAACAACAGTAATCTAATTGATAATGTAAATATCCCCAACTATGATATCGGACCACACATCATTGATAATAAACTAATATAAAGGCAACAAAAGAAAGAACACGCACAACAGAAAGAAGCAAATTCGAAATTTTTATTTTCACTCCAAAGCTATAAACTGGGAAGATGTGACATCCAGCATGGAAGTAATAGATTGGAAAACCATTTTCGAGACCAAGACAACGGAGGAGATGCTAATGACGTAGGGAGAAGACGTTAGAAATTGTGGAAAAACATGTCCCAAAGATACAACAAAGAGGAAAGAGAAGCGGTTCGAAAAAAACGAGGTCATTGTTTCGAAAGAGAGAGTGACTGCAAAATTAAGTAATTGTAAAATAACATCAGAAAAATATTAAATGATAAACTGCAAAGTATCGATGTCATACAGGAACTAATCGAGAAGCATACAGAAAAAGACGACGACTATAGAAGCGATAAAGGCTAACTCAAAGTACGTCTATAATTTCAAAAGAAAGTCGAAAAACCATGCGACTATCGGACCTTTAAAAATGAGAACAGTGCTTTATCTGATGATCTAACAGAAGTATCTGAAATATTAAGAGCTCAGTACGAATCATCTTTCAGTATCCCAAAACTGACAAATTGATATGCGATAGAAACGCGTTCTTTGAAGAGAACACAAGGGAAAGTATAACGGATTTAGACTTTACGACGGATGATATTACACAAGCCATAGGGAAACTAAAAACACACTCAGCGGCAGGACCGGATAAATGGAATGCCACACTGATCAAAAACTGCAAGAATGCAATCGCTGAGCCCCTATACTGGATATGGAGACGATGACTAGACACGGGAGAAATACGGGCATCCTGAAGAGCGCGAACATAGTCCCAATATAAAGGAGGAGATCGATCCGAGGCCAAAAACATAGGCCAGTATCGCTTACATCCCATCTCACTAAAATATTTGAAAGAATAGTTAGACAGAAAATCTGACTTTTTGGAAACTCAGAAAAAATTAAATGATAACCAACATGGGTTTCTGTCAGGCAGATCATGCCTATCACAACTAATGGAACACTACAACATTATTGATGCACTTGAAAGTAATGAAAACTATGATGTACTATACACAGACTTTGCTAAAGCGTTCGACAAGTGTGACCACGGAATCATAATACATAAACTGAAATATATGGGAATAACAGGAAAAGTAGGGAAATGGATATATAATTTCCTTAGTGAGCGGCGGCAAGTCGTTACAGTACAAGGAGTATCTTCATCAGAATCAGAGGTCCTCAGCTCAGTACCACAAGGAACAGTATTAGCCACTACTCTTCATAATCATGCTAACTGACATAGATGAGGACGTTACCAGAGACAGCACAGTAACATCCTTTGCGGATGACACAAAGATCAGTGAAAAATAAGAAACCCAAAAGATATAGGATCTCTACAATCCGACATGAACAGAATCTACAAGTGGACGGAAGACAACAATATGAAGTTTAACACCGAGAAATTTCAGCTATTACGGTACGGAAAAAGAAAAGACCTAAAATCCATGAATATTATACCCCAAATGGACAGGAAATTCAGAAATTCAGAGCAAAGATTTAGGGGTTGTAATGACAGATGATGCGAAATTTGAAACACAAAATAAGATAGCAGTAAACAGAGCAAAGAGAATAACGGGACAGTATTGAGAACCTTTAAACGAAGGGATAGGAATGTAATGATTCTCTACTGAAAACCATGATAATACCCAAATTGGAATACTGCTCGGTCCTAACATCCCCAAGTAGTATAGCCGCAAAAGGGGAGAGTGCAGGAATGTTGCAGGTTATTATGTAATGTTGTAAAGGGGGGTGGGGTTGTTGCAAAAGGGGGGAAGGGGGTTGTTGCAAAGGGGGGATGTTGCAAAGGGGGGTGGGGGGAAACTTGGAGGCGGCGTTATCCCCAAGGAGGAGAGAGGAGAGAAAGGAGGAGAGGTGTTCACCTGGCAGGAGCCAAGTGCACATTAAGACTTCCAGCCGAGTTGGCGTTGTTTTATAGGCTCCTAATCAGCCAGTTGGCGTAAATGGCTTGAGTTGCCAGATACCGCGATACCATTGTATACATTATTATAGACTCCTAATCAGCCAGTTGGCTGTAAATGGTTGTCAGATACCTCTTTTTAGCAGTATTATTGCATACATTATTATTATATACGCCTAATCAGCCAGTTGGCTGAGTTGCCAGATAGCGCCATGTATTCCATTGTATACACTATTATAGACTCCTAATCAGCCAGTTGGCTTAGAAGGCTTAAATATTGCCAGATACCGTTGTATACATTATTAGAATACCGGTAGTAGAAGGCATAACAATAAACAACATTGCATCATTCTTTTTATTATAAATATATAGAAAATAAATATACATTTGAGGAATATGCGTATAACAGAAATATATACACACAATTATGTATATATATATATAAAATAAAATATACATTTCATATACACTTCAATATGTACATAACAGTACAGGAGAAATATACACACACACACAATTATGGTGATATATAAAATAAAATATACATTTCATATACACTTCAATAGAAATATGTACATAACAGTACAGGAGAAATATCAAGCAAAATATATATATATATATATATATATATATATATATATATATATATATATATATATATATATATAAACACAAATCAATAGAAATATGCGTCAAATGTCAAGCAAAATATATATATATATATATATATATATACAATTCACTTTTTTTTCAAAATACTAAACTCGGTCTTAATCGAGTTTACAATTACATCATTATTGCTCTGCATTACGCAGTATATGCGGCTTAATAATATTTCACCGCTTAAAGTATAGGGAAACCTGTATTCGATATGAATGCTTTCATATCGTTCAGTACTATTTTTGTTCCCACTTTACAACCGGTTGGTAAGTCATCTTTAAACACGTCTAGAACACAATCAAAGCACGCACAAAGAGTTCATCGTTAGCTACATTATTAAACACAAGTTTATAAGAACGCTTTTCCAATCGAGGGTTTATTTCTACCGACTCAAGCTTTTCAATCGTGAACTCTTCACTCAACATAGCGGCAATTGAAATAATCTTCTAAATCGTTACGACAACTGCGCGTTATATAAAGAAATAGTTCTTCAGGGTGAACGGTGTAGGTGAGCTCAGCCTTGTACCGATCAATTGCTTTGTACCAAAGTTCATGGTATTTCAAAGAGTCTAAACTTTTTAAATAAACATCCAGAACTAGACCATTCTCACCAGCCCTACACTCGGTAAACCCATCGAGCAGAGCAGTGTATGCGTATTCAAGTACTGTATCAAAATAAAACATATCCGTAACACGCGCGTCTAATATAGGTTTCAGTTTACGGAATCCGACGATTTCAAACATTCTGTCGAGGATGAAACGGTTTCGCGTAGGAATAAGAGCGTTATTATCAGAAGCATTCTTCCACATCAGCCGTATATCAATGCACGGCCGATCGTTATTTATACACAACGTACATAAACGGCGTATGAGGGCGCGTCACTAATCTGCTCTCTTCTTGTACCTACGTTAGCAGGTATTTTATAACGATCTTCACACCACTTCTCAACTATCACGAAGATTCTATTCATCTCCTCGATACTTAAATAAACCCGTTTGTTTGTCGGTCTACATTCCGTTTCCAGTACATAGCTAATGGTACCGGAATTACGCCTGAACACGCGCAACGATTTCGTCACGGACACATCGTACGAGGCGTTGAGAATGCTGCTCAAAGGAAGTTCCATCGTATTCGAGGAGCGCACGTCCACTCGGCTCAAGCTCTGAGATAACTATGAGCCGTGTGAGGCACAGGCAGGAACGGTTCGACGGGCGGCTGACTCGATGATACGTGAATGGGCATGTTCGTACGACTCGAATTGTTGCACATATTTGTTTTTCCGTTTCGTCACTACCAGCCTACGCACTTTGGATAAGAACTAGGCGCTAATCATCTCCACACTCCGGCGCACTATTTGAGAGGAACATATGCTCATATTTTTCCTTTCTACCCATCAAACGATACTCGTCTCTAAAATCTGTTAAAAACTCACGCATGGCACTAGCCACAACCTCACTATGAACCTCATCATGATATACGTTAATATAGTGATAAAACACTAAGATTGTCCATGATCACGAGATTCACATTTTCAGACGTAGGGTATGAGTAATCGACATGGTGTAGCATGACGTAATACCGCTTGTCACACCACCCATCCACAAGGCTCATTATCCATACCTGCTGCTTCTCTTCTGCACGCGTTGTTTCTTTTACTTCACGGTGTATGTGAGACTTTATAAAGTTTAGCCCTGCAGCATACTTCAGCACATCGTCTGTGCAACGAAAGCCTTCAACAGTCTCACCAGAACATCCGTAGAGTATTTGTACATCTTGGAACTTCGCACAATCCAATGTGGTTTTAAAAGAGGCATAGGAGGGGGGAATAGGAAGTTTTTCGGTATCCACCACATCCTCACACTTTACTGAATACCATTTCATAAACGTTGTGCAAGCAATATTAAAGGTAGCCATTTCAATATACGTCTGATCTGAATACACGTCTGATCTCTCGGGCTTACTGCGGTCGACTGACCACGCAGGGACTCCCAGATAGTAGCATGACTCACGCAGTGGGCGGAGCTTAGAACTTTCACCTACACACACACACACACACACACACACACACACACACACACACACACAAGGAGAAAGTGAAACGCTATTTGATTTATTTAATAAACGAGATATTCAAGTTATATATATTTACAAATACGATTTAATAAACGAGATATTCAAGTTATATATATTTACAAATATTTAATAAACGAGATAAGTTATATATATATATATATATAATATATATATATATTTACAAATAGATACGATTATATACAAGACGTGTGAGTTAGAAGCATCATTGGTATCCAAAGGGTACGGTATCATAGGTACCAGGTAACTGGTAACGTTTCCTATAGGTGTTACGGCACACCATCGTACCCCTAAGTTCCTTCACGCCTCCCAGCTTCTGCGCCCGAAAATTGTGGGTGCCTACAATTAGTTGGTGAGGTTGCAAACATACTAGATCCTTCAACGACTCAAAGTTAACAACCTCCCGATTCGCATGGTTGAGCGTAATACCCTTTGCCTTCACGATATATTTCATTTCCTCCCCTACCCTGACCCGTACCCCATAAGTCTTAGGTCCTGTTGAGATAAAAGAGTCGGCGTATGCGTCGTCCCCATACTCATCCTTGATCTCATCAGTGAGCTCGCCGAGGAACTCCCCAATAGCGGGCATGTAATCACCCTCCCTCTCTGTGAATATCACGCTATCTGTATCGGCATACAATACTCTCCGCCCAAGAGAATGCAATAGACCCCAAAGTTTTATACGGGCGTAGGCTGTTGTGAAGCTCGCCACAGGTATGTTTGTAACCCTTGAGGTATCTGTGGCAAATTCAGTGTTGTTGTACTTTATTACGTAAGTATTACCTACATTCACGATCTCCATGACCTCTTTATCGGGGGCATTGGCATAATCCCAGACATCGCTATAACTTTGTGCCAAATGAATGTTCCCTCTGCCGGTATTCTGCGCAAATTTTCCCCATAGACTGTTTAGACACAATTTGCACTAAAGCGCTTGCCAGGATTCTTTACAATTTGGACACGATCAAGTTGTATACCTTCGCGGTCGCGGTAACGTTGAATATAGGCAGACTTTTCATCTTCGGTATCAACTCCTCGCGGATACCCTGATGCTTCAACCTTATCCTTCAAAAAGGCGTTTATATATGGTGTGAAAAGGTTGGGGAGCTTCTGAAACCTCCACACCTCGTGTATCTTCAGTATTCTATAACCATGGCGTACGGCTAGGGCCAGCTCAGGACTTGTATATACGCCTCTGATCTTACGCTGGTGGGGTATATGGTTACATTCGCCGTTATCCTCTTCCGCGCACTTCACGCACAGGGGAAACATGAGCTTGTCGTCGATAACGACAGGTAAGATCGGCATCCATAAATTGCGTGGGGGGAGTACGTCTACGAAAGAGAGCCCAAAGTAATGATCATTCAAATTTTTTGAAAATTCATTGATGGAGGGTATGCTAGGTCCCACCAGTTTCTCAGGAGCGCCCACGGGGTACGGATGGCTCTTCATCACGTATGGGTATAAAGAACAGAAATCGTAGTAATGGAGCTTCACGCCCACCGTAGGTGGAAAGTATAGTCTGAATGGATTTGTACGTCCTCCAAACAAGCTATCACCACATTTGAGAGGGTCCAGCACCATTGAACGCTTGATCGTTTTTTTTCCTCACGGTATACATCGTCTGTCTCCATCCGTGCATCATATTCATGCTCCCACAAGACTTTGTGAGTGAACTGTGATCCTATAAGTTGATCGCGGGTGCGGGTCCCTGCAAGACAGTCGGCAGGAGATCTACCGTGGATATCTCCGACGATACCGCACTCAGGGCGGGGGCATCCATGCCACCAGCATCCATTAAAGGAATACACAGTCTTCACACCAGTGACACGGTTTTCACTTAACCCATCAACCCAAAAAACACGTCCATTAATCTTAATGGGTACTTCACCCGTGTTGCGGGCGTGCTTTATGTATACACCTGTTTGTTGCTGCAGGTGTATGAGCCAGTAAATAGCCTTGTGTCCGTAACTGCGGGGGTTGTTTCGGTGAATAATGGCTAAGGTGTCTTTAGGCATGAAGTTATTCTTGAACACCGTAAAACATAATGATGCGATGGTGGTTGCGACTTGCAGTGGATCGCATTTGAAACGGGCTATGTACATACTTCTAAAGGCCTGGAAACATACTCTAAGCACGCGCACATCATTCACGCAATAACGCTCACATTCATCAGCTATATTATAAGGGTTACTTTCATTAAAACTGTCGTAGTATCGATCAAAGTCTTCACGTTCATCCATGCAGTCAAAATAATGTTTGGGGGGGTGGGCCTACGTAGTTTAAAGTCTCGCTGGTGAGGAAAGTGTATGGGAAGTATCCTTTGGAAACTTCAGCTGCTACTCCCATCACCTTGGGTAGCTTTGCTAATTTACAAGGTGTGAATAATAAAGTATCTTTAAATTGTACATTGCCTCTTATCTGCATCTGTATTAATTTGTTGCCTCTTTTCAATGGATCACCTGTAAATATCTCAGAGGATTCGTGTTCAAGCAACTCCTTATAAAGGAACTGCGTGTCAAACTTTGCCCCGTTATGGGCGAGAATATACACAGTCATTTTTTTGAACTTGTCGGCTAACTTGACAATATAGGACACAAATAGTTTCACAGGACTATCGCTGACATTCGTTTTAAAAACGTTTGTCCGTTTACCGCATTTGGGGCACTCGTCACATTCGATACCCATACACTCATCACAGATGGTCTGGCTCACAAGTAAATGTGGAATTACCTCTTTGGTTTCAGCGTTCGTATATGTTTCTATATCGTAGTACACAGTTATACAAGGGTTATTTTTAGGCTTAGCATCTTTCATATAACACACATGCTTTACTCCATCCGCCTTATATTCCTCCTGGCATGTAGGACAGTGAATTACGTCGCACTTGTGCTTAAATTTTCCCCAATTATCCATTGTGTGAAACATACCACATTCACAGATTCTCATTTTCCTGCACGTACCAATTGATTTATGGAGATCAAAGCAGCTATTATTGAAAAATGTGCGTCTACACACATCACAGTCTCTCTTCTCAACTACACGGCTTTCACATTTGGTGCTTTTACACTGCTCACATACCATGTGACATTCTTTACAATGTCTCACTATATCATCCGCAAACTCGAGGCACCCCTTACACAAATCATGATGTCTCCCATATTTTCGACTTTTGTCATAACTCGCGTAAAGCCCCTTATATTACGGATGGGGAGATACGTTGTCCCTGACAATCCTAAAATAAGTAGGGGCCTTGTACGATCTCTCACACAGCTTTTAAAAACATACACAGTCCGGCGGCGATCATCCAAACCAAATACAACTATGCGCACATTCATTTCCTGTTCTACCTTTCTCAGCTCTTCAGGACCCATATTACAGTCAAATTCAAGTTCACAGTCTACAGCTAGTTTACGGGCACGCTCAACGATCGTAGGCAGCCAAATTTTTTGAGTCGTGTATTTTGTACAGTAAACATACGTGCTAAGAGTACTGCTATAAAGCCGCAACCACGATCGACGTTTATATGCCTTCGGTAAATAGTTGGAGAATTGAAGTTAAGAGTGTACGGTATGGCACTATGACCCGCAACACGGAATACACGGTCAATATTTACCGTGAAGTTGTCCATATTGAAGGCTATACTACTTTGGACGGCTTGCATTATACGCCCTAATATATATTCTACATCTTCAGCAGCCAAACGTCTAAACGGTACTATCACCCAATAATCGTCTACATCACCGTCATCTGACCCGAATCCAAAGGACAGACTCGTCCTGACTTCACGCTCGTCGCGATTCTGAAGAGCAAACTCTATAATACTCTACAACCCTGCGTATCCCGCTCAATTCCATTGCTATACATGACTCTAGGGTCGACCCTGACTCTATACCGATTTCTAGTCAAGGCTGGGGTGGGGGCTGCGGATCGCGCACAACTCGTTATAATCCTCAACAGAACGGGGGGCGGAATTAGTGGATATATTAGGTGCTGCTGATGGGGGCCCTGTTGCGTAGGAGGGTTGGGGCTCTATTATTGTAGACTTAACAGAACGGGGGGCGGAATAAGGGGGTATATTAGGTGCTGCTGCTGGGGAGGTTGTTGCGTAAGAGGTTGAGGGTTGGGGTCTGCTGCAACAGGTACGTATTTCGGTCGCTTTATACCTGATGTGGGTTCTCATACCTCCGCTTTGGACGTGCACCGGTATCGCTGGTGAGGGTTCAGGGGAGGAGATCACAACTACACTGTCGTCGGTCATCCGTAATGATAGGGTGCTCTACCTCATCGTCGGTTCTGTGGGAGAAGAAATATAAGGATCAGCACTCAAAATTTGTAATATTTTGTAAATGACCCACTTAGGAGTGTGACGTGTTAGAAATGGACTCTGTAGAAAAATTCAGATTCACGAGCCCATCCACATGTATTATATCTGGACCTACAGGATGTGGTAAAACTGTGTTTATGCTTAAAATCATTAAAGAAAAGGGCGAGATGTTCTCGAAATTTGTGCATAAAGTTATATGGTGCTATTCGACGTATCAATCAGTGTTCAACGAGTACCAAGATGATATTTTGTTCCACAAAGGTGTATATGACGTTAATTCGCTAAAGGGAACTGAACATACAATCATTGTAATTGACGATCTCATGTTGGAGATGGATAAAACGTTTGCCGAGACATTTACAGTATACTCCCACCATCTTAACATAAGCGTGTTCTTCATCAATCAGAATCTATTTTTCAAAAATAGATACATGCGCGATGTGTCGTTAAATACGCAATATCTAGTCTTATTCGCGCAACGTAGAGATGTATCACAAATTGGGGTATTAGCCAATCAAATGTTCCCGAATCAGCGTAAGGAGTTTTTGGAAGTTTATAAAGAAGCTACAAGCACGCGTTACGGATATTTGCTTTGCGACCTTCATCCGCGAAACACGTTTAGAGTGCTTCTGCGAACGAATATATTTCCAAACGAGCCTGAAACGGTGTATATTCCAGAATGACAAAGAGACTAAAGAAATACCATGAATTAATAAAAATCTATCATCGACTGCCCGGGCAATGCAGCAGATGTTTATTAAAAATATCGATGCCGACTTTTTAAAATGCATCTGTGAAATCTGTCTTAACGTTATAAATTGCAATGTATCAATGAAAACCCATCAGAAGGCTCGCCTACGCCGCTACAAGAACATAATACGTGCACTCGCTCGTAAAAGCCAAACTGTAGCGAAGAAAAAACGAATTATTGTACAAACAGGAGGGTCATTTCTCCCCATCTTATTTTCAGTTTTGGGCCTTTACTGACTAGATTAATATAATGAAGAAAGTGGTAGTGATTCCCCACGAGGTGTACGCTCACTGCAAAGAGACACGGATCTAGATCCCCGTAAAAGCAGACTTAAAAGAATGGAAAGCGAATTGTTAGCCCTATTAAACAGTGAAAAAACACCTGATGAGAAAAGAATCTTATACCAAGAAGCTCTGCAGAAATTTCTTCACGAGTACGAAAATTATAAGAGCCCTACAGAGATTCCTGTGGTTATTAGGCACAGCACGGGGGACGATGGCGACATAGGATCTGTACCCGACGACACAGCTGACCAACCAAAAAGATTAGCCACACAACATATCGAACATGTATTAAAAAATACCCTCCCACTTACATTGAGGAGTAAAGGCTTAAGTCTTTATAATCTATTGAATGAGGATCCCGCCATACAATGGACCGATACAGGGGAGATCATTGTGGAAGGATCAAAGGTACAGGGATCGAATATCGTAGACATTGTCCATGATCTGGTGAGAAAGTGGGATAGGCCATCACCATCAGGATGGAAGCATATTAAAGCAAGACTACAACAAATAAATGTCCCTAAAACGTTGATAGGAAATCTGAACAGGTTAAAAGACTTGGAACATGCAACGCTGTGACACAATTGAAGGCGCCGTCACCCCCGGCGGTAACACCTTTGAAGAGGAGCAAGAAGAGGTTAAACCAACCCTACCCACGTGCCTCTAAAATACGCAAATGGCTAACGTATTAACTAAACGCTATTATGACATTTCTACCCCATCCTCTTACGGCGGCGTAGATAGACTGTACAGAAGTGTTTACGGAGTAGGAAAAAAAGATGTTGAAAGATTTTTGAGGGAGCAGGACGCTTATACGCTTCATAAGCCTGTGAGAAAAAGGTTTAAAACAGCCAAGACAACGGCTTCCTCGATTGATTCTATTTGGCAAGCAGATTTAACAGACATGCAAAGATATTCTGTGTATAACGATGGTTACCGCTACATTCTATTCATAATAGACGTTCTCTAGATATCTGTGGCTAGTTCCTCTGAAAAATAAATCACCTGAAACAGTTGCTAAAGCCACCAAAACGCTAATGTTAAAAGAAAACAGGGTTCCTGGCTATTTTTGTACGGATATGGGGAAGGAGTTTATAGGCCGTGCTTTTCAGAATATGTTGACAGAGTTTAATATCAGCTATTACACAACCAATTCTATACATAAGGCTTCTTTAGCTGAAAGAGTTCAGCGCACCATAAAGGAACGCATGCACCGTTATTTTACACATAAAAACACATACAGATTTCTAGACATTCTGGAATCATTGGCATCATCCTACAACCGCTCACACCATCGCACGATTGGGGCAACACCTAACGAAGTTTTAGAAAGAGGTACGCTCCCGAGAAGAGATGGATCACCACCACCACCACCACCACCACACTCTGTGCGCTTCAAAATCAATGATTATGTAAGGCTGTCGCGTTCGGGGAATAAATTCGCAAAGGGTTTTGAGCAAGGATGGACACGCGAGATTTTTAAAGTTAGGGCTGTGAGACCTAAAGGTGTGATAATGATGTATTACATTGAAGATTTGAATGGGGAAGAAATCTCAGGAGGCTTTTACCGCGAGGAATTGCAGAAAGTTGCGTTTAATTTAGAAAAAAATGTGTTTAAAATTGAGAAAATTTTAGGAAGCAAAGGTTCAGGAAGGAGAAAAATGTACCTGGTGAAATGGCTAGGGTACCCAGAAAGCTTCAACACCTATATAAAAGCTGATGCAATAATGAAGCTTAAATAGTATGCAACATGGCTCCTAACCATTTCTACGTCACACTCCCGTCCTCCTCGTCCCTGTCTGTACACCCTAACAACACGCTAGCCAACTTTGTAACAGAACTCCATGGGCACATTGAATTGGGTCGTGATTCGTATGAGGTGGGATATGCGAAATTCAGCTGGACACCGTCTTTTTAAATATTGAACATAAAGAAACCGTTTTTACGATTCTTAGAGACATTGACGAGTGTGAAAAGCTGGGGTAGCTATGGATGAAACTATGCGCATCGCTCGGACTAAGATTGCACGGTATTACAGTACAGAAGTAAGACTAGGGCCGGGTCAATATGGTTCGGCCGAGGATGTTGTGAGAGGCTTAAACGTAAGTTTAAGAAACTCAAACCTTACGAATGATTTAGTATATGAAATCGTAAACAACCCTGCACATACACTAATCCTAAAATCAAAGACTAACAGATGTCTTAAAGAACATAGAAAGTTCAAAATTCTAACCAACGGCCGATATAGCGCAGCCTTCCAAAGAGACACATTTCACGAGACACAGTATAACTTGTCCAGATTAATGTATCAATTGAAGATGGAGAAATTGGCTGAAAGGTCCCCAGACATGTGCTATATTTACAGTAATATAGTGGAGCACCAGTTTGTTGGGGATACCCAGGCACGCCTGCTGCGCATTGCTCACATCCCCAACCATAGAGGAAGGAGTTTGAGTATTACATATGACAGACCCCATTATGTGAATGTCGCAACTAATTTAATAACCAATATCACAATATATATAAGAACGATTGAGGGCGAAAACTTCCCATTCGGTAACGGAGCTTAACAGTGAAGCTACACTTTCGACGCACTGAGTTATAATGGATAGAAAGCCTTTCACCGTCTATCGAGGGATGCGATACCAGCGCGGTAGTGGACTTGGATCCATTTTTTCATCCATACTACGTACGGCTGTTCCTTTGCTGAAGAGGGGTGCCAGATACCTTGGAAGGAAAGCGCTACAATCAGGCCTTAACACTGCAGAAGACATATTGGCCGGGGCTAAACCTAAAGAAGCTCTAAAAAAACATTTAAAGCGTACACGGAACGAAATCATCAAAGATGCAAAGAGAAAAATGCGTGGTGGCGGGAAGAAGAAGAGGGCTCCCCGGAAGAAGAAGAAGGGGTCACGTGGTATTAAACGTAAAAGGCTATCAAAAAAGAAATGCTGTAAGCGAATGAAACCTATGGTTGACCACTTTTTTGACTGATATAAGCTAAGGATATTGATCTCATGAATCATAGTTTGTTTACCACTTGTCGAGAGAGGAGTCACTATTTCGCCATGGCACGCTTCATCCACCCATGTAGTTCACAATGCTGTAAATCGGAGCTGTCCTTTTTTGAGCTCCCGCCAACCCAAGTTTCTATTGAGCACAGTGACTTTATTACAATTAACCCTTTAAACACAATTAGTTCACCGAGTGCACCTATAGAATTCGTGATACCCAGCTCAGGTCCTTACTTTTTTGATCCAAGCTGTGTGCACATGTACGCTAAGCTACGTATAGCCCATTCTGATGGAACGGCCTGCGATGACAAATATGCTGTATACCCTGAAACAAACTTTCTGCACGCCATATTCAACCAGTGTGACGTATATTTAAATCAGACCAACATATCGGCAGGCACGGGGTACTATCATCTACGAGCCTATTTGGAAAATGTCCTCAACTTTTCCAAAGAAGCGAAGGCTACCTTTTTAAGTGCGGAGGGATATTATCAAACTAAAGATGAAAATAGTATAAAGGACAAATTTAAAAATTCTAAAAAGAAAATATACGAGTGTTTTGGACGGTTGCACACAGATTTCACTTTCCAGGAGAAGTTGCTTGTGAACGGGGTGGATATGAAAATAAAGCTCACCCGCACGAGTCCTGAGATCTGCTTAAATCTGGATGCGAATCAAGAAGAGGGTGCAAAGTCCGTTGTGGTTCACATTATGGACACATACCTCCGCGTACGGCGAGTGAAATTAAGTTCACCAAAACAACTAGAAATTGAGAAAAATTTACTAAACGCTACAGTGAAATATCCTATTAACAGAGTGCAGATCAAACTATATACGGTTCCTGCAGGGTTGGCATCGAAGCAGATAGAAAACATTGCCCTGGGAAATCTTCCTAAAAGGATATTAATCGGCATGCAGGACCACGCTTCGGTGAATGGAAAATATAAAAAGAGTGCCTTTAAATTCGAGAATTTCGGACTTAAAAATATAACTCTATACGTTAATGGCACTGCTTTGGGTGGAACAATGGGTACGGACTATTCATCAGACGCTGTGTTACCTCTTTGTGCCAGAGCCTATAGTAATCTGACCCATATTGCAGGTGATTGTGATGAGCTTGGTAATGGGGTAACGCAGGAAGAATTCATTGATCAATTTAACCTTTATCCGTTTGACATTACACCTGACTTATCTGCTAGCGTAAATACCCATTTAACACCACAGCAGAGCGGTAACATCTCAGTGCGGCTGGAATTCGCCAAGCCTATAGACGCTCCTATTAGTGTACTAGTATATCTCGAATCGCAAGCCCTAATAGAAGTAGATAGATTTAGAAGCGTTATCACTGACTTTTAAAATGGATGCTAATACACTTCAGAAAGTAATGGAGCGAGTCACACGTTCCAAATTTATCGGCGTGTTTGCGAAGAATGAAACATTGAGTTTGCCAAGTACGCGAGAATGCGGTAGTCTTATTGTGAACACAGACATCATCGGTAATGAAGGGATTCACTGGATCGCTGTCTATTTTAAAAATAGACAGCGCCTGTACTATTTTGATTCACTCGGTACTCAACCCTGGAGTGACCCTATTATTGTAAAATTTCTCGCTCAGTTACATATTCCCGAAGTTGTATGGAACCCATTTCGTATGCAGGGATATTTTACTAATGTTTGCGGAATGTACTGTGTCTCATTTCTCATGCATATGTCAAATGATAAAGAATTTATAAATTTTTTAAATTTATTTGACCCGTGTCACACTCACCGAAACGATGAAATGGTATGCAGACAGATAAAAAACCGTTTTCCAATTGTACGTACTCGTTGTATATTATAATGTTTTTGTTCGTATATTTGTATATTCGTTTATTGTACTGATTTCTTTCATTTAATAAATTTATGAAAATATATTGTCTTCTTATCCCAAAAAGATCGAAAAACACTTACATTATTTGACATTGTTGACTGATTAGTATATCATCCGTATTCCCTTCAAAAGATTGTATAACTCGTGTCAAATCCTCATCGGACCTTAAAGGAATAAGAAAACATATACAGAGTATACAGACAGACAGATCCCCATTATGTGAAGATATCTTTGGTTCGAGGAGTGAACGCCATAAAAATTTCGATTTTAGCATAATGGGGAAATAACATTGATTGACATTTTTGACTAGTATCTATTTGACGAAATACTACAACTCTCCGTATATATATAAAATCGAATTATGGACACTTACATTTCTATGGTAGTCCCTTGCGTCGGATTGTAAGGAGCGTCACTGCAAATATCTTCTACGGTTTGCGTCGAAAATAGTTCGCCACAATCAGCCGCATTGAAAAGACTAATTGTGGTTAATGCTGCAGTATCACGTTCTTCATACAAGTCTGGGGAGACGTACAGGTCCATGGTGGAGGATGTGTGACACTGCTGACTGATCAGTATATCATCCATATTCCCTTCAAAAGATTGTATAACTCGTGTCAAATCCTCATCGGACCTTAAAGGAAAATGAAAACATATACAGACAGACAGACAGATCCCATTATGTGAAGATATCTTTGGTTCGATTACCAATTTCGATTTTAGCATGATGGGGAAATAACATTGATTGACATTTTTGACTAGTATCTATTTGACGAAATACTACAACTCTCCGTATATATATAAAATCGAATTATGGACACTTACATTTCTATGGTAGTCCCTTGCGTCGGATTGTAAGGAGCGTCACTGCAAATATCTTCTACGGTTTGCGTCGAAAATAGTTCGCCACAATCAGCCATTGAAAAGACTAATTGTGGTTAATGCTGCAGTATCACGTTCTTCATACAAGTCTGGGGAGACGTACAGGTCCATGGTTGAGGAATGATTATTCACTGATGCGAAAATAGCTACTGTTACTCCCAACTGAAAATATCCCCTTTTATATGCACATTCGCCAAGCTCCGCCCAAAAGACCAGATGTTCGTAGTGATTGGCTGCCGATGTAGCTGGGTGGAGCTATGACGTGTACCAATCCGCTATAACGAGACCGGACGAGTAACATATATATAAAATCGAATTATAGGCACTTACATTTCTATGGTAGTCCCTTATATTATATTTTTTACTTACAAATTATTAGTATTGTTTGTTAACATAATTGTTAACTTATTTTATAATAAAGAAATTATATCCTAATTATATTTTAAAAAGAACATTCGGTTTCAACGTTAAGCTGTGGTCTAAGGCGGCGTGGCATGAATAAATACTAAAATAAAATTAAATGTTAAAAATCTTTATTCATACGTTATTAAAAGTTAAAAATCTTTATTAATAAAACAGGATAGAAGCATATGAAAGTCAAGGTAAACTATAGTTGCAAATTATAGTTAGGTTATACGATGTTTTTCGGGCATACTACTGCCTCGGGTTAAATGATCCTGTTATTTTAAATCACGTATTTGAAAGAGTTAATCATTATTGCTACATAGAAAAAATCGTGCATTACGATGTTTTTCGGGTATACTACTGCCTCGGGTCAAATGGTCCTGTTATTTTAAATCACGTATTTGAAAGAGTTAATTATTATTGCTACATAGAAAAAATCGTGCATTACGATGTTTTTCGGGTATACTACTGCCTCGGGTCAAATGGTCCTGTTATTTTAAATCACGTATTTGAAAGAGTTAATTATTATTGCTACATAGAAAAAATCGTGCATTACGATGTTTTTCGGATATACTACTGCCTCGGGTCAAATGGTCCTGTTATTTTAAATCACGTATTTGAAAGAGTTAATTATTATTGCTACATAGAAAAAATCGTGCATTACGATGTTTTTCGGATATACTACTGCCTCGGGTAAAATGGTCCTGTTATTTTAAATCACGTATTTAACGACACATCGCGCTCATTTCCATTGCTATATATGGCTCTAGGATCGGCCCTGACGAGATGTATTTCGTAGGTTAGGTTAGGTCTCTTACATATAAAAGTCCATGTGGTAGAGTAAGCAACGAACCCCATCGACGAGATGTATTTCTGAACCCATGTTAAACTGGAGGTCTAATTTACGAGCGAGTGCACGTTCTTGTAACGCCGTAGGCGAGAAAGAGTTAATTAGTATTGCTACATAGAAAATCGTGCATTATGATGTTTTTTTCGATTATTATTTATTGAACAAAACTCTCGCTCTCTTTCTATATATATATATATATATATATATATATATATATATATATATAGAAAGAGTGGTCTGGAAGGAAGTTTACCAATGATTAAATTCTCTTTGCGAGTGACCCGTTGCCCGCGTCGGGCTAACCTTTGGTTAGCTTCCGCCCGAATTGTTCATTCTGACGAAGGTCAAGCTTTTCACTCCACCTTAGACCTACAGTTTAACGTGGATTCCGAACCACGACCCATCAGTAGCCCAGCGTCTTGACCACTAGGCCTCCTAGGGTGCCCATTTATCTACCAACCACTTTCTTTATTGTGTGGAAGGATGAACAGCTGGGTTTTGCTGCGCGCCGGCTGCCGTCGGGTCTCGAACCCTGGGCCGATGGATTCGTAGTCCGCGACGCTAACCACTACACCACCGAGGCGGTATTTGTCATTACTTACTCGGACTATAGTGGATTTAATTATCCCAGAAGAGTTCCTTGTTCCATGCACGGTCTGTGTGTAGCATATATATATATATATATATATATATATATATATATATATTGTGTGTACGTTTTTCCCACTGTTATTCGTGACTTAAATATTTATAATAAAAATCAAGTGTCTAAAAAAGTTATTTAATAAGCAGAATTTAATTGGATTCATTGTAGAAGTAATTATAATGGCAATATTAATATTTGGAACATTGAGTACTTATCGAGCTGTCTTTAAGAAAGGTCTCTCGCAAGCAGATTTTCTCCGAAACCAACCTCGCTATAGTGGACTGTGTTTTGGGGAAATCCAACTTTCTTCGTTTCTTTTAATTTCGTTTTTCATTTTTTCTTCGCAGGGAATGAGGCTATGTTTCTAACTTTTCATCTCGTTTGGTGGGTTTCGAATTGTATCGTAAATTATCGTATTTCGAATTGTATCGTAAATGATCATTTCGTTTCGTTATTCGTGAGGGCTGAATTATGGATAACTATGTTATTTGTTTCGTTCATCTTCAAGTTTAATGAAGCTGGGTATCCCTTATAAAAATTCGTTTCTGTCTAACGAATTATTTATTGGGTAACTTTGTTAATTCTATTATTGCGTAAATCTTTCTAATGTGTTACTGAATAACTATAAATATATATTGTGGTATTTTATATATATATATATATATATATATATATATATCAAGATATTTAAAAGACTGATATAATTATAGTAAACTTATGTCGAAATAGTTACCCATAAAATTAATTGTTTTCGGCTGAATTATGGATAACTATGTTATTGCTTCGTTCATCTTCAAGTTTAATGAAGCTGGGTATCCCTTATAAAAATTCGTTTCTGTCTAACGAATTGTTTATTGGGTAACTTTGTTAATTCTATTATTGCGTAAATCTTTCTAATGTGTTACTGAATAACTATAAATATATATTGTGGTATTTTATATATATATATCAGAAGATATTTAAAAGACTGATATAATTATAGTAAACTTATGTCGAAATAGTTACCCATAAAATTAATTGTTTTCGGCTGAATTATGGATAACTATGTTATTTGCTTCGTTCATCTTCAAGGAAGCTCAAGTTAATGTTATATTTTGCATATAATCCACTATATACATCTATTGTAAAACACTATATACATCTATATTTCAATTAAGTGTGTAATTATTTAATTCATCTACCATATTGTGGTACACAATGCTTATTAGAATACATGGCGCTATCTGGAATACCTTGCGCTATCTGGCAACTCAGCCAGAATAGAGGATTATAAAAGATCGCGAAGCTGGTGAAGAACCATTCCCCCTCGGCTCCGGCCGAGTAAGGAGCTCTGCTCCTTCTATTTCTGGCCCTTTGGTAAACCCCTTAGTGGCCTCTTAGGTTAGGGAAACGAAAATAAATTGGGGGAGAACTCCACTCTGTCCTTCAGGTGTCTCTCTCCCTCCTTCAGGTGTCTCTCTCTCTCTCTCCTGCATGTATCTTCCTCCTTCAGGTCTCTCTCTCTCCTGCATGTTTGCCTCCAGCATGTGTACATCCAGCATGTGTACTCCTGCATGTGTGCGTATGTGTGTACCTACTGCATGTGTACCTACTGCATGTGTACTACTGCATGTGTGCGTATGTGTGTGTACCTCCAGCATGTGCACCTCCTGCATGTGTACCTATCCTCTCTCCTTCAGGCGTCTCTCCCTCCTACAGGCATCTCTCTCTTCTTCAGCTCTCTCTCCTTCAGCTGTCTCTCTCTCTCTTCTCTCCTTCAGGCGTCTCTCTCACCTTGGCTCAGCCAACTGGCTGATTCTGGCTGATTAAGAGCCTATAAAACAACGCCAGCCCGGCTGGAAGTCTTAATGTGCACTTGGCTCCTGCCAGGTGAACACCTCTCCTCCTTTCTCTCCTCCTCCTTTCTCTTGGGGGATAACGCCGCCTCCAAGTTTCCCCCCCACCCACCCCTTTGCAACAACCCCTTTGCAACAACCCCACCCCCCTTTGCAACATTACATAATAACCTGCAACATTCCTGCACTCTCCCCTTTTGCGGCTATACTACTAGTACCTCAAACAACTACGTAGAATGTGCAGCAGCAAAAATTAAAAAATTAAATAATGTACTAATTGTAATGTACAGACCCTCAAACACGCCAACCTCAAAATTTTCAGATTCCATTAGAGAGGTAAGAAACTTAGTGAAAGATCTACACTCTTCAACAAATATTTTTCTCTCTGGTGATTTTAATTTCCCATTCATGAAATATAAAAGGATAGGAAAAAATATATGTATACACCAGGACAAGGGGGGCACACGAGAAGAGAAGACCAGGAGCAGGTAAAAATGCTACTAGCTTTAGCTGATGAATTTATGCTAACGCAAGAAATAACAGAAAACACAAGAAAAACAACTGCCTAGATTTGGTATTCACAAACAACAGTAATCTAATTGATAATGTAGAAATATCCTCAACTATGATATCAGACCACAACATCATTGAAATAACAACTAATATAAAGGCAACAGGAAAGGAAAGAACACGCACAACAGAAAGAAGCAAATTCAAAATTTTTAATTTTCACTCCAAATTTATAAACTGGTGTTGGTTTACGTCGTCGTCGTCGGCCTAGGCAAGCTACGGCTTGGGACCGTAGCGCATCTATCCGGTATAGGTTAACCTGGATGATGTAGCCATAAGCACTGCCGCTGGTTAAGTGCCAACCAGTGATTATCTCACTAGCCGTATTGAGTCCGTTAGGCGAAACTGCGACAGTACCAAAGGTGGAAAATAAACCCTTGGATTTCTATTATTTATTTGTAAAATGGACATGGTATTAGATTAAAATAAATATTTGAATATAAATAATTAACTGACAATTGTGATATATAATTAATTATGTTTCATACAATAAAATAATACAATACATAAAATTAGTATTAATGTGGTTCACAATTGAATTATGATGGGTAACTAATTTAAAATGAATTTATAACTATTCCGAAATTCAAGACGGTAAAATTAACATTTATCTTGAAACTAAAATAAGAGTATTCACTACACACTACCCCCCCCACCAGAGAGGAAGTTCAAAGAGTTCCGAACGACAGATTTCCCCGGGACCTTTTGGTAGCTACATGTACCTCACTTAAGGTTGATTCCAAAAACGCAGGTTCTTAAGACGATCGATAGAAACCTTGTCGACCTTGGAACCGCGCTGGATGAGGAATGATTGCGCGTACGTCGGAGAACTTCATAGGGCCCTCATATGGACATTGGAGAGGCCGTTTTGGGAGAGGTACACGAACGAAAACGTGGGTGCAAGATTGGAGGGCTGGGGAAACAAAGATGTTCTGTTGGCTAGTCAATCGAGGGGGAACAGGCTGAAGGGACTGCATGTGAGAGGAAAGTGTTTGAGCGAATTCCGTAGGAATCACATGACTTATCCCTGCAGAAAAGTAGCCACCTGGTAGCCGCAGTGGTTGTTCCATAGACTAGTTCAGCCGCTGTAGTCTTCAGATCACTCTTAATGCAGAGCGAATACCAAGCAACACGAGTGGAAGCTTATCCATCCAATGGGAGTCTTCTTGACACATAAGGGATGACTTCAGCTGGCGAGAAGCGTTCGACGAGGCCGTTAGCTTGCGGATGATACGCACAGGTATGCGCATGTACTGTACCTAACAAGCTGGTAAACTTCTTCCAAAGCGAAGATTCAAATTGGCGACCTGGTCAGTGATGACTTTTGTCGGCAATCCAAATCTTGATACCCATCCATGAAGAAAGGCTCTTGCAACAGTGTCCGCTTGGATATCAGGAAGTGGGATGGCTTCAGGCCATCGGAAAAGCGGTCGAGACAGGTGAGCAGATAACGTTGGCCTTGAATCACTGGAAGAGGGCCAACAATGTCTACATGAATTACCTCAAATCGCTGGGATGGGGGCGGAAATGCGTCAAAAGGGGGACCTGGTGTGCCTTTGGACTTTGCCACGCTGGCAGGCAAGGCACGTTTTGGTCCAATGTTTGGACATCCTTCCGCATCGAGGGCCAAACAAAGCGAGAGGTAACCAGGTGTTGCGAAGCACGGATACCAGGATGGGAGGGTATGAAGATCCGTGAAGACTGCTTGTCTGTGACATGGAGGGACATAAGGGCGAATAGCAGCTGTTGATACTCGCAATAGAGGGGCACAGACAATCCTGGCATACTCATTTCTTGAGGGAAAGTGAGTGAGTGGAGTCTTCTCTGAGCAGGTCTTTGTAGTTCCATATCCTTGTCTTGATCCTGTGCAATAGCATTCCACAGTGGTAGAGCTGAGGGTAACAGAAGTAATCTCTATTCTTGAGAGTGCATCCGCTGGAGTGTTCAAGACACCTTTGATGTGGCGGATATATGTGGTAAATTGCGAGATATAATCGAGTTGCCTGATGACTCTGGGAGAGTGGTTACAGCTGTTTTTATTGAAGACAGTGACCAAAGGTTTGTGGTCGGTAAAAACACAAAACTCTCGGCCTTCAAGGAAATGTTGAAAATGCTTCACGTTTAAGTAAATAGCAAGAAGTTCACGTCCGAAAGCACTATAACGCGTTTGGGCTGGCTGCAGCTTTTTCGAGTAAAAACGCGATGGGTGCTTGTTGACCGTTAATGGTTTGTTCCAACACCCCACCGATCGCAACATCTGAGGCATCGACCGTCAGAGTTAGGGGGGCATCACTGATAGGAAATGACAGAGACAATGCACTATTGATAGCATTTTTGGCATTGTCGAACGCCTGTAAACTATCGCTACACCATAACAATTTCGTTACCTTGCGTTTGTGTGTGATCATAGCGTGTAGAGGAGCAAGAACACTAGCACAGTTTTTAATGAACTTGTGGTAATAATTTACCAAACCTAGAAACCGACGTAACTCACGCTGATTACTTGGCATAGGGTAATTTTTTATCACTTCACACTTGTCCTGAAGGGGGGTAATTCCGTGCTGCGAAATCGTGTGACCAAGAAATTCCAAGGTTGGCTGTGCAAACACACACTTAGATGCATTAATAGTAACACCGTATTGTTCTAAGCGTTGAAAGAGGAGTGAAAGATGTTCCTTATGTTCCTCTTCCGTTGAACTGGCCACAAGCAAATCATCGATGTAGGCATAACAAAGTCTAAGCCTCTGGTGACCTCATCTATAAACACCTCTGAAAGGTGTGCGCAGCATTCCGTAGCCCGAACGGCATCTTCAAAAATTCGAATAACCCAAATGGTGTACAAACTGCAGTCTTCGGAATATCCGAAGGCTCTACGGAATGTGGTGGAAAGCCTTAACGAGATCTATTTTACTGAAGATAGATTTGCCGTGGAGAGAGAAGTAAAGTCTTGGACATTTGGTACCGGATATCGGTCCGGGATGGTTTCGAATTCAAAAACCGGTAATCCCCACATGGTCTCCAGTCTCCGACTTCTTCTGGACCAGGTGTAGGGAGAGGACCAACTGCTTTTGGAAGGTCTTATTATCCCAAGATCTATCATAAGCTGGAATTCCGATTGGCAGCTTTCAGTTTGTCCGGGGCAAGACGTCTGGGTTTTGCAAACACAGGGGGACCTTTTGTTTAATGTGATGGGTAATGGTGTGCTTAATGGTATCACCCATCTGCATCGGTTGAAGAATTCCTGGATATCGCTGGAAAAGGCACTGGTACATGGAATTAGGGGGAACGAGGAAAGTGCAGAGTTCGAGGCGTCCGGAAGGGCAACCTGTTTGGCAAGAACAGAAAGCAGTGTGGCCTGGTCGCATAAGCGTCGCTTGTCAAGATCCACCATGAGTTTGAAATGCTGGAGGAAGTCAGCGCCGATTATGGGATGCTGCACTTGAGCACAGATGAAAATCCACTTGAAGGATCGGTGAAGGCCCAAGTTTAGTTCACGCGACTGAGTACCGTACGTGGGTATGCGTGAACCGTTAGCAGCGTATAGAGGCGGAGATTCCGAGTGCGTATGACCAGATTTTTGAGGGAATACACTGACTGACGCTCCGGTATCGACCAAGAAATTGACACCAGAGTTCCTGTCCTTTATGAATAACAGGTTGGCAGTGCGAGTACTAGACGCCATTAGGACTCGCTGCTGGGGTTTTCCGACGAAAAATTGCAAGGGGAGATGCACTTCCTAGCCTTCTTTCCAAATTTAGCGTGGTAGAAGCAGATCTTCCCGGAACTCGAACGATGCCTCTTCGTAAATCTTGACCGAGAATGGCTTCTTTGCCGTTGATTTTGTAGCAGAGAACAAACGTGGTTAGTCGTTGACTTAACTCTTTCACTTTCAACTCCAGTTCCGATTGTGTGTTCACGTTGTTGACCGGAGCTGTGTCAATCTCCACTACTTGTCGGCAGTTTCTGCTAGTTTATCAACTGGAGTAGCAGGATCCATAGTGGCCAAGACACGCTGAGCTGATGGAGGAAGTTTCTGCAAGAACAACTGTCTAAAGATGTCCTTATCGAAGGTTTGTGCGCGTTCGCCTAGAGCGCACTGCATAGCCCTCAGCATTTGAGTGGGCTTACGGTCTCCAAGTTCTTCTTTTGAGATTAACTGATGTAGTTTCTCACGCTCGGAGACAGTGGTGCGGCACAGGATGGCAGACTTCAGATCGTTGTATGGGTCCTCACTCGTGAAGTAGACACGATGACGTCACGGACTTCAGAGATGATGCTCGCTGGTAGAGAGGACAAACATGATCGTATTTCGTCCTGCTAGCGGTGATCCTTCCCAAGTTGAATTGTGATTCCACTTGGTGGAACCAAATAAATGGATCACCCGGCCAGAAGACGGGGAGCTTACGCTCAAGTGGGAGATGGCACCAGCGTCGTCAGGCATCTTCTCCTATGCTTGCTGACGTACAAGCAAGACGACAAGTTACCAACGAAGGAGTGGAGGTTGAGACGAGCGCAGGCACAGAGCGCACGGGCAGGGGTGAGGGGCAGAGGGCACGAGCGACATTACAGTCTGGTCCTAGTCGCTCGGGTGAAGGGGGTGATGGGCACGAACGACGTTTACAGTCTGGTCCTAGTCGCTCGGGTGAAGGGGGTGATGGGCACGAACGACGTTACAGTCTAATCCTAGTCGTTCGGGTAAAAGGGGTAATCCAGCTCCGGGTCACCAATTGTTGGTTTACGTCGTCGTCGTCGGCCTAGGCAAGCTACGCTTGGGACCGTAGCGCATCTATCCGGTATAGGTTAACCTGGATGATGTAGCCATAAGCACTGCCGCTGGTTAAGTGCCAACCAGTGATTATCTCACTAGCCGTATAGAGTCCGTTAGGCGAAACTGCGACAGTACCAAAGGTGGAAAATATAACCCTTGGATTTCTATTATTTATTTGTAAAATGGACATGGTATTAGATTAAAATAAATATTTGAATATAAATAATTAACTGACAATTGTGATATATAATTAATTATGTTTACATACAATAAAATAATACAATATACATAAAATTAGTATTAATGTGGTTCACAATTGAATTATGATGGGTAACTAATTTAAAATGAATTTATAACTATTCCGAAATTCAAGACGGTAAAATTAACATTTATCTTGAAACTAAAATAAGAGTATTCACTACACTGGGAAGATGTGACATACAACATGGAAGTAATAGATTGGAAAACCATTTCCGAGGCCAAGACAACGGAAGAGATGCTAATGAGAGGAGAAGTTAGAAATTGTGGAGAAACATGTCCCAAAGATACAACAAAGAGGAAAGAGAAGCAGGTTCGAAAGACATAAAAGGGCATTGTTCCGAAAGAGAAAAAGAGTGACTGCAAAATTAAGTAATTGTAAAGATAACATCATAAAAATATTAATGATGAACTACACAGTATCGATGTCGTCATACAGGAACTAATCGAGAAGCATACAGAAAAAGAAGAAGATGACGCTATAGAAGCGATAAAGGCTAACTCAAAGTACTTCTATAATTTCGCAAAAAGAAAGTCGAAAAAACCATGCGACTATCGGACCTTTAAAAAATGAGAACAGTGATTTATCTGATGATCTAACAGAAGTATTTGAAATATTAAAAGCTCAGTATGAATCATCTTTCAGTATCACAAAAACTGACAAATTGATATGCGATAGAAACGCGTTCTTTGAAGAAGAATCACAAGGGGAAAGTATAACGGATTTCGACTTTACGACAGATGATATTACACAAGCCATAGGGAAACTAAAAACACACTCAGCGGCAGGACCGGATAAATGGAATGCCACACTGAACAAAAACTGCAAGAATGCAATCGCTGAGCCCCTACACTGGATATGGAGACGATCATTAGACACGGGAGAAAATACAGGGCATCCTGAAGAGCGCGAACATAGTTCCAATATATAAAGGAGGAGATCGATCCGAGGCCAAAAACTATAGGCCAGTGTCGCTTACATCTCATTTCACTAAAATATTTGAAGGAATAGTTAGACAGAAAATCTATGACTTTTTGAAACTCAGAAAAAATTCAATGATAACCAACACGGGTTTCGGTCAGGCAGATCATGCCTATCACAACTAATGGAACACTACAACAACATTATTGATCACTTGAAAGTAATGAAAACTATGATGTACTATACACAGACTTTGCTAAAGCGTTCGACAAGTGTGACCATGGAATCATAATACATAAACTGAAATATATGGGAATAACAGGAAAAGTAGGGAAATGGATATTTAATTTCCTTAGTGAGCGGAGGCAAGTCGTTACAGTACAAGGAGTATCTTCCTCAGAATCAGAGGTCCTCAGCTCGGTACCACAAGGAAACAGTATTAGCTCCACTACTCTTCATAATCATGCTAGCTGACATGGATGAGGACGTTACCAGAGACAGCACAGTAACATCCTTTGCGGATGACACAAAGATCAGTAGAAAAATAAGAAACCAGAAGACATAGGATCTCTACAAACCGACATAAACAGAATCTACAAGTGGACGGAAGACAACAGTATGAAGTTTAACACCGAAAAAATTTCAGCTATTACGGTACGGAAAAAGAGAAGACCTAAAGTCCATGGAATATTATACCCCAAATGGACAGGAAATTCAGAGAAATTCCAGAGCAAAAGATTTAGGGGTTGTGATGACAGATGATGCGAAATTTGAAACACAAAATAAGATAGCAGTAAACAGAGCAAAGAAATAACGGGTCAGATATTGAGAACCTTAAACGAAGGGATAGGAATGTAATGATTCTCTACTGAAAACCCTGATAATACCCAAATTGGAATACTGCTCGGTCCTAATATCCCCATATAAAAAAGAAGACATTAGACAGCTGGAAAGGGATCCAAAGAAGCTTCACAGCCAAGATCAATGGGTGCAAAGAACTAAATTACTGGGAAAGGTTACGAGAACTAGACCTATATTCACTGGAAAGAAGAAGAGAGACACACACCATTATTTACACTTGGAAAATAATGGAGAAACTAGTCCCTAATCTTACTCTGAATCCCATAACTCCCCAAACAACGGTGGAAAGTAGAAGCGGTAGACTGTGTCGTATTCCCAAATTGAAGGCGAGACAGGGAACATCCTTAACTCTGAAAGAAAATAGTTTTGTAGTGAGAGGACCAAAACTGTTTAATCAGTTGCCCAAAGACCTAAGAAACACGAAGGGAGTTGCAGTGGAAATCTTCAAAAGAAGACTAGACGCCTGGCTCAGAACAATCCCCGATGAGCCGGGCGTACCTGGCTATGTGAGGTGGAGAGCGCAAGAATCCAACTCACAACTTCACCAAGCCAACTCGAGAGGACGGGCGACAAGCTTGACCTTCGCGAAGTGAGAAATCATCGCGCGGAACCTTTGTAAGGTTGTAAGGTAAGGTTATATATATATATATATATATATAAATTGACGATTGGTTAGGTTAAGTCGTTATATTTTCGTTAGTTTTAACGTTTTATTTGATGGATTCTTTTGAAAAATGTCTCCTAAAGATCCTAGTGTAGTTTACGTTCCACAACTTTGACCGAGTGTAGTTTGTGTCCCCTTTTGCGTGAGGGGGACGTAAACTACACTTGCTCCATCTAATTTATTATTATTATAGACATAAAATGCAAAGTCATAAAATACAATACATAAATACATAAATAGACATAAAACACAAAGTCATTATTGAAGCTATGATACCAATACTATAAAAGGAAATTTGCTAAGAAATTTGTTAAGGCTTTGGCTAGCAAAGTCTTTCAAGATTAAAAACTCGCCTATGACCCTGACCCCAACCATAAACCTAGACCTCTTGATATACAGTAGGCGCTAGGGTTGCCAGATTTTGATGACCGGATTAAAGGACACTCAAAACGTTTTCAAGCTGCCACTCCCAGATTCTCAAATTTATATATATATATATATATATATATATATATATATATATATATAGAGAGAGAGAGAGAGAGAGAGAGAGAGAGAGAGAGAGAGAGAGAGAGAGAGAATGATGCTCCCAAAAAAATTTAAATATTATAGGATAAATATTTATTATTAAAGGACAAGGACAAGCAGATCGAAATAAAGGACTGTCCTTTGAAATAAAGGACGTCTGGCAACCCTAACTGTAGGCCTACCCTTTGTCCAATCTCTAAGTTAGACAGCCTATATTTTAGAAAAGATATTGATAATGTAGAAAGGGTTCGGATTAGAGCAACTAAAACGAATTCGAATTCGGGGCAATTCCCAATTTATGCCATTCCCATTTCATGTCATTTTAATTCCCATCCACGTCCTTTTCTACTTGTGTCTGGGTAAGTTTAAAACTGGTTAGGTTACGATAAGTTAGGTTGTGATTTGGTAGGCTAATGTTAGGTTAGGTTGTGATTGATTAAAGTTAGTTAGATGAGGAAATATTAGCCATTCCAATTTGGTGCCGTTTAAGCGACGTAAACATTATTGCCTCAATTAAGACACGCTTTTGTCAAAATATAGATTTTTGACATTTCGCCATTTTTATTTGAGGACCAAAACTGGGAATGGAAATGAGAAAGTGGGAAGTAATCGTTCAAGCGTTTGTCATTTAATTTCTTTCTGTCTCTGTCTGTGTTTCTGTCGGTCTGTATCCCTGTGTGTGTGTGTGTGAGTGTGTGTGTATCTCTCTGTCTGTCAGTTTTATCATATATTTTAAGTTATAAATGTAATATTTTGTTTTAATATTATATAATTGAATCGTATTCATGATTTATTCTAAGTTTTATTTATTCTTTCATTTTATTGACTTTAATATGTAATTATTGATTGTTTAAATAATTAACTTTATTCATACTTAATTTCACTTTGTTAATTTATCTTATTTTAATATTTTGTTAAATTTATATTTAATTCCAATATTAATCTTTTTAACTAAACATTTTAGATTAACATACTTATAAATTATTTATTATCTATTGATCAATTACATTAACTGATCAATAAATTTTTATTGAAACTTAATATATTTACCTTCGTATCTCATCTTACTAATTTATGATATATAGAATTTTTTGATTCATTTATCCACCCATTTATCTCTATCTACTACTGTCTATTGTCTCTTTATCTATTTATTTAATAAATTATTTATATTCGAATGTCCAATTTTAAAATTATTTTTAATTATTTTGTAAATGAAGCAGAAGTCACCAACATTGTGAGGTGTCACCATTCTAATTTCCGGAGCAGCCTTGATGCCGCTCTACCCACAATTCTTACTAAAACCCACCTATTATAATTCAGTGAATTTAATGCATTCTCTCTTTATATATAAATAATTAATAACTTAATCAATGGTAAATTAATGAATGATAAATAATATATTAGAACTCAAATTTCCGCCTTATTAACTCTCTCTATTATTATGTTAATAATTAATAGTATTTTCTAAATTTTTTACCACAATAATATAATAATTATTATTATTATTATTATTATTATTATTATTAGAGTATATATAAGTTAATATAATTTTATATTATATGCATTCAAATTCCTTTAATCTGTCTAATTGTTGACGGAAATTCCATTTAAAAGAAGACTTTTCACAAATAAATTGTCAGTTAATTGTTAACTAAAATTCTTCGAGATTTACATTTGACTGCTTAGAAAGGGGTCAAAACCCCATTTTATTTCCAACTCAAAATTTTAAATAATCTAATTTTAAAATATTTCTCATTCCTGTATTTAACGTCACAATGGCATCAGCAATCCTGATATTTAGGTCCGAAATAGGCAACTTTCCTTATGTAGAAAAAACTCTGTGAATGTTCATTCAAATGCAGCAAAGAAATCACTGTAAAAACTTAATTAATATTTTAAAAGGATTTGAATTTGAAAAAAAATTTATCAACACCCTGTATTCTACGTTCCTTTCTTTACAGGATACGCAGTTATTTTTAATATTTTTAAAAATCTAAGTTTCATTTAATGGGAAAATTTTTTCTTTATATTTTGTCATTGTAGAAATTAAGAAAAAATCTGTTTTTAAAAGTCAATTAATTTACTCACTTTTGTCTTTAAATCCGCTTTTAAGACGTTAGAAATTAAAAGTTTAATTTAGGTGACTTTCTCCAAAATATTAACAAGTTTGTGGTTCAAATTAAATGTAATTTTCATCATAAACTTAATTAATATCAGAAGTTTGCAAAATAATTTGTTTTGCTTAAATACTATGAAGAGAGTGAAATTATTATTGTGAATATTGTGAGTTGAAGATTTGGTGGAAACAAATCGTTGCATAATGTGATTTTTACCTTTCTTGAGATTTTGGTGACCCGCTTCGAGATTCCTCTCCAGGAACGTGTCCAAACGACCAGAAATCTTGCGAAGAAGTTTAAAATCTTCTTCAGGAATTGAAAGAGTCTGCATGTAAGGAGGAAACACAAGTAAATCAGAAAAGATGCACTCTAAATGGGAGTAGTATATATGAAACTTCAACTCGACATTTCACTTTTTTATTTGTATTTATAGGCTATCTGGAAAGGGGTCCCGACAAAAGCCCCTAGGACAAAAGCCCCCTGGACAAAAGCCCCTCAGTTAAAGTGCAAAGTAGACAAAACCCCTCAGTTAAAGTGCAAAATAGGACAAAACCCTCAGTTAAAGTGCAAAGTAGGACAAAAGCCTCCATTTTTTATATTATTGTTCATGTGCTATGAAGTAATCCTAAACAAATATTATAATCTTTGTCTATGTTGATTCACTCTAGTTGATCACTCTTTTTCTACCTGATGGTAGGGTTAGGTTAGGATAGGAACGTGCCACAAAGGAGCATCAACAGCGTTTGAAGAACCTATGTCTGGACTATGTGAATGAGAGGAAGACCTTGGAGGAATTTCTGAATGGTGTAGGCACAGCATTAGGTGGAAGTAAAATGAACTTTAAATGAACCTTAACACTTAATGAACTTTTTAATATTGTGCTTTATTTGTTTGATGTTCCTTTTATAATGTTCATTTTTATGGTTGTGTAAATAATTTTGTGCTCCTGTAAAATAGTGAGCTATAAATTTATAATGCAAGTGTTAATGTTTTCTACTGTATAATACTTATAAAGGTGACTTTGCCTAGATAAGGCATGATGATCCTTTTATAATGTAAGTTTTTATGGTTGTGTAAATATTAGCGTTAATGTGTGCTAATGTATAATACTTATAATGCCTTCCTTATTGCAGTCTTACGATATAATAAATGTAATATTTTACATGTCAGAGAAGTGTTCATAAACTGTAAAAAAGAATAAAAATAATGATTAAAAAAATTCTTATTATTATTTTTCCTAGGGGGCTTTTGTCCTAGGGGGCTTTTGTCCTACATACATCTGGAAAAGAGGATAAAATTATTATATTTGTGCATTTATTCTATGAAGCATTAGGACATTAGGATTTGTAAGTTTGTTCCACGTATTTATTAACTTCCCTTATAAGGATAGGCCAAAGATTAAAAAGTATAACCTGTGGCCCAGAGCCTTGCCTTAGACCTCGGACTCTTGATATACAGTAAGCTAATTCTAAGTTAAGTCTCTAAGTTTGACAACCTGTAATCGAGAAAAGACACTGATAAATTAGGAAATGTTGAGGCTAGACCAACCAAAATAATTACATAAATTTAAAGTAAAACTTATGAGAAAGCTGAGCTGAATCTGATATGTATTCACTTCAAAACGTAGAGTTAGAGTTGGACTAGTTCAGGAATTTCAAATGATAAATGGGGCTTATGATGTGAATTATATAGGATGTGATTTGATAAGGATACAAAGTCAGTTACAAGAAATAATGGATATAAACTGAAAGTTAAACGTTTGGAGAGAGTAATGTTGTGAAGCACTTCTTCATATCAATTTAAATTTGAAGTAAAACTTAAACTATCTCAGCTTTCATACATTAGAGAATTTAGTGTTCGAAAATTGATTAGATATTTCATTAAACATTTGACATTAGTCTTTGAATGGATGAAGGAAGAAATGATTCTTTAACATAAAATAAGTAATTCTCAGTTGGACTATTTATTTTATTTTATTTTCCTTTTAAGCTTTTAGCTTTACTGGAATCTCAGGTTAATTAAAGATAAAACATCAGTTAAAAGGTAGTTTTGATTAATAATACATAAATCATGAATAAGAAATATTAATTAATTTAAAGTATATAAACGAACGAATAGATGAAAATTAGACAATGAATTTAAATCACGGTGATGTCATTAAAGTCATTTTGAAAATATATTTTTTTAGTTTTATTTATAAATTTATTTATAAAATAAAATTACAATATTTCTCTTATTTACAATAATACTTTAGTACAAATAATATATAATACTGTCAAGTGGTCTATTCATTTTATGTAATTTTGTCCTTAATCTTTCGCTTTACTGAGTTCTCAAATTAATGAGAGATAAATTGCATTATATAAAGTCACCATTAAATTATGATTAATGTACAAGAAACTAATAGTAGAAATACAGTAGAAATCAAGTTAAGTTATTGCTATAGATATGAAACCTATAAAACAGTCATTATTGTAGAAATGATACTAATACAATACAAAGAAATGAATGTTAGACACGAGAAATGAACAAGTAATACAGAAATGTACATTTATTACATTATTATCGATCTTTATCAGTATTCCATTATTAATTGAGATTTCAACTTGTTTTTAAACGAAATATTTTTTTATATCAGCACTTAAATCATCCCATATTTTAAGTCCATCGAAAATGGGTAATTTCTGAGATGAACACAATCTAAATTGAGGAATAACGTGCTTTCATCTATTTCTACTCTGATATGAGTGAATTTCTTGATGAGTTACAAAATAATATTTATTTATCCAATGTAAGTTAATGATTTTGTTCTTATATTTGTAAATGAAAATAAAATGTGCCACTTTCATTACATCTTTGATCTTTAATAGTTTTACTTCTTTTAGAATGCACTTCAATGATCATAGAAATCACAATATATATTATATATTTTATCCTATGTTTGACTAATTTGGGAGCCCCTTAAACACGAATGCCTAAAGGACAAATTAAATGAAATAAAAAGTCCTGTGAATAATTGTTCATTATATTATTGTACAGTGAAAAGCTAAATTGCTCCATACAGACCAACGTTTCTTCAAAATTATTCGTTCCTTTTTCTGAACTGATTATGAAACGATCTTAGAAGCCGATGGAAAATATTTCCTTTCAGATTCGACTTTGAATCAATTATATTCACTTTCAAAATATAAATTATTCCAAATTTGTCAACATTTGAAAAATGGACAATTCATTTTATTTTAATTCTTTCAAATGGAACAATTAAAATTTAAAACGGTATTTTTTGAACAACTTTACTTTACAGTTTAACATGACACAAATTGTAATATTTTAAATTTATTTCTAAAATGAAGATTTTGAAATTTGAAAAAATAAAAGTTGATTAATAAAATAATAAAAGTAAGTAGACTGCACCCACATACCCACATACCCACACGGACCTACAAATCAAACTTAACGCTCTATTTTCACCACCGTTTGTTCAGTGTCGATAAAAATAATAATAATATATAGTATAATAATAATAATAATAATAATAAAAAAATGGCGCACCAATGACTATATTATTATCTTATATTTAACACAATATTGTAAGATTAATATTCACTATTGAAAAACTTAAATATATTAAATAGTTTTTATTAAAAATATTTCTTTCGTTATTTTTATTAAAATCTGTTTCTTCATTTAGTGATTGTTTTTTATTGTCTACCTATCTATTTATATATCTGTATGTCTATCTGTATGTGTGTCTATTCCTAAAATATTATCGGATAAACAAAGCGTTGAGAACAAAAAATATTTATACTTTTTCTTAATTCAACAACAATACATTTACCTATTTCATCATTGATAAAAACTAATCTCATGGTTATAGTTTTTATGGAAGATAGGAAATGTACTTACCACGCAACTGTTGATGGTTTCCTTCGAGTCAAACAATACACCACCTTTCACCCCAAAACAAAATGAGGTCAAAATTAAAATTAATTTACAATCATTTTCACTTTTCTAATCACGAAAACGTTTATTTAAAAGTATTTTAAAAAACAATAACTTTTATAAAGGAAATAGAAGAAAGAAGGTGATGCAGAGCAGAACTGAGGAATAAAAGTGTCAGAGTCGAGGCTTTATTATACCAACAAAATGGAATTTGCACCCATGAAGTGAACGCAGTTATCTCTCTTAATTCGTGTAAATACTCAGTGATAAAGAACATCAGGAAACGCCTTTCTGAATTTCCTCGAATTGTGCGCAACGACCTTAAAACTTTAGTGTACTGAAGGAAGCTTTTCTATGATAAAAGTTAAACGTTTACTTCCGATCTTGCAACGCATTTCCTGTTTCGTTTATTCTTTAGGATTGAATTTGGTAAAATATTATTTAAAAATTAGAAAAGATTATATTGGTAATGCTGTAAGTCTCCTCCGTCACATGGCCTTTCCCTTTACGACGGAGGTCAAACGACAAGAAACACATTCATTTTTATCTAAAGACTCCCTCAAGAATTATTTAAGGATTATTTTTATTTAAAGACTTCCTCAGGTTCACTCAAAAGTCATACTAGTATACACTTAAGTCACTCTTATGTGGGTTAATCAATTTCTAATGCGATTCATTACTCGTTCTTTTGATCAGAAGATACCAATGGGTATTGCACTTCATATTACCTTCTATTCACTGCATAGAAAATTTATTCAAATTCGGATACAAAACAATTAACATTACCTTTATAAGATTACTTATAAATCTGCGTGTCAGGGATAAAAGTTCACGTCTATGTGTGTATCTATGACAACTTAGCCCTTTTTAACCCTGACAGGCAGAAATGGCCCTATATAAACAATGTGACATGGTTTATACATCTGAAAGATAGACGGACATCATTACTCAAGGATCGTGGAACATAACGTATTCTCTTGCACACCTGTAAACAAATTACCCTTCCAGTCACCAAATCAAAAGATCAGAACTCTAGAAAGACTTTTTGAGATCCAGATTTCTTTAAAACTGCAGAAAAATAGAACGTTTATACTTTATGAAATAAAAGTTATAGTTTGATTTCTTTAGTCTCTAATACTGATATTATTCAAAGATGGTTAAGTGTTTAAATGTGGGGAGAGTGAGGATTAATGTATGGCTCACTTATTGCAGACTGGCACCGATGAGAATTCACAAAAAGTCATTAATTATACTTCTATTCTCATAGATGCAAGAATGGAATAATTATTCTTAGTTAATTATTAAATATTAAGGAATTGGTAGTTATATGATGATGCTTGTCCTGTGTATAGAACCCGGCCTTTCTCTTTCCCAACCTTTCCTTCCGCCAGTAACCTCCTCTAGCCCTTTCCTACACTCAACTTATATAACCCATCATTTGGGGATGTCCAGATGGGATATGGAGAAAGATAGCCTTCTGCAGGCCTACCCCAAAGAATGCAAAAAAGTAAAGTGGGTACATTAGGATGGAGTTTGAGGCCTACTTTATAATGCATATATTTATATACATATCATTTTATAACAGCACTTTTGCAATTCTTAAATAGTTAAACATTTTTTGGTGTTTTTACTGCAATAGAATGGGAAAATAGGTTTGAAGCTGTTAATCTCTTCATTTACTGGACCGCACACGATAGAAGATTAGTGACCTTGAGGAGGAGTATATATCGACTATTTTTTAATTCTTATTAAAAATAAAATACGGGAATACTATTTATATACGCAGTGTATATATATATCACTTGTCACTCCACCTTAAACCTATAGTTTAACGCGTGGAATTCGAACCACGCCGAATCACGGTGAACAGAACTTGCACAGTCCTCGCTCGTACTCGATCTCACGACCTCCCGATCAACAATCCACTCTCTTAACCACTTGGGTACCTAGCGAGGGTACCCATTTATCTACCAACCAATTTCTATTGTGTGGAAAGATGAACAAATGATAACCACTATACTAGTATATATATATATATATATATATATATATATATATATATATATATACACCACACACACACACACACACGAGTATATTTTTTTTCAGTAGCGTGCAAATCAATTGCAGAATTGCACGAAATAATTTTGACTAATTTATGATTGAATGTGTTTGAGAACTTATCATTTCTCATTCACTTTCTTGTGTTTTGGGTGAGGGGACAATTCACTATACACAGAATGGCTAGACGAATATTGCAATAGTTACAAACATGAATGTAATCACATGTAAGGGCATTTATGTGAAGACTGACTGAGATTTTGATAGGGCATAGGTAGGTCAAGAATAAATGAATGAACTGAATTAATTTAAATGGTTCCAAAGGGAAGAGGTTAACAAAAATTGAAGATTATTCAATAATTAATAAACACAAGAATATATTAACATAACATTATTCAATTCTGGCAAATACATGAATGAACTTCAACATGGCCAAACAACATTTATACGGCATAACATTAGACACAACGCACCATATAAATAATGTCTTGCAGTCTGTAAATTCTTTATTATTATACGAAACAACCGATACTGAAGATATCAGTATGAGGATTCAGTATTCAAGGTTGGAAAATGTGAAAGGAATCAATTTACTTTATGACGTCATAGTCTATCAACTAATGCAATATATGTAAATTCATAAATAATACTTTAGTCTCTAAGTTCGGATATATAAGTCATTATAGGGAGTAACAAGAGAAAATGAATTATAAGGGCACATTAGTAAGGAAGTTATGACCCTTGTACAAGTGTGAGTGAAATGGTAAATAAGTATATACAATAGTACTTAATAAACTTCGTGCTATACTCATTAAAATTTCTAATTCCTTACAAAACTTCTCAAACGAATTTTAATGTGAAACAAAGGTTGTTTAAAGTCTCATCATTTGCTAAAGCTCAAAAAGTGTACGAAATTTGTGGGAAGCGTTGAAAATATTATTAAACTGGACAATTTAATACAAATTTCAAATGAAAGCACACTTGTGAGTGTTGAGTTTGGTTACTGAAATAATGCTGCTGCAAATTTGTGGTCGAATTTTCAGTTGAAACTATTATTGCATACCGTGTTAGGGTGTGTCAATTTTAGGGAGCAAAGTGAAATCTTTAGATTTTCAAAGACTACTAGTGACCAAATGATGCATTTTTATGTGCTAAATCGACATATGGCTTTAAAATCTAGATTTGACCACTCCTAGCTACTTATATTTGAAGTTGAAATTTACAAAAAATCAGTATTTATTTTGTTGTATATAACTACATTTTACATACATTACATACAATTAAAGACATTTTGATTGTATTCCAATATTAAAACTTAGAAATATAGATAGGTTTCTTGAACTTTGCCAAGGATGCCATGTCTGCCTTGCTCTTGTTCCTGGACATGAGCTCCCTGCTGGCCACCTGCCACTGATGTACGCCTCCCTCCTCTCTTGTGAGTAAACATGTTGTGCTGCTTCAGTTGTCATCCTTACACACCTATCTACTGACTGTGTGTGAGGGTCATGCAGTGGTGAGGGAGCAGGTCAGAGGAGGATCAGTCACGCCAGTTTTCCAGTCACTAAGCTCCGAGAGTTTGTTGGCATCTGGGTTGATGTCAGGAGTTTTCCTGCGTCTGACACTGCAGTCTCCTACCAGTGTGTCTTCATCTCCTTCACCTCTGATTTCCAGTATCCTCTTCACTGCCTCCCTCCTCTCCTCCTCCACCTCACTGCACAGCATGGCCTGGAGCACAGCCTCTGAGTGTGCATACCAGGCTGATCTCTTCACTGTTGGCATCACTATTCTTATCACCTCCTTCTTCTGACTTCTGAGCAGCTCCAGCTGGTACAGTACATGCCTGGGACCCTAAACCCAGCTGTGATTTAACTTGATGTTGAACCAGTTTGGCATGTAGACTCCCACTATGAATTCCACAATTATCCTCAGATTCTTCAGGCTCCTACCCTTCAGCCCATGCTTGGAAATCCATAATCTGCAGAACCTTAGAGCCATGGTGACGCACCTACACTGACAGACTGACCAAATCTCCAGGAGAGCTAGACTCTGAGGTACCTCTCCCGATCTCATGGCAGTGATGATTCTGTAGCCATATGATTGGTATGTGCTGAGGTCCTTGACTACCTCCTGACTGAGATGTGGTAGAGTAGGACGAACACTCGAACAGTGATCCTCGTGAAGTTTGGGTTGATCTCCAGCTCAGTGGCAGTGTCTAACATCTTACCTAGGGGCCCAGACCACTTGTTGTTGCTCAATGTCTTGCCATCCAGTGCAGTCACCAGGTGTCTAAGACTCAGCTCCCCAGTATGCAAGTCACAGACAATCCACACCAACTTCCTGCTAAGCTTAGCCTCCACATAATGCATTACTCCTCCCTCCCAGCCAGTATTCACATTAGTACTGTCACCTCCTCTGGCCAAAAGGGTCTGGTCTGCTCCTCTCTCTCTTAGCCAGTTCACCAGATGATCAGCAATGACCTCAGCATAACTTCTCTCCTCTGCAGCTTCCTCTGGTACAAAATGCCACAAATATTTCTCACCTGGTTCATTGCACACTGTGTAGTGTTCTTCCTTAATGAGGCCAGGAAACTGCCTGTCACTGCCCTCAGTTTCCATCATCACTTTGGTGTCATCTCTTTTCCCATCAAATAAGATACAGGTGATACCATTTTCCCTAATCTCTTCATCAAACTTCTTGACCAGTTCCTTAGTCAGTCTCTCCAGAGTTCTCCTCTCCTTGTTGTGGTCAATCACCAGTGCTGTGTCAAACTCTGTGATAAGACCAGCATCAATCCAGGCAGCAGTGGCAATTTCTGCACTCTCTCTCTCAGCCCAGTGTGATGTCTCAAGCTAGCCAGAGCTATGTTGGTGATATCTTCAGTGTTGTATTTCTTCTTCTTAGCCACAGGCAAGGAAGAAGTTGTCGCAGCCTCTGGTATGAAGTCTTCGTCCTCCTCTCTCCTCCCTGCCAACTCCAGTATATCTCCAGTCTCCTCCAACTCCATCTCCAGCAATGACTCCTCCCTCAACTCCTCTTCTTTCTTGGCTGATTCCTCTGCCTTCCTCCTCCTCTTCTCCTCGGCCTTCCTTCTCTGCTCCTGTCTCTGCAGCACTGTTTCCTGTCTCCTGGTCTCAGGGTGATCAGCTAGACCCATCTGGTGTGCCCCCACACTGCCCACCTTTTCTCCTTGACCTTTAATGAAGGCAAGCCCCTGCACTGGCATCATCTGCTCGCTCCTGCAGCTGCAGTCAATGTGAACCTCACTGTTGTAGACAGGGTTGCACCCAAGCTCACTGCAGCTCCTGATCACACAGTGACAGGTCAGGATGTCCACCAATTTGTCCAGTTTCATCATGAACCTATCTTTGACCTCTATCTTCGCATTGCCAATGGACACCTTCACTGCCTCATCCCACAATGCCTTCACTTTAGCCCTGATCCTGACTTCAGTGTTGATTACAGGTCCTGTGAATAGAGCGTTGGCCTTTCTCCACTAAACCAGTAACCCTGGAACAATGCCATTGTTAATCAGGTCATTAACTGAGTAATTCCTCCTGTCTTCCCCACCCATCTCTCTCCTCAACAAACCATACCTCAGCAGATCTCTGGCTGTGGGCAGCTCAGCAGGGGAAAGTTCCCTCCCAGTCTCCACCAAATGACTTAGGTAACAACTTGATTTGCTTCGGGTTCTGATTTCTTTCTGACTCATCCTGTGGACCTGTGAACAAATGAAATGTCAATGAAATTTGGATAGGCCTACTGATTATCATTACATAAAATTAAGTTAATTGAAATTCTTAGTAGCTTCCTATAAGCTCAGATAAAAGGTTGTCTTATTACACAGGTCAACAAAAAAAAATTTTTTTTTCGTTGCCAAGGAAATTCGTACGAATTTAAGGTATTTTTGGGGTTGCTGAATTCCAAAAAGAAAGTAGTTTTTCCGATTTGGCTCTAGTTCTTGAGATAATGAATACCCTCAATTAATAGGAAACGTAACCATAACGCGTGCATATGGGAAACTACCGGAACATTCTAGATGGTGAGACCGAATAAAATGCCATTATGTATTTCATGTGTTTACTTTTGTATGATTTGAAACAATTTCAATGCGATTTGTAAGTAGGCTCCGCCTGAACATTAAATTTTTTGCATTTTTACGTGTTTCAATGGGGTACCAATTATCTCATAAATTAGAGCCAATCTAGCAAAACCGATGTCATATTCGGAATCAGCACCACAAAGTTACCCCCAAAATCACTCTAATATGATTGGCAATAAAATGAGTGTTGACCAGTGTTATAGGTACAAGACTTAATTTTTCAAAGTAATGACAATTTCATATATCTATCATATCAAAATATACAGAAAGTTTGGGTCACACATAACAGTTCGAATAATTTGAATTACACAATATTTACATTACGAAGTAATCAAAATTGTCAAAAAGGAGGGAAAACACATGCATTCACAATCAAAACTCCAGCATTTGTGACTATGTGAAACTTATATACCATACTGCACACCAAAAATAACCAAAGTTGACCACACATATCAATGGCACATTGATATATGATGCTACAGTCATATTTAGGTTATATTTCAAACCTTTATGGTCAAATATAAGTAGGTAAATGGCTTTTCTAAACAACACTAAAGATATTTCTAAGTTTGCTAGATAATATGACATCATTTGAGCATTAGTAGTTTTTGAATTGTTGACTTTACTAAAATTGACACACCCTAATACCGTGTGGGGCTATTCAGTTTTGACCAAGTTGTTATTCTTATTCCTGTGTTGTCTTTCTTTGCATGAATAACTGTTGGGTTGTTGTGGTGACAGTTATTGTACCATCACTCTCCTTTATACATTTAAGCGGAGTTTGCCTTTGCTGTCGAACAATAAAATGTTTGCATTATAGATAATATTTGCAAATAACAGAACAGACACCCACATTTATAGACACAGATCTTCAAACCAAATATAGCTAATTGAATTCCACTCAACATTTACGAATGTGAGCCTCAAAGCTTTGCAGATAAAGGAGGTCGAATTATAATTTGATGTAAACTTCGAACAAATTTGTTCATTGCGAAAGTGTCGATCACACTTTATTTGGTTTAAAATTTGTCCGCGTGACGATGGGTTGTTGTTGTTGTTTAGCCGATCAGCCCACCCTGATCGAGCAAGCCGGCGGCACGCAGGTAACCGATCGCCCTCTTCGGAGTGGACCAGAGGTTCAGCGCACTAGTGATGTTGTGTTGTGTTCGTTGTTGTGCTAGGGCGGTACAGTCTGTCATAATGTGTTCAATTGTTTGTGGTGTGTCCTGGCACAGGTGGCAGGTGTCGTCTATGGAGTTGTCTAGTCTGTGTTTATATGTCCGTAAGTTGGGGTGATGTCCACATCGGAATCGTGCTAAGTTAACTCGATCCGATCTGCTCAGGCTGATCTCTGACCTGTTAATGGGTGGCGGCTTCGCACCTAGGACCGCATTCGGACCGAGTCGTGTCAGTGCTTTGTGGGTTAGGTGTGTGTGTATGTGTTTTCTGTACTGTGTGATGTCTGTGGGGCGTGGTATGGAATGGAGTATTGGTGTATAATGTCTCTCTGGTGTTACCTTAATGGTGCGAGGTGTCGGTGCGTGATTGTACATGTAGTGGCAAGGGTGTTGTGGGTTAGTTGTCGCTGCTGCCATGAATTGTGTTCCCCTCATGTCTAAATGTTCCCTAACTTTCAGTATTTTTGTTTCTGTGTGCATCTGTGTGAGTGCATCCTGTAATGATACGAACTGCGTTGTTTTGTATTGTCTGTAAGGTGTTTATGTGTGTGTTTGAGATAATGGGTGCCCAGCATGGGCTAGCATAGTCCATAACTGAGCGAATATATTGTTTGTATATGAGTGATGTTGTTTCCTGCTGGTGTCCAAAGTTTGTGCCTGTTAGTACCCTAAGCGTGTTAAGTCTTGACGTACATTTGTTTTTAATATCCTGAATGTGATTTGCAAAAGATAATGTGTTGTATGTGACCCCAAGTATTTTGGTCCTGTGAGTGTGTGGAATGTTGATGTTGTTTAGTGTAAGCTGTGGAATTACCTGGTGTTCTTTTGTGTTGCTTGTAAGCAAGGTAATGGTTGATTTTTTGGGCGCTACTTTGAGTCTATTGTGTGTGAGCCAGTCTTGTATACTGTTTATTTATGTTTGTAGGTTATTTGTAGCGGTGTCGATGTTGTTGTGAGTGGATGTTAGAGTGATGTCATCTGCATATGATGATAAGGTAAGCTTGTTATCTATGGGTGTTGGAATGTCATGCATGTATAAGTTGAAGAGTGTTGGTGAGAGAACAGAGCCTTGAGGGACCCCGTTCGGAAAAAGCTTGTTTTTGGATGACTTGCCATTAAATGTGACATGTGAGTATCTTCCTGAAAGATAGTTGCTCAGCCACCTTTTGGTGTTATTGTGCATGTTTGTGTTGAGTATTTTGTTTATGAGAGGGAAGCGTGGGATAGCATCAAATGCTTTACTAATGTCTATTGTTGCTAATAGTGTACGTTCAGCTGGTCGTCTGGAGTTGATGCCATCCATGATGTGCTGCGTGAGGTTATGAGTAATGTCGTGGTTGAGTGGTGAGGTCTGAATTCATGTTGAGTAGGCGATAGTGGAATGTGTGGGTTGGTGATTGTAAGATTAGTCTTTCTGTTACTTTGGAAGGTGTGCATAGTAAGTAATGGGTCTATAGGAAGCTGGTTCTGTTGGATTTTTGTTTGGTTTGAGTAGTGTAATAATTTTACCTTGTTTCCATATGTCAGGAATAATACAGTGTTGGTATGAATATGTGCCGATATTTGTGAGAGCTAGTATTCCTTGTGGGCCCAAGTGTTTAAGGTGTATGTTAGATATGTTGTCTGGTCCAGTAGCCTTCGAATTCTTAATGTTTTGATGATCTTGGTGGTCTGGTCTGTATTGAAGGGTGTAATGGTTGTGTCGAGTCTGTAGATTTTCTTGTGTCTGGCTGTTTGTCTGTCTGCATTTTCTGGTGTTGTCTCTGTTTAAGTGACTTATCTTTGCGTAGTGATTAACTAGAATGTTAGCTTGTTGTGTGTATGTTGGGATATTATTTTGGCTGCGACAGATAGCCGCGTGTGAGGTGTGAATGCCGCTGTTAGAGTGGGTAATGCCGTTTATAGTCTTGTATAGCCTGGATGTATCTGTGGAGTGGTTTAATGTTGTTATGAATTCCCTGAATGGTTTTGTTTGTTTTTCTTTGAGTTTGTTGTTTATTTCTGTGTTGAGATGTTGTATCTGCTGTTTTATGGCTTCTGTGTGTGGTGTTTGTCTGTTATATTTGAGGTTTTACGTTGCCTTATGAGGTGGGCTATTTCTCTAGTGTAATTTGGGTTGTATTTCCTAATGTTTGCCCTTCGGTATGTATTTGTTTGCATTATTGATGATCTGATTAAATGTCTTCAGTGTTGTATTGATGTTTGTGATGGGTGTGCTGTTTAATGTGGTGAATTGTTCCTCAGTCTGTATTTTGAACTGTTCCCAATCAGCTTTCTTGTAATTTCTGTAGGTGTGCCTAAGGCTGTTCGGGCAGAGTGTAGAATGTGTTGTAATGATGATGGGCAGGTGGTCTGATGACTGTTGTTTTTCTGTTCTCCATTGTGTATGTGTTGCTAGTGAGGGGGAACAGAACGTTATGTCTGGGGAGGAGTTTGAGTATCCTGCTTGATGTGGTATGTGTGTATGTTCTTCTGTATTGTTAAGAATGAAGAGGCTGTTTAGTTGTGTGGCTATGTTGGCGCCTGTGGTGTTGCTTTGGTTGTGCAGGTACCAACTAGTGTCTTTGGCGTTGAAGTCTTCTCCTAAGATGACATTAGTGAGAGAGGCCAGATTGTGTAACTGTGGATTGTAATTGGCTGGCACCTGAGGTGAACTATCTGGTGGGATGTAAATGTTGATTAGTGTGGTGTTGTGTTTTGCGCGTGTTTTAATGTTAACTGCCTGTATTTCTATCGTGTTATCTGCTTGGATTGTGTTTGTAATGTTTTGGGTAGCATCAGTGTAGCTAATGCTTTTACGTATGTAAGTGATGAGTCCACCCCCGTTACCCCCAGTCCGATCTTGACGGATCGCCGTGAAGTCAGGGATGGTGGGTGTTTTGTGTGTGCGTTTTAATTTTGTTTCTTGTATAAGTGCTATGTGAATGTTTTGTTTGTGTACGAATTCCTAAGCTGCATGATTTTGTTTGTGTGGGCCATCTACGTTGTACTGTATATGTTAATATTATACTTCTGTGTGTGTCTCATGGTGCTATTGTGTCTATGTCTTTGTGTATGGTGACATGTGTAAGTTGTAGTGGGGCCTGGATTAGTCTTAATGTCGCCAGAGAGTAAGAGTAGTTCGGGGAGCACGCAATTGCTCCCTGTAATTGAAAAAATAGCACGCTGAGAATAGGTCCGGCCCCTGGAGCCGATCGGCACTCTGACCGTGCCACGCAACAGGCAGTCGCTGCCAGTCTGGCCAACCGTAGACAGCCCGCTGCACGGAGATTTGAGGAAGTTTGGCCACCAGCGCGTTGATGTTTTGGTTTGACGTCGCCTCTTCTTCGCGTTGACGTGTCCCGCGCTGGAGGATGCAGCCACTGTTAGAAGCTTCCTCGTCAGCTGCTAACACTTTTTTCAGTTTGTTCTAGCTACCTGTTCAGAGGTTTTTATAAACAAATCTCAGTTTTCTGCTCAAAACGGCTCTTTCTAATTTTAAAATTGATTAGTCAAGGAAGGAAGATGTTGACTTCTATTTTGCGGCAACAGTAGCGTATTAGTGAATAGTTCTAAGCTACGCCCAGCGTCACGCCTCTTCTCCGCAGCACGCATAAACAAAATTTCGGTAGTTCACAATTTGTAGTGTTAGGGGTAAAAAATAATAAATAATTTTCTTCATCTAGATTCTACTCAGACGACACTTGTCCAAATTTTATACTCTTTTGTGAAAAGTAATTCAAGCCATACATTTACAAAAATACCTCGGCCATAAAAATTTTGAGATTCACATGAAAAAAACTAATGAAACCAAATTTGTGAGGTTCAGTTCGAACTCTAAGTGGTTCGAGAGGTTAAAGTAAATCTTCAATTTCTGTTGACCTCTTCTCTTTGGAACCATTTAAATTAATTCATTTCATTCATTTATTCTTGACCTACCTATGCCCTATTAACATCTCAGTCAGTCTTCACATAAATGCCCTTACATGTGATTACGTTCATGTTTGTAACTATTGCAATATTCGTCTAGCCATTCTGTGTATAGTGAATTGTCCCCTCACCCAAAACACAAGAAAGTGAATGAGAAATGATAAGTTCTCAAAAACATTCAATCATAAGTCAGTCAAAATTATTTCGTGCAATTCTGCAATTGATTTGCACGTTACTGAAAAAAAATATACTCGTATATATATATATATATATAATACTAGTGTAGTGGTTAGCATTTGTTCATCCTTCCACACAATAGAAATTGGTTGGTAGATAAATGGTTACCCTCGCTAGGTACCCAGTGGTTAAGACAGTGGATTGTTGATCGGGAGGTCGTGAGATCGAGTCCGAGCGAGGACTGTGCAAGTTCTGTTCACCCGTGATTCGGCGTGGTTCGAATTCCACGCGTTAAACTACAGGTTTAAGGTGGAGTGACAAGCTTATATAAATAGTATTCCCCGTTATTCTTTATTTTTAATAAGCATTAAAAAATAATACATATTTACTCCAATTCAAGGCTATTAATTTTAAATCGTTTGTGGTGCAGTAAATGGAGAGATTAACAGCTTCAGACCTATTTTCCCATTCAATTGCAGCAAAAACAACAAAAAATGTGTAACTGTTTATGATTGCAAAAGTGCTGTTATAAAATGATATGTATATAAATATATGCATCATAAATTTAGCCTCACACTACATCCTAATGTTCCCACTTTACTTTTTTGCTTTCTTTGGGGTAGGCCTACAGAAGGCTATCTTTCCCCATATCCCATCTGGACATCCCCAAAGGATGGGTTATATAAGTTGAGTGTAGGAAAGGGCTGGGAGGCGGTTACTGGCGGAAGGACAGACTGGAAAGGTTGGGAAAGAGAAAGGCCGGGTTATATACTAAAGACAAGCATCATTATCTAACTATCAATTACTTATATTTAATAATTAACTAAGAATAATTATCTCATTCTTGCATCTATAAGAATAAAAGTATAATTAATGACTTTCTCTGAATTCCCTCATTGGTACCAATCTGCAGTAAGTGAGCCGCACATTAGTCCCCACTCACCCCACATTTAAACACTTAACCATCTTTGAATAATATCAGTATTAGAGACCAAAGAAATCAAACTAAAAACTGCAGTAAATTTTATTTCACAAAGTATAAACGTTCTATTATTCTACAGTTTTACAGAATTCTGGATCTCAAAAGGTGTTTCTAGAAATTTGAGATTTTGGGTTGGCGACTGGAAGTGTAATTTGTTTACAGGTGTGCAAGAGAATACGTGATATTCCACGATTATTGCGTCATAATGTCTGTTTATCTTTCAGATGTATAAACGATGTCACATTGTTTATATAGGGCCATTTCTGCCTGTCAGGGTTAAAAAGGGCCAAGTTGTCATAGATATACACATAGACGTGGCACTTTTTAACCCTGACACGCAGATTTATAAGTAATCTTATAACGGGAATGCTCAATGTTTTGTATCCAAATTTGAATAAATTTTCTATGCAGTGAATAAAAGGTAATATGAAGTGCAATACCCATTGGTATCTTCTGATCAAAAGAACGAGTAATGAATCGCATTAAAAATTGATTAACCCACATAAGAGTGACTTAAGTGTATACTAGTATGACTTTTGAGTGAACCTGAGGAAGTCTTTAAATAAAAATAATCCTTAAATAATTCTTGAGGGAGTCTTTAGATAAAAATGAATGTGTTTCTTGTCGTTTGACCTCCGTCGTAAAGGGGAAGGCCATGTGACGGAGGAGACTTACAGCTTTACGTGGGATCCGAGCCATGGTTCTCTTTTATATATATAACTTCTGAATAGACCCATCGTCGCTTAACTTCGCAATGAAACGTAATAATACCCAGATGAAGGTTTATAAACTCGAAATCGGTCCTAAACATGCCATAATTTATTTCAAATATAATTATGTTTCATTGCAACAATTTAATTTTAATCATAAATGCCTTTTAATAAAGTAAATATTTAATGGGTTTCTATACAAACAGAATTACCAATATAATCATTTTTAATTTTTAAATAATATTTTACCTAATTCTATCCTAAAGAATAAACGAATCAGGAAATGCGTTGCAAAATAGGAAGTAAACTTTTAACTTTTATCATAAAAAAGCTTCCCTCAATACACTAAAGTTTTAAGGTCGTTGCGCACATTTCGAGGAAGTTCAGAAAGGCGTTTCCTGATGTTCTTTAGCACCGAGTATTTACACGAATTAAGAGAGATAACTGCGTTCACTTCATGGGTGCAAATTCCATTTTGTTAGTATAATAAAGCGTCGACTTCACAAACTCTGACACTTTTATTCCTCAGTACTGCTCTGCATCACCTTCTTTCTTCTATTTCCTTTATAAAAGTTATTGTTTTTTAAAATACTTTTAAATAAACGTTTTCGTGATTAAAAAAGTGAAAATGATTGTGAAATTAATTTTAATTTTGGCCTCATTTTGTTTTGGGGTGAAAGGTGGTGTATTGTTTGACTCGAAGGAAACCATCAACAGTTGTGTGGTAAGTACATTTCCTCTCTACCATAACCATAACCATGGGATTACTTTTTATTGATGGTAAAATATGTAAATGTTATTATTGTTGAATTAAGAAAGAAAGTATAAATATTTTTTGTTCTCAACGCTTTGTTTACCCGATAATATTTTAGGAATAGATACACATAGATAGACATACAGATATATAAATAGATAGGTAGACTATAACAAACAATCAATAAATGAAGAAAGATTTTCATGAAAATAACGAAAGAAATATTTTTAATAAAAACTATTCAATATATTCAAGTTTTTCAATCGCGAATATTAATCTTACAATATTGTGTTAAATATAATATAATAATTTAGTCATTGGTGCGCCATCTTTTTTAATATTATTATTATTATTATTATTATATTATTATTATTATTATTATTATCACTACTATTACTATTTTTATCGACACTGAACAAACGGTGGCGAAGATAGAGTGTTAAGTGCGATTTGTAGGTCCTGTGTGGGTATGTGGGTGCAGTCTACTTATTTTTATTATTTTATTAATCAACTTTTATTTTTTTCAAATTTCAAAATCTTCTTTTTTAAAATAAATATTAAAATATTACAATTTGTGTCATGTTAAACTGTAAAGTAAAGTTGTTCGAAAAATACCGTTTTAAATTTTAATTGTTCCATTTGAAAAGATTTTGAGGCGATTTCTTGATAAATTGAATTGTCCATTTTTCAAATGTTGACAAATTTGGAATAAATTATATTTTGAAAGTGAATATAATTGATTCAAAATTGATTCTGAAAGGAAATATTTTACAACGGCTTCTAATCTAAGATCGTTTGATAATCAGTTCAGAAAAAGAAACGAATAATTTTGAAGAAACGTTGGTCTGTATGGAGCAATTCAGCTTTTCACTGTACAATATTTTTTTTCTTATTTTTTTTTTTTTTTTATTTTTTTATTTTTTAATTTGGCCTTAAGCTTTAGGCTTTACTGGGCTCTTATTAAAAATAAGCAGCTAGCTGTTATAAATTAATAATAATAAATAAGTAAATAAGTATTATTAATAGTTAAAGCCTGTATTTCAATATTAAACAATATTAATGGACAATATTAAACATTATTAGTGGACATTAATCCAAGATTTTTGTTAGTATCCCATTATTAATCGGGATTTCAACTTGGTTTTAAACAAATTTACATTCGCAATATTTTTTATATCGGCATGCAAGTCATTCCATAGTTTCAATCCAATGAAAATGGGTAGTTTTTGAGATGAAGACAATCTAAATTGAGGTATAACAAGCTTTGATCTATTTCTGGTCTGATACGAGTGGATTTCTTGATGAGTTACAAAATATCTATTTACCCATTGCAAATTAATGATTTTGCTCTTACACTTGTAAATAAAAATAAAATGTGCCAGTTTGGTTATATCATTGAGCTTTAGTAGGTTTAGCTCTTTAAATAATGCACTAGAGTGATCAAGGAAATCAGCATCAGATAATAACCTTATTGCTCGTTTTTGGATGACAAAGATACCATTTAATGCGTTGTTAGCGGAGTTTCCCCAAACAAGGGTGCAGTATGTTATATAAGGAAGAACAAGAGTATGATAAAGTATGATTATTATTAATAATATAATGAACAATTGTTCACAGGACTTTTTATTTTATTTAATTTGGCCTTTACGCATTAGCGTTTAATGGGCTCCCAAATTAGTTAAAAATAGGATAAAATATATAATATATATTGTGATTTCTATGATCACTGAAGTGCATTCTAAAAGATGTAAAATTATTAAAGATCAAAGATGTAATCAAAGTGGCACATTTTATTTTCATTTACAAATATAAGAACAAAATCATTAACTTACATTGGATAAATAAATATTTTGTAACTCATCAAGAAATTCACTCATATCAGACTAGAAATAGATGAAAGCACGTTATTCCTCAATTTAGATTGTGTTCATCTCAGAAATTACCCATTTTCGATGGACTTAAAATATGGGATGATTTAAGTGCTGATATAAAAAATATTTCGTTTAAAAGCAAGTTGAAATATCAATTAATGATGGCATACTGATAAAGATCGATAATAATGTACATAAATGTACATTTCTGTATTACTTGTTCATTTCTCGTGTCTGACATTCATTTCTTTGGATTGTATTAGTATCATTTCTACAATAATAGGTTTCATATCTATAGCAACAACTTAAGATTGATTTATACTGTATTTCTACTACTATTTTCTTTGTACATTAATCATAATTTAATGGTGACTTATATATAATGCAATTTATCTCTCACTAATTTGAGAACTCAGTAAAGCCGAAAGATTAAGGACAAAATTATATAAAATAAATAGTCCAATTGACAGTATTATAATATTATTTGTAGTAAAGTATTATTGTAACACAAGAGAAATATTGTAATTTTTATTTTATAAATAAATTTATAAATAAAACTAAACAAAAATATGTTTTCAAAATGACTTTAATGAAATCACCGTGATTTAAATTCATTGTCTAATTTTCATCTAAACGTTCGTTTATATATTTTAAATCAATTAATATTTCTTATTCCTGATTTATATATTATTAATCAAAACTACCTTTTCACTGACGTTTTATCTTTAATTAATCTGAGATTCCACTAAAGCCAAAAGCTTAAAAGACAAATAAAATAAATAAATAGTCCAACCGAGAATTACTTATTTTATGTTAAAGAATCATTTCTTCCTTCATCCATTCAAAGCCTAATGTGAAATATTTAATGAAATATCGGATCACCTGGAGATCAGGGCCCCCATATATTCTTGTTTTTTGCTTTACAGTACCAAATATAATAATAAATTAAATTGAATGCCCGGTTAGGTGAACTGTACGCCCTTGACGATTGGTTAGGTTAAGTCGTGATATTTTCGTTAGTTTTAACGAAGATATCATTTGGTAATTGAGGCTGGGGGCTCTGATCTTCAGGTGATCCGAAATAGCTAATCAATTTTCTAACTCTAAACTCTCCAATGTATGAAAGCTGAGATAGTTTAAGTTTTACTTCAAATTTAAATTGATATGAAGAAGTGCTTCACAACATTACTCTCTCCAAACGTTTAACTTTCAGGTTATATCCATTATTTCTTGTAATTGACTTTGTATCCTTAACAAATCACATCCTACATAATTCACATTAAGAGCCATTTATCATTTGAAATTCCTGAAGTAGTCCAACTCTAACTCTACGTTTTGAAGCGAATACATATGATTCAGCTCAGCTTTCTCATAAGTTTTACTTTAAATTTATTTAATTACTTTGGTTGGTCTAGCATCAACATTTACTAATTTTTCAGTGTCTTTTCTCGATTACAGGTTGTCAAACTTAGAGACTTAACTTAGAGTTAGCTTACTGTATATGAAGAGTTCGAGGTCTAAGGGAAGGCTCTGGGCCACAGGTTATAATTTTTAATCTTAGACCTATCCTAATAAGGGAAGTTAATAAGTACGGTGAAAAACTTACAAATCCTAATCCTTCATAGAATAAGTGCACAAATATAATAATTTTATCCTCTTTTCCAGATAGCCTATAAATACAAATTAAAAAATGAAAGGTCGAGTTGATGGTTCATATATACTACTCCCATTTAGAGTGCATCTTTTCTGATTTACTTGTTTCCTCCTTACATGCAGACTCTTTCAATTCCTGAAGAAGATTTTAAACTTCTTCGCAAGATTTCTGGTCGTTTGGACACGTTCCTGGAAAGGAATCTCGAAGCGGGTCACCAAAATCTCAAGAAAGGTAAAAATCACATTATGACCAACGATTTGTTTCCACCAAACTTTAAACTTACAATATTCACAATAAATTAATTTTACTCTCTTGACAGTATTTAAGGTAAAAAAAATTTATTTGTAAACTTTGATATTAATTTAGAGTTTATGATGAAAATTACATTTAATTTGAACCACAAACTCTTGTTAATATTTTGAAGAAAGTCACCTAAATTAAAATTTTAACTTTCTAACATCTTAAAAGCGGATTTAAAGACAAAAGTGAGTAAATTTAATTGACTTTTAAACATAGATTTTTCTTAATTTCCACAATGACAACCTATAAAGAGAAAATGTTTTCTATTAAATTCTTTAAGAACATTATGAAACTTAGATTTTTAAAACAATATTAAAGAATAACTGAGTATCCTGTAAAAAAAGAAAAGCAGAATACCGGGTGTTGATAAATTATATTTGCAAATTCAAACCCTTTTAATATACTAATTAAGTTTTTACAGTGATTCTATTTGCTGCATTTGAAAGAACATCTCACAGAATTTTTTCTTACATAACGAAACTTGCCGATATTTCGGACCTGAAGATCAGGATTACTGATGCCATTGTGACTGTTAAATACAGGAATGAGAAATATTTTGAAATTAGATTATTTAAAATTTGGAGTTGAGAATAGAGTGGGGTTTTGAACCCCTTTTTGAGCAGTGAAATGTAAATCTCGAAGGATTTTAGTTAACAATTAACTGACAATTTATTTGTGAAAAGTCTAATTTTAAATGGAATTTCCGTCACCAATTAGACGGATTAAAGGAATTTGAATGCATATAATATAAAATTATATTAACTTATATATACTCTAATAATAATAATAATAATAATATATAATATATTATTATATATTGTGGTAAAACATTTAGTATAAAATACTTTTAATTATTAACATAATAATAATAATAAGAATTAACAAGGGAAAATTTGAGTTACTAATATATTATTTATCATTCATTAATTTACCATTGATTAAGTTATTAATTACACTGGTCAACAACAATTTGTCACAAGGGTTTTGATGGGTGTTCTAAGTGTACTTTTCATGCTGAATCTATATATGAAATCAGATTTTTCTATCAGGCTTAGTTTACTTGTGACGCTATGTTCATTTTTCCTCATTTAGCATGATCGCCGGATAAAAAAATAACATATTATATATAATTAAGTATATAAAAATATTATAATATAAAACATTATAAAAATAATAAATATATAATATATTATATTAATTAATATAACTATAATAAAATATTATATTAATATATATGTTGTATTAATTTTTCTGTAAAATTAGTACAATTTATTCCTTTGGGGAGAAAGTTCTGATAATGCTGGCAGGATAAATTTGGTCGGAGCAGCAGACTGTGCAGGTTGAAACATGTTGGTACCTGTTCAGACATGAGCCTAGTTTATGTGTGTAGAGCAGCTCCAAGTCAGTCTGCTTGTAAATGTCACAGTGTTAACAGCTAGTGTCTGTTGCTTCTTGTTAGTTTTACACCAGTGTTGTATTCATATAGATGTTTTGTAATGCCGCGGAACTGTCTGAATCATCCTAATTCCTTTTGTTATGTATGTGGTGATCTAACTTTAAAATCCCAGAAACGTAACTTTACACCATTAGTAAAAAAATGCTATGAACTTTATTTCGGATGTAAAGTAGGCGATCAGGACAAGAGTTGGGCCCCTCACATTTGTTGTGTGACATGTGTAAGACTACTTATAGGATGGCTAAACGGTTCACGTCACATGCCATTTGCTATTCCAATGATTTGGAGTGAACCCAAAGATCACACAACAGACTGCTATTTCTGCCTGGTAAATACAAAGGGGATCACGTCAAAAACAAAGAGCCTTATGAAATACCCTAATCTACCGTCTGCAATGAGACCAGTTCCCCACAGTGCTCAACTTCCAGTACCAAATCCTCCTGAACATGTAAGTTTAAGTGATGAGGAATCAAACGTAGCTGTAGCATATCACGAGGAAAAAGATGAAGACATTTCTGATCCAACATTCCAGGCTACCTGTTCCTCCAATGAACCACATTTACTGTCACAAGGAGATCTAAATGACCTAGTTCGTGATTTGAAATTATCTAAGAAGCAGGCTGCACTTTTAGGTTCAAGATTAAAGGGTTGGAATCTACTGCAACGTGACACTAAAGTTTGTTTTTTCCGCAGCCGCCATGATGAATTCAAAGAATGGTTCTCCCATGAAGATGGACTTGTGTTTTGTAAAGATGTTAATTCAGTCATGGGGGCTCTTGGTCATGAACATAACGTGGATGAGTGGCGATTGTTCATTGACTCCTCAAAAGTCAGCTTGAAAGCAGTCCTTCTTCACAACGGAAATAAATTTCCTTCTGTACCTATTGCACATGCTGCAAACATGAAAGAGTCATACGACAACATGAAGTTGCTTTTAGAAAAGTTTCAGTATCAGAAATATAAGTGGAATATCTGTGGAGATCTGAAGGTCATTGCACTTTTGCTAGGGTTGCAGCTAGGTTACACCAAGTACTGTTGTTTTTTATGTGAGTGGGACAGTAGGGACAAGCAAAACCACTACGTTAAGAAGGATTGGCCAAAACGGACCTCACTTGTTCCAGGCAAGAAAAATGTTGTGAATAGTTCACTTGTTGACCCTGAGAAAGTGTACCTTCCTCCTTTGCATATCAAGCTTGGACTTATGAAAAACTTTGTTAAAGCGATGGATAAAGCGCAAACAGGATTCACATACTTGAGAAATAAGTTTCCCAGGATCAGTGATGCCAAGATTAAAGAAGGCATTTTTGTAGGCCCTCAGATCAGAGAATTGTTAAGAGATGAGAGATTTGAAGGAGAGTTGAATGAAGTTGAGAAAGCTGCGTGGCAGAGTTTCAAAAGTGTCTGCACAAATTTTTTGGGAAATCACAAGGCCGAAAACTATCCTGAAATAGTAAGAGATCGATCTTCTTAAGTCTTACCAAGCAATGGGGTGCAATATGTCATTAAAGGTTAATTTCTTGGACTCTCACTTGGACATTTTTCCGGAAAACCTGGGTGCGGTAAGCGACGAACATGGTGAGCGTTTTCATCAGGATATTTCTGCCATGGAAAACCGTTACCAAGGCAAATGGAGCCCCAGTATGCTGGCTGACTATTGCTGGACTCTTAAGAGAGACATGCCTGAGGCAAAGCACAGCAGAAAATCAAAACAAGCTACTTTTTAAACTACAGGTATGTCTTTTCGATCATATTTTAATAAGTATGTAACTATATGGGTTTTTAAAAATTAAATTGCATGTCACACAAAAACCAGACCTGATAGAGACATTTTACAAACTTATTTGGATTCAGCACAGAAAATACTATAAGAATAAGGTATTTTCATTCTTGGGACACGAAAAAATTTTTTTTTGGTTGCCCAGTGTTATTTATATATAAAGAGAGAATGCATTAAATTAACTGAATTATAATAGGAAGGTTTTTCTAAGAATTGTAGGTAGAGCGGCATCCAGGCTGCTCTGGAAATTATAAGTTAGAATGGTGACACCTCACAATGTTGGTGACTTCGGCTTCATTTACAAAATAATTAAAAATAATTTTAAAATCTTGGAAATTCGAATATAAATATTTTATTAAATAAATAAATAAAGAGAGAATAAACAGTAGATAGATAAAGAGATAAATGGGTGGATAAATGAATAAAAAAATTCATATATAAATTGATAAGATGAGATACGAAGGTAAATATATTAAGTTTCAATAAAATTAATTGATCAGTTAATGTAAGTGATCAATAGATAATAATAAATAATTTATACGTGTGTTAATCTAAAACGTTTAGTTTAAAATATTAATATTGGAATTAAATGTAAATTTAACAAAACATTAAAATAAGATAAATTAACAAAGTGAAATTAAGTATGAATAAAGTTAATTACTTAAACAATCAATAATTACATATTAAAGTCAATAAAATGAAAGGATAAATAAACCTTAGAATAAATGATGAATACGATTCATTTACATAATATTAAAACAAAATATTACATTTATATATTTTATTATAAAATATAAAATATATTTAAAATATGTTATAAAAAAGGAATATTTTAATTATTACTAGAAGAGAATCTGCCCTTTGTGTGGATAGAGAAAATATCCTTGCCTATGGGCACGCTATCTTTGGTCGTTCCTGCGGAAGGCTGTTGTTACCCTTCGAGTAATACATAGTGACTTTACAGTAAAATATATATATGATACACACAGACTGTGCATGGGACAAGGAACTCTTCTAAGAAAATTAAATCCACTATAGTCCGAATAAGTAATGGTAGATGACAAATACCATAGTTTTTTCTTTTTCATGATGCTAGCCCGACGTGGGCAACGGGTCACTCGCAAAGAGATCCCAAAAATATAGCTTCCCTCACCAGCTATCTGCAAAGCAGATAGGATCCAGCTTTGGGACAGGAGTTCACTGTTCCATGCACGGTCTGTGTGTATCATAAAAAACCTCAGGGAACCATTCTGAGTTCATTCCCATTATGAAACGGACATGTTATGTGCCTTGAAAAGTGGACGCTCAATTCTGCCAGTTGAGGTTTAAGTTTTTGTTTTTGGCTAAAAATATAATACTTACCCCTTTTTCTTTGATGTATTCAATCTGACGTGAAGGCAACGAGTCTTTTGCTTATATTCAGGTTCTGTCGATGTGGACCGTGACTTCATGGATGCCGCAATGAAATTGACTGGATTCTTTGGATCCGATATATTTGCATGTCCTTTATAAATAGATATAGAGTGTAACATATTTGTGGATAGTAGTCTATTATGAATTGATCCTCTGGATCAGAGATTCTATCTTTAGTTTTAAATCGATAATTAATGTTTTAAATTGATAATTATTTAGTTTCGTAAAAATTGGTCGTTGCCAATTTACCGGCAGTTTTTACATAAATTTCTTATGTTCTTCTGGTTCGGAACCCACGTAAAATTGTAGGTCCCCTCCGCCACCACGGAGGACATACACAATACACGAACACAGTTAGGTGGACCAGCCATGAGTGGATCCTAGGGTCTTTGTTGGTCTGAAACATTATAACATTATAACATTATTATAAATGTAGCTGGGCTAGGCTGCTTTAAACCCTAGATCCTGTCTCAAAGCTGGATTCTATCTGCTTTGCAGATAGCTGGTGAAGGAAGCTATATTTCTGGGACCTCTTTGCGAGTGACCCGTTGCCCACGTCGGGCTCGCATCATGAAAAAGAAAAAACTATAATATTTGTCATTTACCATTACTTATTCGGACTATAGTGGATTTAATTTTCCTAGAAGAGTTCCTTGTTACATGCACAGTCTGTGTGTATCATAAAAAACCTCAGGGAACCATTCTGAGTTCATTCCCATATATAATATATATATAACATTAAAACTAACCAACTGGTTAGGTTAATTGAGTGCCCAGTTTGGTTAGCCGGGCATTCAATAATTTTTCCATAGTTTTCAATTACTTTTAAGCAACTTTTACCAAATATTTTTTCTCTCGAATAGACGTTTCCGTGGTTTAGGTTGTGACAGACACACAGACAAACATATAGATAGAGAGACAGACAAACAGATAGACAGCCAGGCAGACAGACAGCATATATATAGACTTTTAAGAATTCAAATTTGTGTCTAATTAAAAAAAATTTAAGGACGGAAGGACAGAACTCCCTTTTTATGTATAGATCGACCGTGGTGGTGTTCTCCAATGCATTAATTGGCGCACAGTCATAACCTTTGCTCACTGCATATTGAATATATATATATATATATATATATATATATATATATATATATATATATATATATATATATAATATATATATATATATATATATAACTAACGTAAAGAACGAAGCTTGTATAGGAGAATATTCCGCGTGTTTGCAGTTAAAATGTGTATGTATATATATATATATATATATATATATATATATAAAGAACGACGCTTGTTAGAATATTCCGGGTGTTTGCAGTTAAAATGCATATATATATATATATATATATATATATATATATATATATGTATATGTATGTATATGTATGTATGTATATATATATATATATATATATATATATATATGTATATGTATGTATATGTATATATATATATATATATATATATATATATATATATATATATATATATATATATATAATATATATATATATGTAAAGAACGACGCTTGTTAGAATATTCCGGGTGTTTGCAGTTAAAATGCATACATATATATATATATATATATATATATATATATGTATAAAGAACGACGCTTGTTAGAAGTGTGTCCGCACAAGAAGAGAGAAAACAAGTAATGAAAAATGAGGCACCTCACAGGAATCGAACCCAGGATCTCCGATTGCCGGTCAGACATGCTAACCATTACACCAGGATTCCCTGGAGTGCCTCATTTTTATTACTTGTTTTCTCTCCTCTTCTTGTGCGGACACTCTTCTAACAAGCGTCGTTCTTTACATTAATTATACTGTGTCTTTGCAGTTAAAATGTATATATATATATATATATATATACATATATATATATATATATATATATATATATATATATACATATATATGTGTGTGTGTGGGTGTGTGGGGGCAAAGATTCACTTGAAACGCGTGAACTTCTTTATTGAGAAATAGCTCTCAGGAAAATGAAATATTTACTTCGAGTACTTTCAACTCTTCTTCAGGGAATTATTCCAATCAATTTCGTAATTATTGCTACGTACATGAGCAAAGTTGGCGTTAGATGCATTGGCTTTGCAAATCAATATTTATGATGCATGATTCTAATAGCGAAAGTTTTGCCTGTTTCACCAATATATGCTAAATTACAAAAATTACATTTAATAGAATAAATACTGCAAGGGACATTCACGGATTACGAATGAATAAACTCTTGATCGAATTAATGTAAAGTAAACATAACATTAATTTCCACGTCTCGAATGACGTGAGTGAAGTGAATTAAATTGTTATGATATGGCAAACACAAATTTTATTAAATACGTTCTTATCTGTCTTACTTTTATGAAAAGATTTCTTTTCTTTATTTAGAGAATTGTCCAAGAAATAATTCGGATAACATAATTTGCTTTTACTTTAAAACAACTAAAATTCACTGTGTAAAAATTGTGGGCTAATTATTATTGTCAAAGCTTTTAAGACAGAAATAAAATAATTTGAGGGTTTCAATCTTTGGTGAGAGTTTGTGATAAGGCATGTACAGTAGGGTGTATCATGCTCAGATCGAATATTGAAAAACTTGGAATTTCAAGATTGGCAGTATGTATTCCTCTGTAAAATTGAATTTTAAGAGGGGTTCGTCTTCTGCAACTTTTCTGAAAAATCGCATTTAAGTGTTCAAAATCGCAATTTTTTGTCGAAAAATAGGATTTTTGGCCAATTTCAAAGACTTGGTAGCCTGAAATGAACTCCAAATGTTCCATACTGTTCACATACACCCTTAAGCATTTCTAGGGGCAGGCTTGGACCCATTTAAGATCAGCCAAAGTGGTTCATAACCCCTAAAATTACCAAAATCACACAAAATGGCCCAAAACTAAGGAATTGTATGATTTTTAGCCTCCTATACATCAAATTTCGTGGCTGTTCTCTTCATCAGGCAGAATCTTTTTGTTCTTCTTTCTTGATCTTGCATTTTCTTTTTTTTAGAAAAGCCTCCACCAATTTTTATTTATTTTCTCTTCGGCATCACTGAGTGTGATGGCAGCTGCCCCCACCTTTCCGCAAGCTGCTGTGACGTTCAACCTTTTTTTTGCAATTGCAATTCTTCTTTAATATTTGTATAAGTCCCTCCTCCACCCCCAGCTTGTAATAATATGCTAGTCAACTGAATGTTTTGAGATTTTTTTTCTGAAAGCATCTTGATTTGTCTAGCAGGTCTTGTAGAGATCTAAAACATGTTCATAATGTCTTGTTTTGACTTCAAAACTGGTAACAATTCTCTGTGATCGATTCTAGCACGAAGAAAACCATCTCTTCTCTCTTGCCTATACACTGCATGAGCTGCAGCTGAAACTTCCAGGACTGCTCTTTCACAGCTTTGAGTGTGAACTGAGAAGTTCTCAACTTCAAGTGGAGACCTGAGAAGCTCCTCAACTTCTCCTCTTGACATCTTACAAGTGAAGAGTGGCTCATACAGTTTCTCCTTATCCCAATTAATCGTAATTGGAGAAGTGGCATCAAAATTCAGTTTAGGGTTTCTATGAGTTCTCAGACTCATGTCTCCATACTCAGACTTACCTCTGATCTTCTTGATCATCTCAAACTCCCATGCCCTCTCCTCCTCCTCCTCACTGCAGAGGAGAGAGGCAATGAGGTTCTCACTGTGAGCATGATATGCTCCTCGAACTATCACATGAGTGATTATGTTCCTGACTTCAGAGGTCTGGCTTCTCAGCAGTCTCAGAGCGGTCACAATATGGTGAGGTCCATACCTCATGTGGTGCTTCACCTTGATCTCAACTTCCTTGCTCAAATCTCCTGTCTTGAGAGCTTTGATCAGTAGCACTAGGGAACAACATTTTTGTTTCTTGAAAACTATTTGGTGTTTCTTATAGAACATTTGATGCTGTTCCAAATATGGTTTCAGAACTTTTCTATCACCCATAGTTTTCGAGAAAATAATATTTCCATTTACTCAGAGTTTTCCCAAAATATTAGTTAAAATTAAGTGTACTAATTTAATTTTACTTTCTTTTTTTTCCAGGTTAACTATATTTAATAGTTTTTTGCATTAAAAAATATAGCTATTTAAACAAACAGATTTTTAATAAAAGAAGAAATTTTTTCAAGTTTTGCTCAAATTTTAAAATTTTTCATAGTAGAAAAAATTGGTTTTTCATTCCAAAACGTTTTCCGTGATTTCAATAATTTTCCGCCAGCATGAATCGAAACTGTATTAATCCCAGAAATACATTTTGCTACTTATGTGGAGAACTGACCATAATGGCACAGAGGAAGACAATGACCCCACTCGTGAAGAAGGCTTACGAACTTTATTTTGGATGTAAGGTAGGCGACCAAGACAAATCCTGGGCACCTCATATCTCATGCATTTCCTGTGCCGTCACTCTTGGGGGTTGGATTAAAGGTACCCGCAAATCTATGCCATTTGCCATACCAATGATTTGGAGAGAGCCCAAGGATCACCTAACGGATTGCTATTTTTGTATGACTAACGTTTCAGGATTCTCTGCCAAAAATAAACATAAAATTCAATACCCAAATCTTGCATCTGCCATGAGACCAGTACTACATGACGATGATAACCCAATTCCAACTCCCCCAAAGTCATGGACACTGGATGAAGAGTCTGAAGTTGAACCAATGGAAATTGATGACACTAAAGATACAGACTTTCAGCAACCTGAATCAAATAAATCACGTATGATAACGCAGGTTATGCTGAATGATCTCGTGAGAGATTTGGACCTTCCGAAAAAGAAAGCGGAATTATTGGGCTCCAGGTTACGTGAATGGAATTTGCTGGCAAAAGATACAAGCATATCGGCGTTCCGCACTCGCCAAAAAGATCTGATGCAGTATTTCTCCTCGTCAGGTGGTTTATGCTACTGTAATAATGTAAATGGACTGCTGTTAGCTCTCGGTCATGAGCACAAATCTGAAGATTGGCGTTTATTTATTGACTCTTCGAATCTAAGCCTCAAGGTTGTACTACTTCACAATGGAAATAAATACCCTTCCATTCCTGTAGGGCACCTGTCCACATGAAGGAATCTTACGAAAATATGAAACTCATCCTTCAGCAGATTAATTATGACCAGTTTCGTTGGTATATATGTGGGGATTTAAAAGTCGTCGCGCTTCTTCTGGGAATGCAGCTCGGTTATACGAAGTTCTGCTGCTTCCTTTGTGAATGGGACAGCAAAGCCAGAGATTCGCATTATTTTGTAAAGGATTGGCCACTTCGTCAAAAATGTATCCCAGGACTGAAGAATGTGTCTCATGAACCCTTAGTTGACCCCAAGAAAATATACTTACCGCCACTTCACATCAAACTTGGCATCATGAAAATTTTGTCAAAGCAATGAACAAGGAAGATGAGGCATTCAAATATTTGAAGAAAAAGTTTTCACGACTTAGCGATGCAAAGATAAAGAAGGGATCTTGTTGGTCCCCAAATCAGAGAGCTCATGAAAGATCAAAAGTTGATGATGCCTTGAGAGGAAAAGAAAAAGTGGCATGGGAGGCCATGAAGAATGTTGTCACAAATTTTCTAGGGAACATCAAAGCCTCTAACTATGAAAAAATAGTGCAGGACATGATTGAAGCATATAGGTTATTGGGATGTAATATGTCACTAAAAATCCATTTCTTGCACTCCCATTTAGATTTCTTCCCTGAAAACCTCGGCGACGTAAGCGATGAGCATGGAGAAAGGTTCCACCAAGATATAGCTACTATGGAGAAACGCACCAAGGGAGGTGGGATCCGGCAATGTTAGCTGATTACTGCTGGACATTGATGCGAGAAGCTCCAAATGAAAACTACAAGAGAAAATCAGTGACAATATTTTAAATGCCAATCTGCCACTAATATAATTTTTATGACGTATTTTTACTAACTTCTATACACTTTTTGAATAAATATTAAAATACAAATTTCTCAGTACCTTGGGTGATAGAGACATTCTACGGCTATATTCGGAATCAGCGGAAAAAATCCTATAAGACGACCTGTTCACGTCCAAGAAACAAAAAAAAAGTTAAAATTTGTTCCCCAGTGTATACAGGGTGTCCCGTAAGTCTGGACCCATAGGGAAAAATAATAAAATTACAAAATAGTCCAAAAATTTATTTATAATATATATATATTTTTTTATTATTATTTTTATTATTTTTTATTATGATCTTACTCCGCTGGAGTTTTATTTGTGGGGCCACTTGAAAGCCAAAGTGTACGAGGTCAAACTTCAGAACATTTTCCACCTTAAAGCACGCATTGTGGAGGCGTGTCAAGAAATTTCTGCGACTGTGATTCAGAAAGTGCTGTCGCAGTGGAGATTGCGTCTTCAACTATGTGTGCGACACAACGGCGGACACTTTGAACAGATTATGTAATAAATTTTTGGACTATTTTGTAATTTTATTATTTTTCCCTATGGGTCCAGACTTACGGGACACCCTGTAGGTAGCAGTTCTTCTGGTCAGTGCTAAGGTTCTGTACAATGTCTTCTGGCAGTTCAATTATATCTTCTCCTCCTGGCAGAGCCTTGAAGCTAAAGTTGACAGGTATGCCATTGATTTTCTCCAAAAATTTTCCTATTGGGCCACTGAACCCAGACTTGTGAGTGTAGGGACCATCAAATTTGATGATCATGTGCCTAAGGCTGAGTTCATTAATATGCAACTGGCATATCAGCCAGTGGCACTTGTGACCTAGCAGTCTCTCCAAGTGAGTGATGGCTCCTACATCAGGTCCTGTGTTTGTGTTGGTGGAGTCACCACCAAGGACCACAATAGTATCTTTAGCACCATGAGCACTAATCCACTCAAACAGAGCCTGAGCTATCTTCAGTGCAGGTTTCTCATTTCCTTCAGGTTCTTCTGGTGTACAATGGAAGAGATACTTCCCCTCAGGTTCCCAGGTAACACTATAGTGCTCTTCAGTTGTAATATCAGGATGGAAGCGGTCAGTTTCTTCATTGTACCTCATGATCTTTGTCTTCTATCTTGTTTTCCATCAAAGAAAATTCCCTTGATCTCCTCTCACTCTGTCCTTTACTCAGGGCCTCCACCGAGGCACTATTACAGACTCCTTGCCCCTCCACATCTTCATCCTGTCAACAGCTAGATATGCCTTATCAGCAGATAGATGGCCAGCTTTGATGAGATCTTGCAAGAAACCAGTTGCAATGGCTGCTGCAGGAGTGTTTGCCAACTTGAACCTGACTGCAGCCGCAGCAGTGCTTGAGATATCCATGTAGTCCTCCTGGCAGAGGTGGAGACTTTGCCAGTGTTGATACTGGAGCTTGTGCCTGGTGCAGTACTGGAAAAATCTGTGTCAGCAGTAGGAGCTGCTCTGCCTGGAGACTCTTGCAAGGAAGTCACCTCATCTTCATCATCACCATCATCAGCTCTAAGCAGTAGCTCCTTTTCTTCTTCCTCTTTTCTGTTTCTCTTCTCAGCTGCCTTCTGTTCTTCCTCCTTCCTCTTAGCAGCCTTCACCTGCTTCATTGCTTCATTCACATCAACAGATGCCATCCGGAAGCCAGAAACTTCTGAAGTTTTGATCCTCTGGTAATGGAGCCACTCTAACTCTAGCTTTGGAATCTTCTGAGGCAGAGGACAGTTCACATGAACTCTCGCAGCACAGGCAGAGCAGCCAGATGCTTCAGTTCCACAGAGAGTGATATCATGTGTGCAGGTCGTTATGTCAAACAATGTATCAAGTTCAGATATTCTCTTTCCTCTCTTTGCAGCCTTCACTCTGCCATTCACTAGGTCAATCATTTCATGCCACCTGACAAGAATCTTCCTGGCAATGGATCTCTCTTGAATGATCACAGGAGGAATGAACTTGGCATTGCATTTGCGCCACTGTGCCAGTACCAGTGATGCCAAGTCCTTAGCCAAATCTTGCAGAGGGTACTGAGCTCTCTTCATATCATCCAGAAGCAGCTTCTGTTTCTGGAGGAGGATTCCTCTCTGAAACACAGCTCTCCAGGTTGGAACTTCTGTGGGAAATAACTGCTTGCCTGGACCCACCAGATCACTCAGCTTTGAACCAGAACTTTTTCTGGTCTTTCGTCCTTGCTTAGCCATGGTGGCTACACAATCTTCACCATGCTTTGTATCTGAAACATAGAAAATTATCAGTGAAACTCTAGTAGCCTATAACAGCTGTTACAATGGTTTTGTTTGGTAAGAAACCGGTCTGTTATATTTGTACGACAGTGTATGTCCTGCACAGCTGTTCTGTACATAACCAGAAAACGAAAAAGTGGAAATTTGAACATTTAAACGTGATTTTTAGCAAAAGTTCAAGAAAACAAACCTCTCCTAAAATTTAATTTTACCTAGGAATACATACTGGCAATCTTGAAATTCGCGCTTCAATGAGCATGATACACCCTCTTGTATAGTATAATAGTTGGGTGGACTCATCTGTATGTTCAGTTTCACTGAAGTGGAGTTAAAATACAGTAAACACGTGTGATTGCCCCAAAGGTCACCTGAGCCAGAGCAGAAATAGTGTAAGCAGCCAACTCAACTTTACCTGATGCCGGCAGTTAGGAGCAAAGCAGTGCTACACCACAAGGAGTCCACTATTTTTCAGCCATTGTTCTCGATCAGTGTTTGAACGGCAATAATCGCTTTTCAGCTACAAACGAATCAGTATCAAAAAACGGCAGATTGAGATGGGCTTAATGCTTTATTTTCAGCATTTATTGCCTGTTTATGTATTTATTATTACGATAAATTTTCATATTAAAAGACTTGGTTTTTAAATAATAATTAAAAGGAATAAAGACATTGTGGTATTTCCTGCAATCATTTGCAAACTATTTGGAGATTTTGAAGGCAAAATTGCTGTAAAATTCTTATAGTTTTACTTTTATAAAACACGTTTCTATTCTTTCTACGTTTACATCAAATGTTTCTTACTTTCCTAATTCTTTCCTAGATTTCATTTGGATGAAATAAGATAGTGAAAACTCCGGAATGTTCACCTCCTAAAAAATTATTTCAATTAATTCTTTGTTTAAGTTGAAGTGAGATTTTAACTGTACAAAAAAAGTTTCAATCCATCATTGTTTCTTTCCTTTGTAACAATTATGTTTCATGTTCCCAACATTAGACATTATTCAGTCTTTTTATTTTATTCTATCATAAAATTATGTTTGCTACATTCCATTATATATTTATAAATCATTTTTTGTAACTATTTCGTTAAAAAATCTTTTACATAATTGTTATAAACGATATAATATCTTCATTAATTAATAAGAACTTTCCTCCATTAATGACCTGAGGAGTGTAAAAAATGACATATTGGACGAAAGTGATGAGCTTACTGACTTTTGTGTTTTTTACTTTTTCAGGAATTCGTATGAAAAGACTGTAAACAAATATTGGTGGATTATCTAAGTCAAAGTTGATTTGGTATAAACCTTAACTGTAATTGGGTAACTAGGACTTACAATCTCTTATTAATTACAATTAAATTAATTTAAATATATTCAATTAAAGTTTAGATACGTTAAAATTTTATTTTATTTCAGTTTTATCCGCATTTGGCGTGGATAAAGATGTAGTAGTGAAGGTGGATCCAGAAGCCCCACTTGAAAACGTTCTTCTGCAACATCAAATGACTTTGCATCAGGATATGAAACGCATGTTTTTGGAACTAAAGAATCTCTTCCTCGGATTAAGATCCCCAAACTTTATTCCGAAAGCAAACAAGTAATTCTATTTTCATCATCAAATTCCTTAAGAATGAAAACAGAAGAGAGGATTAAGAATATATTTGTGATTTTTATATGAAATTCAATCTTAATTGAAATTTCCATTTTGAACGTTCATTCTGAATAACTTTTATGACGAATTTAATATTTCTCAGTTTAATTCGTTAATAGTTCTTAAAATGGTTAGAAATCAGGGGTTCTTAACCTTTTTAGGCTGTAATCCAAATTCTGTTCTCAAGGCTAGCTCGGCGACCAATGCCTTCAAACATTTCACTCGTAATAGATAATAAAATAAATAATAATGGTAAAATGATTAGCGTTAACATAAGTAAATGATAAATGACAATTTAATAACCCAAGTTTGCGTCGCGACTCAGAGGTTAAAAACCCCTGGGTTAGATATTAATATTATTTCGTGATGAACTATTTGTGAATGGAAATTTTTAGGTTTTCATTTTTCATTATTGCAGGTATTTATTTTTAATTCATGCTTCTACCTACATTATAAAAGGCTTATTTTTTCATTATTCATTATCAGTAATCATTTTAATTCAAGTACTAGTCGGCGCAATAAATAAAAATGTACATTTAATTCATAATTATTGTAAATACGTTAATAATGTACGGGGTGTTCGGAAAGTCACTGCGCACTTATATAATCGAGATCGTCCACTCACGCTTGATGACCTGAAAACTGCAATAACTGCGTACATAAGGTCCATTTCAAAAGAAGAACTGACAAAGGTGTTTCAAAATAAAATAAGACGGGTCCAGGCCGGTATTGCTGTTAAAGGACATCACTTCCAACACCTTTTATAAGTTCTGATGGTCCCATCCATAACCTCTATCATATATGCAATGTTGTACTACAGGGTGTCCCGTAAGTCTGGACCCATAGGGAAAAATAATAAAATTACAAAATAGTCCAAAAATTTATTACATAATCTGTTCAAAGTGTCCGCCGTTGTGTCGCACACATAGTTGAAGACGCAATCTCCACTGCGACAGCACTTTCTGAATCACAGTCGCAGAAATTTCTTGACACGCCTCCACAATGCGTGCTTTAAGGTGGAAAATGTTCTGAAGTTTGACCTCGTACACTTTGGCTTTCAAGTGGCCCCACAAATAAAACTCCAGCGGAGTAAGATCATAATAAAAAAATAATAAAAATAATATAAAAATAATAAAAAAATATATTATAAATAAATTTTTGGACTATTTTGTAATTTTATTATTTTTTCCTATGGGTCCAGACTTACGGGACACCCTGTATTGTATGCTATTAAATAAATATAAGTGCACAATGACTTTCCGAACACCCTGTATATACTGTATATATATTTTTTTTTCAACAGCGATCTTTTCAGCTTCGGTTCTTTTGGAAGCTCAATTTCAAAAATATCAACATTAAAACCTAATTTAAAATCGATAATCCAAGACAAAACTAACTCAAGGTTGGTCACATTCTTTTTATATATGTTTTTAATATTAATTACCAATATATATCACTTCGAGCCATCGATGTTACTAAAAACATAAATAAAATATTACTTTTTCGTCACTAATTTAGTTAATTTAATAATGAAATTTATTTTAATTGTATTTACATTATATTAGTTAAGCTCATATATTGATTTCTCATTTGATTCAGTCAGAAGACATCAGGAGGATGGGGTATCTCACCCTACTTCGGCGATCGACATTTCTACTTGCCCACAGATTCAACATTTCGGTTAGTTTAAGTTTAAACAAGAGCAACTCAATTTTACGATCATCAAGTTCTAAAGCTTAATTCCTCATTAGGAAAAATAACACATAATTATTTTACTTTTGTAAAATAATAATGGCGGACACACGAGACGAACTAAATCTAATTCCATAATAAAAAAAATCTTTTTCTTTGTTTTCAGCGAAGATTTAATAATTTTAATCTTAAAATTAATTAAAAAATAAAATATATTTTGTGAAATTTTAATACTTTTTATGTATACATTCCTCTCATTTGTTCTTCCTAAGACCTACTGATTGCTCCGAAATTCTCGTCGCAGGAGATACGAAAAGCGGAATTTACCAGATTTATCCATTCAGGTAAAACGGTGACTTTCTACTGCATCAACATCACCTTTATTCATTTCATTAAATTTCTCATTTCATTTTTTATGCCTTTCGAGGGGTTTAGATGTTTTACTATTGAGCCCTTAAGTTCTCTTTAACGCTTTGATAACATCTTTTAATTAATTGGCCTGATCCATTCTGGGTGTGTTTCAATTACCAAGAATGAAATAATGTATTACATTTTCAAATTGTTTTAAAAGAATCAGTTGTTGAAAATCCGTGTTTATAGTAAAGGAGACTCGACTATGACCTATTATTTGTTTCTAGATGTCAATGTAGCCGCCCTGTGGATGTATTTTGTGACATGGAAACTGACGGAGGTGGATGGACTGTTTTCCTTTCCCGAGTCAATGTATCAAAGCCAATTAATTTCACTCGGAACTGGGCCGATTACAAGAAGGGGTTCGGAGTGCCAGGTGAAGAGCAGTGGTTAGGTAAGAACTGAGAGCTCATCGACTAGATTTAAATGGATTCATTGATTTTTCCCTCACCAGTTCTGAGAAGGGAAAGGAGAAGAGTAAACAGTCCGTTATACGTAATTTCTTTGAATTGGTCATTATTTTCTCAGTTGGTCTTATATACAGGGTGTCCCGTAAGTCTGGCATCATAGGAGAAATTCATATTTTTCTATTTCTACAAACCATAATTCATATTTTTCTCTTTCTGCAGGCCATAATGTCTGTGAGCAAGGAAGAACGAATCCAGATAATTCTACTTATAAGAAATCGGAGTCAGAGAGAGGCCGCTGCTAAATTTAACAGGCTGCATCCAGACCGCGAGCCAATAACACGGAGTTGTGTAAGCAGACTTGTTGCAAAGTTTAAGGAAACAGGATCCATAGAAGATAAACCACGCAGTGGACCTTCAAGGAGGTCCACTGACGATGATACAGCGACTGCTATCCTGGCTCATTTTAACAGAATTCCCAATAAGTCTCTTCGGCGATTGTCCACCGAGACAGGAGTGTCGAAAAGTAGCATCTATCGCATTCTTCAGGCTCACAAATGGCATCCATATAAACTTCAGATCCTACAGAAATTAAGCGAAGATGATCCCGACCGGCGGATGGAATTTTGTGAATGGGCTACGGAACAATATGCGCGGGATGCCAATTTCCCGTCCACCATTCTGTTCAGTGACGAGGCTGTTTTTCATGGAAATGGTGAGGTAAATCGACAGAACACCCGCTACTGGTCTCAAAAGAACCCTCACTGGTATACCTCTTCAAAGGAACAAGGTGCATCTCGGGTGATGGTATGGTGTGGCATTTGGAAGGATCACATCATCGGCCCCCTCTTCTTCGATGAACATGTCACTGGAGGCACCTACTTACGTATGCTCAAGGAAGAAGCATTTCTCAGTGTCTTGAACGAAGAAGGAAATTTCCCAACATGGTTCCAGCAAGACGGCGCTCCTGCACATTACAGCACCCAAGTAAGGGAATACCTGTACCAACAATTCCCTGGTCATTAGATAGGACGTCGAGGGCCTGTGGAATGGCCAGCTAGAAGCCCGGATCTCACGCCACTAGATTTTTATCTCTGGGGCCACTTGAAAGCGCTGGTATACGCAGAGAAAATTAGGAGTGTTGAACATTTGCGGCAGCGCATTATTGGGGCATGTAACACCATTACTCCTGACATCATTCACTGTGTGCTTGCTGACTGGGTATCACGTCTGAATTTGTGTATTGAAACCAATGGTGGACATATTGAGCACGTTCTGTAAATAAAAGCTTTTGTTTTGCCTTTTTTATTATTTTTCCTATGATGCCGGACTTATGGGACACCCTGTATATTCTTCATCCCAATTATCTCTCAGTATATGATTCCAATTATCAATAGATTTTGTTTTACATTATCGAATGTTCCTAATGGATATTGTAGTTGTTTTATATAGTTGCTTTCATTAATAGTTATATAAATATGATAGTTTGGTTATTTATTTACATCATGATGGCACCACAAATTATGCATCCTTGCTTATTTCGTATTATTTTAATTACAGATCTGAATCATTTTCAAATTTTCTTTAAATAAGCTTTTTTGTCAAATAGTTAAGTTAATCATAATTATTTTAATCAATTATTATCACAAGGAAATGAAAACGTGCATATTTTATCTCACCATCGGAACTACATTCTGAGGATGGAAGTCAAAGATGGATTCGGGAGAGAAATTTGGGGCGAGTGGAATGTGTTCAAAGTGGACTCGGAGGAAATGAAGTAGGCTCACATTTTATTCTTTATTATTATTTTTATATGATCGATAGTTTGAACCACTCTACAAATTGATATTATGAATGCATTTTCAAGTTTCATCTACTGTATCTTTAAAGGAATTAAGACCCCAAAACATGAATGAAGTCTTCAAATTTTGAGATTCGCTTTCTCAAAGTTTAAATGAAAATTATTTCATTATATTTGATTTGAAGATTACTGTATGTATTAATATGGTAAAAAGTTTAATTATTTTTATATGGGAGAGAGATTTTAAGCCATAATATAAATACACGCTTTGACAAGGAATATAATTGAATTTTCTCTTTATTTTTGCAATGAAGTGAAAGTCTGCTGAAATGCAAACGAAAGAAAATCTTTTAATGAAATTTTTTTTGTATTATTTTGGTTTTCATAATAATTCTTTTGTCTAATGAATGTAAACTATAAAAGTTTTGTTGTATAAATTGAACATTATTTTAATGTATTCATATAATTAAAGAGAAATCTCAATTATAAATATAATTTATTATTGCACTTGGTTGAGAATGGTACAGTAATTGTTTAAAGGAATTTCTTCAAATTACACTTTTATTAATAATTTGCCAAATTATATTAAATTTATGGAGATCTGCTCCACAATCGCTCAGTGACTTATCCACAACTTCATGTACATTAATCACAGTAATGATTCATTCAATTTCTTTTTATTGAAGCAGTTATCTTACCAAATGTAGCAATCACTTACCTGTCAGAAGTGGTGCAGTATTTCTATAATAAAAGGGCTACGTCGTAGCGAATGTCGTAACACCGCTTCCCGTTGGTCAGCGAAGTGAAGCGACATTGGGTCTGGGTAGTAGTTGGATGGGAGACCGCCCACTGCGTCCAATCTATGTAGCGACCAAGTGGTTCGGATCCCACGTAAAGCTGTAGGTCCACTCCGTCGTATGACCTTAGATGTTGCGAAGAAGGTTAAAAAAAACCAATAATTATTATCTACAGGGTGTCCCGTAAGTCTGGACCCATAGGGAAAAATAATAAAATTACAAAATAGTCCAAAAATTTATTGCATAATCTGTTCAAAGTGTCCGCCGTTGTGTCGCACACATAGTTGAAGACGCAATCTCCACTGCGACAGCACTTTCTGAATCACAGTCGCAGAAATTTCTTGACACGCCTCCACAATGCGTGCTTTAAGGTGGAAAATGTTCTGAAGTTTGACCTCGTACACTTTGGCTTTCAAGTGGCCCCACAAATAAAAATCATAATAAAAAATAATAAAAAAATAATAATAATAAAATAATAATAACATAATAAAAAAATATATTATAAATCCCTATGGGTCCAGACTTACGGGACACCCTGTATAATAGAACGCTTGGAAGTAGAAGTGATTCAAATGCATTCAGAACACCAAACTCCAGATGTGATATATGTACGTGAATCACCTTTGATCACGGTTTCCTTCTTCCCACAAATTGAGATTTTTGTTATTTGAGTCACTTCTCTGGAATGCACTTTGGCAAAAGATAAAACATCGGTATAAAACGCACTTGAATCATTTTCACTTCCAACCGTACAATTGCTGAAATGGGAAACATATTTTCACTGTTCGCAAATATCCATATTTTAAAATTTTAAAAACTTCATCATAATATTTAAATCTTTTCAATTTTGTTCTCGTCTCTGTAATTTAAGTATTATTATTGGAGCTGAAAACCCTGAAGTGACATTTAAATTTCTTTTCAGATACAAACTTACGGCAACGAATTACAATGCTAAGAGTACGGCCTACGATCGCTTCAGTTACATGAATGGTAACTATTTCTCGACATTTGACATGGACAACGATAAATCTGGTGTGTCTCATTTTTTAACTTATTGTTTTTCATTCATTTTTATAGTTTTGAACTATAACTATATTTAAGGGTTTAGATATTATTTAGTTTTTAATACATAATAAATCTAATAAACATATTGCATCCCATTACTATATCCTAAACTAAAACTAAATGGCCTTGTCTTCTCTTACACTGCCTTCATATAATTTACATATATGATATTAATCTTAATACAAATATCTTACTGCCCAATAGCAAAGACCAGTTGCGCTGTGAATTGGAAAGGAGGTGGTGGTACAATAACTGTCACAACAACAATCCAACTGGTCTTCATGCAAAGAAAGATAGCACAGGAATGAGAATAAAACCTTGGTCAAAACTGGATAGCACCCACCGGTATGCAACATGGCTTCAACTGAAAATTCGACCACAGATTTGCAGCAACTCAATTTCAGTCGCCAAACTGAACACTCACAACTGTGTTTTCGATTAAAATCTGTATTGGCCAAAGGGAATATTTTGTTCCCGATATGGTATGGTGTCAGAAACAATATTTTGGAATTATATCTAAAAATTTCGAGCTTTAAATTCTAGTTGAGGAACAACGGAATAGTTTGTTAACCTGAGGCTTAAATACAAAAACAATTACTTTATCTTTATTATTTTGTAAAGAAAATCGTATTGCAAATTATATTTTAAACATATGTTTAGAGTTTGCTTGTTTGTACAAATCCTACGAAAGCTTAACATTACAATTATTAAAAATGTAATATTGTATACATAATATATTATATTTTTATGAACAATTAAACTTTAATTTCATTACTACTCACTAACTTTTCTACACCAATAGTTTTCTGTATCACATAAACTAATTATTAAAACTATTATTGAAACTATTTTTTTCCTAAACACATTTTAAATGTTTCCAATGACAGAAAATATGGAGCACTGTCAAATGTATTCCTACTTTTTCCTTATATTTTATTCACACCGATCATCTTGATCCAATAGAAATCGGGACAGCATGGGTGAAAGGTACTGTGAACACTGAAAAAACTGGAAATTTTGAGACAAAAGAAAGGAGATCAGCGATCATCTTCCCTCTTCAGAAAACAATAATCCCGATAAGAAGTGCACACTGAGTCCTACCGTTTGTAGTTTTTCAGTTGTTGTAAATCAACCAAAAACTTTGGTAACATTAATAAAATTAAGAAAAATGTTTGTTTGTTAATTTGATACTAGCAGACTTTAATTTAAAGCACTAACAGCTCTTCATTCCAACTCTTGTCACAGTGAACAATTGAAACTCAAAATGAAGGCAAACTGAATGAAATGAGAACCAAATTTTCCTCTTTCTCCAGTATCAGTATAATAAGAATGTTGTAATAGGCAGCTTGTATTTAAAATGTCGTTTGTAAATTGCTCTCATTGTATTAATGGAACATATATTTCTGCATATAAATTATGTCCAATTTGGGAACTATAAAAATAAAATTCACACTTCATTAAAATTCTTATTTCTTTTTTCTTAATTGGTGAGAAGTAGCATTAAAACTGAAAATATCATCTACATGATTTTAAATTCAGTATATTTAAATAAGGTAAACAACAAATAAATTAATAAATTTAAAACTGTATAAAAGACAAGTTTATATAATAAAAATAGTCTTCAGAGAAATATTTGAGGTATGATTCAATAAAGCGCTTTTTCAACATTTATCACATTAAATTACACCAATTTTCAATTCGAAAAAAGAAAAAGGTAAAAATAAGAAATTCTAAAACTGTCGTAGATATTGGATAAGAGTGTAATTTTTAAATTTTAGAAAAAAATGAATGAACCTTCTCACTTTAAGACTGTTCCTCTTTGGTGGTGGGAATTGGTATTGCAGTTTGTGATCAAGTGTGGAAGAGAATCCTAATGTTTCATGATCACTGTATAATGATGCGTTATCTCTCTTTTTGATGTACAGACAACATCATAATGGCTATACTTCGTCATTTCTATATAATCATGCAATACACATGTTCAAATGTTTTGAAACCAAGCTCGAATAAATTTTTTATAAAGTGAATTAAAAATAATATGAAGTGCAATACCTATGGTATAGTTTGATCGAAAGGATGAGAAATAAATCACAATAAAACTTGATTACCCGACATAAGAATGACTTTGGATATATTCTTATGATTTTTCGTCCTGCAGGAGAGCATGAAAAATAATAATCTTTCTGTCATTTAAACTTCTTCGTAACGACTACGGCCGTCCCAAGGGGAAATAGCTCCCCACGCAAACTTTAAATTCGGCGCCCCATATCTCCTATGTTCTGTGTGGTTAAAACGAACGATTCAAATAATGTTAGGTATGCAATTTTCAACTCTTCTATAGAATTTACATTAGAAAGCCACAAACATCTCAGAAACATTCAAAAGGAGACTCTTCGTGTCTTAGTTACGGAAAATTCTGATATCGTATGTATCAAGTCTATGCTGTGAAGAACAGAATGGACAACGAAGAGAGGATGTCATCGCTAATGATCGATAACAGGTAAGTGTTTGTGACCTTCAACCTTGAGAAACTCCGGTCGCCATTCGCCACTTAGAAGTACAAAGTTAACAGTATCCTGAGTGATACCCTCGTGTTGGGGAAGTTATCACAACATTCATTGCTTAAAATAAATACAAGGTTAACAGTATCCTGAGTGATACCCTCGTGTTGGGGAAGTTATCACAACATTCATTGCTTAAAATAAATTGAAGAAGTTGTTGAGGAGCGCGGCAATCCTTTCTCAGCAGAATACCTAGCCCAGTTATTCGCCGAAGTTAAAACCATTAATGTTGAAATTATTACTGCTTCCGTGGCCTGGGGCCCTCCAAGTGCAACACGAAAGTGATTCTCTTGAGCATGAAGGCGTACATTCCATATTCTATTCCTAGCACTAATGCAAAAACCTGGCTTTATCTTTACTTTCTTAACTTTACTTGGTTTAAGCTTGTCTAATGCTATCCGCAACAGAGAGGATACTCTCAGAAGGTACCGTCGACATCTAACTCCTGGCTCTCACTTAGTTAACAAAAATGTGAAAATCTATCCAATTCTAATGATTCTCGCTCTTTCTGTCACGTAGCCAAGAACCTCCCCAACAACATTAATTCTTCTTTTTCCTCTCCTCTTTTCCATTCCGATGGCTTAGGACCAATATCGTCTCCAGATAAAGTGAGTCTTCGCTCAAACTTTCCCCTCCAACTTAATCCTGAACGATTCCGGTGCTGTTCCTCCATCACCTCCTTCCCCTGACTTAATTATATCTGAAATAAGAAACTCTTCCAAAGGTTTTTACTTCCGTATGTGCGTTTAATTCTAGGAGAGCGTACGGTCCTGATGGTGTTCCTCCTATTGTTCTCAAGAACTGTGCTTCTGTACTGACACCCTGCCTAGCAAAACTCTTTCATCTTTGTCTTTCACCTGTACTTTTCCTTCCTGCTGGAGTTCCCTTTCATTCAGCATGTCCCAAACAAGGATGACCGCTCTCTACCCTCCAACTATCGTCCAATTGCTTTGAATTCTTGCCATTCCAAAGTTTTTGAATCTATCCTCAATAGGAAGATTCTTAAACAACTTTCTTCTCACACTCTTCTTTCAGATCGTCAGTATGGATTCCGCAAGGGACGCTCTAGTGGCGATCTTTTTGCATATCTCTTTGACTTTTGGTCATCCTCCTTTCTGGATTTCGGTGAAACTTTTGCTATTGCGCTAGACATATCGAAAGCTTTTCATAGAGTCTGGCACAAATCTTTAATTTCAAAACTGCCCTCCTTTGCTTTCTATCCTTCTATCTGTGCCTTCATCTCTAATTTCCTTTCTGGCCGATCTATAGCTGCAGTTGTAGATGGCCACTGTTCTTCTCCTAAAGCTATAACAGTGGTGTTCCTCAGGGTTCTGTCTTGTCACCAACTCTTTTCCTTTTATTTATTAATGATCTTTTAATTCGCACTTCCTCTCCTATTCACTCCTATGCCGATGATTCCACTCTTCACTTCTCCACTCGCTTCCCAAAGCGTCCCTCACAACAGTCGCTTCATGATTCGTGTAGGACGGCTATGGGACACCTGACTTCTGATCTTTCTGCTATATCTGATTGGGCAGAGAAAACCTTGTGGCTTTCAATGCCTCAAAAACTTAGTTCCTCCATCTGTCTACTCGTCATAATCTTTCCACGACTATCCCCTCACCTTCAACAACACAAACTCAATCCTCTTAACATTCTTGGCATTTCCTTTTCTCGTGATCTTTCCTGGAAAGATCACTATACTCTCTTTCTAAAACAGCTTCTAAGAGGTTAGGTGTGCTGTACCGCCTCCGTGTTTCTTCACCCCCACTCAGTTGCTGTCTCTGTACAGGGGTCTTGTTCGCCCCTGTATGAATATGCGTCTCATGTGTTGGGTGGTTCAACCCACACAGCCGTACTTGACCGGGTGGAATCAAAGGCTTTTCGTCTCAATTCCCCGCCTCTTGCTGATTGTTTTCAATCTCTCTCTCTTCGCCGCAATGTTGCCTCACTCTCTCTTTACTATCGCTACATAACGGACATTGCTCTTCTGAACTCTCTAACTGCATGCCTCCTCCTTTAAGGTAAGCACGCAGTACCAGACTTTCTACACTTTCTCATTTCTTTTCTGTCCAACTATCTAATGCAAGGGTTAATCGGTGTTTTCACTCTTTCATCTACTCAACCGGTCAAATCTGGAACAATCTTCCTCAATCCATCTTTCCTCCTGTCTATGACCTCCCATTTTTCAAACGCAGAGTGTCTAGGCATCTCGAAAACCCCGGACTTTGATTTTGGCTCTCTTCTCTTCTTCTATGGGTGGGACGCTTTGCGGGCATTTGCCTTTGGCCACTTCTTCCTGCATAAAAAAAATTTCTAATTCTTCTCGCTCATTTTGGCATCTATCTAACAACTTCTCCAACAACTTCACTATTTCTTCTTTCCTCCCTCTGTTCCATTCCGACGGCTCAGTTGCCATCTCTTCTCCTCATAAAGCTGAACTCTTCGCTCAACTTTCACCTCGAACTTAACCATGGACGATTCCGGTGATGTTCCTCCATTTCCTCTTCCCTCCGACTTAATTATGTTGGAAATTAGAATTCCTTCTAAAGATGTATTTTCTGCCCTATCTGGGCTCAACTCTAGAAAGGCGTACGATCCTGTTGGTGTCCCTCCTGTTGTTTTCAAGAACTGTGCATCTGTGCTGACACCCTGCCTAGCCAAACTCTTTCGTCTCCGCCTTTCATCTGCTACTTTTCCTTCTTGCTGGAAGTTCCCTTTTATTCAGCCTGTCCTGAACAAGGTGACCGCTCTCAATCCTCCAACCATCGTCCAATTTCTTTAAGTTCTTGCCTTTCTAAAGTTTTTGAATCTATCCTTAATAGGAAGATTCTTGAATACCTTTCTTCTCGCAATATTTATTCAGACGGCCATTATGGGTTTTTTATGGGACCCTATGTTGGCAATCTTCTTGCAGATCTCTGACTCTTGGTCATACTCTTTTCTGGATTTCAATGAAACTTTTTCCATTGTGCTAGACATATCAAAAGCTTTTGATAGAGTCCAGCAAAAATCTTTAATTTGTAAACTGCCCTCCTTTGCTTTCTATCCTTCTATCTGTGCTTTCCTCTCTAATTTCCTTTCTGGCAGATCTATAGTTGCGGTTGTAGAAGGCCACTGTTCTTCTCTGAAAGCTATTAATAGTGATGTTCCTCAGGGTTCTGTCCTGATTGGGCCAGATACAACATTGTGACTTTCAATGCCTCACACTCGGTTCCTTCTTGTATCTGTTCATCACAACCTTCCACACGAATATCCCTTACCTTCAACAATACACAATTCAATCCTTCCTCTTCTCTTAACATTCTTGACGTTTCTTTTTCTCGTGATCTTTCCTGAAAAGTCACATATACTCTCTTTGAAAAACAGCGTCTAAGAGCTTAGGTATATTGTACCAGCTTCGCAGTTTCTTCACCCTCGCTCAGTTGCTGTTTTTGTACAGGGGCCTTGTCCGCTTCTGTATGTTGTACGTTTCTCATGTTTGTAGCTAAACCAACACAGCCGTACTTGAACGGGTGAAATCAAAGGCATTTTTTCTCATCATTTCCTCGCCTCTTACCAAATATCTTTAATGCCTCTCTCAGTCGCAATGTTGCCTCACTCTCTCTTTAGTACTGCTCTTCTGAACTCTCTAACTGAATGCCTTTTCCTTTACGGAGAGCACTCAGTACCAGATTTCTGACACATTCTCATTCCTTTCCTGTCCAACTCTCTAATGCAAGGGTTAATCGGTATTTTCATTCTTTCATCTACTCAACCTCTCAACGCTGCACAACCTGCCAACAATTTTCCTCAATCAATCATTCCCCCTGTCTATGATCTCCATTCTTTTAAACGCAGAGAGTCCAGGCATCACGATAAACCTCGACCTTAGCTCTTCTTCTTCTAGAAAAGGGGCCCCTCCTTCTTGCATAAAAAAAGAGTAAGGAGAAATCAATATGGCGAAGATAAGTAAGAAATACAAAAGTCAGTGAGCTCATCACTTTCCTCCAATATGCCATTTTTGACACTCCTCAGGTCATTAATGGAGGAAAGTTCTTATACATTAATGAAGATATTATATCGTTTATAACAATTATGAAAAACATTTTTAATGAAACAGTTACAAAAAATGATTTAGAAATAGAAAATGGAATGTAGCAAACATAATTTCAGAAAAAAGTGAAAAGACTAAATAATGTCTAATGTTGGGAACATGAAACATAATTGCTACAAATGGAAAAAAACAAATAAATTCAAACTTTTTGTACAGTTAAAATCGCACTTCACCTTTCAAAGGAATTAATTAAAATAATTTTTAGGCGATGTCCATTACGGACTTTTCACTATCTCATTTCATCCAAATCCAATCTAGGAAAGAAATAGGAAAGTAGGAAGCTTTTGATAGAAAGTTAGGAAGAATATAAAGTTGTTTTATCAAAGTAAAACTAAGAATTTTGAAGGAATTTTGCCCTCAAAATCTCCAAATAGTTTGCAATTAATTTCAGAAGTTACCACAATGTCTTCATTCCTTTTAATTAGTATTTAAAAATTAAATCTTTTAACATGAAAATTTATCGTAATAAATACATAAATAGGCAGTAAAATGCTGAAAATAAAGTGTTAAGCTCATATCAATCGGTCGTTGTTTGTACTGATTCGTTTGCAGCGATTAAGCGACCCACAATTCCTAATAAAACGCACCAATATTAATTCAGTGAATTTAATGCATTCTCTCTTTATATATAAATAATTAATAACTTAATCAATGGTAAATTAATGAATGATAAATAAAATATTAGTAACTCAAATTTTCCTTTATTAACTCTCTTTATTGTTATTATGTTAATAATTAAAAGTATTTTATACTAAATTTTTTACCACAATATATAATTATATATTATTATTATTATTATTATTATTATAGTATATATAGGTTAATATAATTTTATATTATATGCATTTAAAATTCCTAAAATCCATCTAATTATTGACAGAAAGTAGACTTTTCACAAATAAATTGTCAATTAAGCGTTAACTAAAATCCTTCGAGATTTACATTTGACTGCTCAAAAAGGGGGTCAAAACCCACTCTCTTCGCAACTCAAAATTTTAAATAATCTAATTTCAAAATATTTCTCATTCCTGTATTTAACGGTTACAATGGCATCAGTAATCCTGATCTTCAGGTCCAAAATATCGGCGACTTTCATCATGTCAGAAAAAACTTTGTGAGATGTTCTTTCAAACGCAGCAAACTGTATCATTGTATCTAACTTAATTAATATTTTAAAAGGGTTTGAATTTGTAAACATAATTTAACAACACCCTGTATTCTACATTTCATTACAGGATACTCAGTTATTCTTTAATATTGTTTTAAAATCTAAGTTTCATAATGTTCTTAAAGAATTTAATGGGAAACATTTTCTCTTTATTTTGTTGTGGAAATTAAGAAAAAATCTGTTGTAAAAGTCAATTAAATTTACTCTCTTTTGTAAATTCGTTAAAGACTAAAACAAGGTCTGCAAATCCGCTTTTAAGGTATTAGGAAGGTAAAAGTTTAATTTAGGTGACTTTCTCCAAAATATTAACAACAGTTTGTGGTTCAAATTAAATGTAATTTTCATCATAAACTCTTAATTAATATCAGAAGTTTACAAATATAAATTGTTTTTCTTAAATACTTTCAAGAGAGTGAAAATCATTTATTGTGAATGTTGTGAGTTTAAGATTTGGTGGAAACAAATCGTTGGTCATAATGTGATTTTTACCTTTCTTAAGAGTTTGGTGACCCGCTTCGAGATTCCTCTCCAGGAATGTGTCCAAACGACCAGAAATCTTGTGAAGAAGTTTAAAATAATCTTCAGAAATTGAAAGAGTCTGCATGTAAGGAAGAAACGCAAGTAAATTAGAAAAGATGCACTCTAAATGGGAGTAGTATAGGTGAAACTTCAACTCGACATTTCTTTTTTTTTATGTATTTATAGGCTATCTGGAAAAGAGGATAAAATTATTATATTTTTGCATTTATTCTATGAAGGCTTAGGATTTGTATGTTTCTTTCACGCATTTGTTAATTTTATTTATTGGGTTAACTACGCCAGTAATATCACCTAAAATTAAGAAGTATAGCCTGTGGCCATGAACATGGCCTTAGACCAAGGATTACTCTGAGTTCAATGTTTAAGTATGTCAGACTGTAATCGAGAAAAGACATTAATAAAATAGAAAGAGTTGAGGCTAGAACAACCAAAATTATTACAGAAAGTAAAACTTATGAGGAAAGCTTAGCTAAATCAAATATGCATTCACTTGAAAACCATAGACATAGAGTTGGACTAATTCGGGTATTTATGATAAATAGGTCTTATGATGAATTATATAGGATGTTATTTGATAAGGATACAAAGCCAATTACAAGAAGTAATGGATATAAACTGAAAGTTAATCGTTGTGAAACACTTCTTCATATAAATTTAAACGAAGTAAAACTTAAACTATCTCAGAAAGTTCAATGTTAGACAGTTCATTAGATATTTCATTAAATATTTCAGATTAGTCTTTGAATCAAGTTTTAGTCCTTTGATCAACACTGTAAACACTCAATAATGTACATGAAATTAGTGAATCTGAAAACTCTTCTGGTTTTTATATCCTGTACTCCCATCATCTCCCCCACTATGTTTCTTAGTTTTTCACATTGAAACAAGTGTTCTGTCGTATCATTCTCTCTCCTGCATACCCGACACTTCGTGTCCTTATACTGTAGTTTCATTTATAGTTTTCTTTCACTTCTACCATTATAGCAGGGAGGAATACAGCTTTCCGCAACGAAACTTTTCTATAAACTGAGAAAAATACTTGGTATGACCATACACTGGTCTTTTACTTGACAATGAATTTGGTTCCGCCCAAAAATATCAGGCAGTGACGGATTTCATTCAAGTGAAGTAAGATGATGCAAAACATTGAACGAGGACTGTTTACCACCATTAACTCTCAAGTTTCACGTCAAGTCTAACATTGAACATGGAACAGGGACGAAATAATTGAGCGTCTCTGGGCGGCTTAACAGTTACCGCTAAATGTATATTTTTTTTAATTTTGAATTTTTAACGTCAAATCATTTTCGTGTGTTATTCTTGTACTTCTTCTTTTAAGGTTTATTATTATGGACACCAAAAAGATTTTCCTTTTTGCATTACTCATTTTTCAGACTGGTCCAAAATTTATTTATGCCACGCCTTTTGTTGTAAACACAAATTTTGCACAAAATTAGTGCTTATCTTATCTTCTGAATAAAGGTTTGTTAGCTATTGAGAACTTAACATTTACTTTAACTTCACGAACCACTTACAATTTGAATACAGCTTCCCATATTTGGCCTCACTGATTTTGGATGTGAAGCTCAAAATTTTTATGGTTGTGGTATTTTTGTACATGTATGGACTGAATTGCTTTTCACAAAAGAGTATAAAATTTTGTAGAAGCGTCGTCTGACTAGATAAACAATTATTTTTTATCACAAACAATATAAATTGTAAACTACCGAAATTTTGTTTATGCGTACGGCGGACGAGAGACTTGACGTTGGGAGGAGGTTACAACTCTCGACGAATACGCTACATCCATCATCACACAGACAACTTTTAAACCAAATAAACTGACCTAAATTTTTTTTAGTGATCAAATTTGTTCGATGTTTACATCAAATTAAACGTCGATGTCCTTTATCTTTAGGTGTAAAATGCGTGTGGTGTAATTTCTTCTTAAAAAAAATTACAACCTTCGTAAGAGCCATCCACGAAGTGTTGTCGTGGTTAAAACAGATTTGTTCACGCAATTTCATGTGTGGGCGATAAGGAGGAATTGAAAGTTATATAAAAAAAAACAAGTTTTACTTTTTCATGCAGGAAGGAGTTGCCAAGGGCGACTGTCCACAAAACCACCTAGCATAAAAGTAGTTTTAGAAATATTTACTATTTTTTTCAAATTTGTCTTAAAGTAAGGGAAGGCAATATAAACATTCAAATTTGAAATAACAAATTTTATTCACTAGAATCGAAATTGTGCAAAATTATAACAAATAATTTTAAAGGAGATTTACCATTTGATGGTCTGTAAATTAAGAATATTTACATTCCTTTAATCTTATTGTCTTGGATATTCAAAATTTTTAAGGTAGTCTGGTTGGTAGTATTTAATTAAAGAAAAACTTATCTTAACTCGGACGAAGTTCAATTAACACTGGTTGTCAAAAGTTGGTATTAACACACCTTGCGATTTAAATAAATAAACAAAATGTAAATCCTAACTTACAATTAATAATAATCACTACAAACACAGAATCCAGAATAAACTTTACAATATCAAAAGGACTAAACTCTTCTGAAAATAATGACCATTTCCTCCATTTTGCCCAATTGCTTCCTTTTTGATTCCTCCCAGCTGGTTAGTTATGAATGTTGACAATTTAGGTGGTTGGTCGTTTTACATTAGGTAGGTAATTAATTCTAATAAGAAAGTCAAAATCAAAGCCTGAGGTTTCGAGATGCTTGGACACTCTATGTTTAAAAGAAAAAATTGATTGAGGAAAATTGTTCCAGAGTTGACTGGTTGAGTAGATGAAAGATTGAAAAGACAGATTAACCCTTGCGTTAGAGAGTTGGACAAAAAAGTACTACGTGCTCTCCTTAAAAGAGGAGGCATGCAGTTAAAATGTTCAGAAGAGCAGTGTCCATAATAATAATGATAGTAAAGAAAGAGTGAGACATCATTGCAGGAGTGAGATATCATTTGGGCGAGGAAAGAGGGATTGAAGAGAGTCAGTAAGAGGTCGGGAATTGATGAGGTTCAAAGCCTATGATTCCACCCCGAAAACATGAGAAAATTACTTTATAAAGGGGCGGGCAACACCATTTACAAGCTGTTTTAGGAAGAGAGTGTATGTGAGCTTTCCGGGAAACATCACGAGAATAGGAAACGCCAACAACATTAAGAGAAGAGGAAGGATTCAGTTGTGTATTGTTGAAGATAAGGAGATAGTCGCGTTCAAGATTATGACGACTAGACAGATGAAGCAACTTGATTTTTGAGACATTGAAAGCCACAAGGTTTACACTGCCCCAGTCAGAGAAAGAATCATAGAAAGATCATAGGTTACTGTAAGGGCATTATAGCCGTCCTACGCTAAGCATGGAGTTACTGTTGACAGGGACGTATTATGAAGCAGGTGGAGAAGTGAAAAATGAAGTCATCGGTATAGGAATGGATGGAATGAGAAGTGCGACTTAATAGATCATAAATAAATAAAAGGAAAAGAGTGGGCGACAGTTCAAAGCTCTGAGGAACAAGACTATTAATAGCTTAGGCGAAGAAAAGTGGTCATCTGCAATCGCAACTATAGATCGGCTGCAAAGTAAATTGGAGATGAAGGCACAGATAGAAGGATACAAACCGAAGGATGGCAGTTTTAAAATTAAGGATTTGTGCCAGATTCTACGAGTACCAAAGCTTTTGTTATGTCTGACGCAATAGCAAAAGTTTCACCGAAATTCCGAAATGAGGATGACCGAGAGTTAAAGATATGCAGAAGATTGCCGGTGAAACGTCCCTTAGGTAACCTATAATGACCTGAAAGAAGATTGTGAGAAGAGAGGTGTTTAAGGATCTTCCTAATAAGGATAGATTGGAAAACTTTAGAAAGGCAAGCAATCAAAATGATTGGACGAGAGTTGGAGGATTGAAAAATGTCACCCTTCTTTGAGACAGGCTGAATGAAAGGGAACTTCCAGCAGAAAGGAAAAGTACCAGATGAAAGATAAAGATGAAAGAGTTTGTCTAGGCAGGGCGTCAGCACAGATGAATAGTTCTTGAGAACAACAGCAGGATCACATCAGGACCGTACGCCCTCCTAGAATTAAGACCACATATCTTTGGAAGAGATTCTAATTTTAGATATAATTAATTCAGAGGGGAGGAGGTGATGGAGGAACAACACTGGAATCGTTGAGGATTGAGTTCGGAGGGAAAGTTTGAGCGAAGAGTCCAGCTTTATCGAGAGAAGATATGGCTCCTAGGTCATCAGAATGGAAAAGAGGAAAGATAGAAGAAGAATTAAAGTTGGTGTGGAGGTTCCTCACTACGTAACAGAAAGAGCAAGAAGAATTAGAATTGGATAAATGCAAAAAACTTCACTTTTTTCTACGTGAAGGTCAAAATATGAAAATAAAAACCCACTCTAATAGACAGAGTTTATTTCCACAACAGTTTCGACGCCCACTGGCATCCTCCTCGGGTGGATACAGAAAAACGAAATTCGTTTTTCTGTATCCACCCGAGGAGGATGCCAGTGGGCGTCGAAACTGTTGTGGAAATAAACTCTGTCTATTAGAGTGGGTTTTTATTTTCATAGAATTGGATAGATTTTCACATTTTTGTCAATGTCGAAAAACAGATTTTGCACGATTTCGTTCAGAAATATAACTAAGTGAGAGTTAGGAGTTAGATGTCGACGGTTCCTTCTGAGAGTCTACTCTCTGTTGTGGATAGCATTAGAACAAGCAAAGTTAAAGCAATTCTACGAATAGAATATGGAATGTACGCCTTCATGCTCGAGAGAATGACCTCAGTGTTGCACTCGGAGGGTTCCGACCACGGGAGCATTAATAATTCCATGGTAAAGCAGAATAGTTTTGCCTAAGGTCGCCTTATGAGCAGCATGCAAAAAGGTATATATGCGCTATTGTGTTTAATTCATATGTTGAAAAGTATCTCACACACACACACACACACACACACACACACACACACACACACATATATATATATATATACACACACACACACACACAGTATTTATATATACATTTTAACTGCAAACGACGCTTCTTAGAAGGGTGTTCGCACAAGAGGAGAAAACGAGCATTGAAAAGTGAGGCATCTCCCTGGAGTCGAACTCGGGATCATCCGATTGCCGGTCAGATATGCTAACTATTACACCGAGAGTCTCCATGACTCCAACCTCGTAATTCTCCCACGTACGAGCGGAATCAAATGCATATATATATATATATATATATATATATATATATATATATATATATATATATATACACACACACCTTACCTTACAACCTTACAAAGGATTCGCGCTATGATTTCTCATTTCGCGAAGGTCAAGCTTGTCGCCCCACCTCTCGAGTTGGCCTGGTGAAGTAGTGAGTTGGATTCTTGCGCTCTCCACCTCACATAACCAGGTACACCCGGCTCATCGGGGATTGTTCTGAGCCAGGCGTCTAGTCTTCTTTTGAAGATTTCCACTGCAACTCCCTTCGTGTTTCTTAGGTCTTTGGGCAACTGATTAAACAGTTTTTGTCCTCTCACTACAAAACTATTTTCTTTCAGGGTTAAGGATGTTTCCCGTCTCGCCTTCACTTTAGGAATACGACACAGTCTACCGTTTGTACTTTCCACCGTTGTTTGGGGAGTTATAGGGTTCAGAGTAAGATCAGGGACTAGTTTCTCCATTATTTTCCAAGTGTAAATAATGGTGTATCTTTCTCTTCTCCTTTCCAGTGAATATAGGTCTAGTTCGCGTAACCTTTCCCAGTAATTTAGTTCTTTGCACCCACTGATCTTTGCTGTGAAGCTTCTCTGGATCCCTTCCAGCTGTCTAATGTCTTCTTTTTTATATGGGGATGTTAGGACCGAGCAGTATTCCAATTTGGGCATTATCAGGGTTTTCAGTAGAGGAATCATTACATTCCTATCCCTTCCTTTAAAGGTTCTCAATATCTGACCCGTTATTCTTTTTGATCTGTTTACTGCTATCTTATTTTGTGTTTCAAATTTCGCATGATCTGTCATCACAACCCCTAAATCTTTTGCTCTGGAATTTCTCTGAATTTCCTGTCCATTTGGGGTATAATATTCCATGGATTTTAAGTCTTCTCTTTTTTGTACCGTAATAGCTGAAATTTCTCGGTGTTAAACTTCATATTGTTGTCATCCGTCCACTTGTAGATTCTGTTTATGTCGGTTTGTAGAGGTCTTATGTCTTCTGGGTTTCTTATTTTTCTACTGATCTTTGTGTCATCCGCAAAGGATGTTACTGTGCTGTCTCTGGTAACGTCCTCATCTATGTCAGTTGGCATGATTATGAAAAGTAGTGGAGCTAATACTGTTCCTTGTGGTCCTGAGCTGAGGACCTCTGATTCTGATGAAGATACTCCTTGTACCGTAACGACTTGCCGCCGCTCACTAAGGAAATTATATATCCATTTCCCTACTTTTCCTGTTATTCCCATATATTTCAGTTTATGTATTATGATTCCGTGGTCACACTTGTCGAACGCTTTAGCAAAGTCTGTGTATAGTACATGATAGTTTTCATTACTTTCAAGTGAATCAATAATGTTGTTGTAGTGTTCCATTAGTTGTGATAGGCATGATCTGCCTGACCGAAACCCGTGTTGGTTATTATTGAATTTTTCCTGAGTTTCATAAAAATCATAGATTTTCTGTCTAACTATTCTTTCAAATATTTTAGTGAGATGGGATGTAAGCGATACTGGTCTATATTTTTGGCCTCTGATCGATCTCCTTTATATATTCGGACTATGTTTGCGCTCTTCAGGATGCCCGATATTTCTCCCGTGTCTAATGATCGTCTCCATATCCCCTATAGGGCTCAGCGATTGCATTTGCAGTTTTTGATCAGTGTGGCATTCCATTTATCCGGTCTTGCCGCTGAGTGTGTTTTTCGTTTCCCTATGGCTTGTGTAATATCATCCGTCGTAAAGTCGAAATCCGTTATACTTTCCCCGTTCTCATTTTTTAAAGGTCCGATAGTTGCATGGTTTTTCGACTTTCTGTTTGCGAAATTATAGAAGTACTTTGAGTTAGCCTTTATCGCTTCTATAGCGTCGTCTTCTTCTTTTTGTGTATGCTTCTCGATTAGTTCCTGCATGACGACATCGATACTTTGCAGTTTATCATTTAATATTTTTCTGATATATATATATATATATTGATTGGAGTAGTGGTTAGAGTCACTGAATACGAATCCACTGGCCCCTGGATCTAAGCCCGGGGACGGCAAACAGCGCGCAGCAAAACAGAGCTGTTCATCCTTCCACATAATAAATAAAGTTGTTGGTAAATAAATGGGTACTCTGGGTGGCCTAGACGCTGGACTGCTGGTGGGGCGTGGTTCAGATTCCACGTTAAACTGTAGATCTAAGGTGGAGTGAAAAGCTTGCCCTTCGTCAGAATGAACAATTCGGGCGGAAGCAAACCAAAGGTTATATATACACATATATATATATATATATATATATATATATATATATATATATATACACGAGGGCCACTCAATATATTTTGCCCCACTTTTTTTTTCTTTCCAAGTTTCCTTGTAAGTTCCCGAAATTTTTTACACAAGTAATTACATACCTTTTTTACAAGTTTTTATTTTTCCACATAGTCCCCACCTTTTCTACGGCTTTCCTCCGCCTCGAAACAAGGCATTTAATCCTTGCTGGTAAAAGTCCGCTGGGTTCCGCTGGGTTCCGCTGGGTCCCACTGTATCCATCTCTTAACCTCATCAACAACTTCTGCAATTTATTTTAAACAATAAAAGTTGTGACAACCTTCCCAAACACCAGGATATCACTCAGGATGCCCTTCTAAGTGGTGAATGGCGAGCAGAGCATCTCGAATTTGAAATTTACAAGGACTTATCTGCCATCGACAATTGGCGATGACAGGCTGTCATCGTTTTCCATCCTGTTGTTTTACAGCGTAGACTTGTCACATGCGATATCAGAATTTGCTGTGGCTAAGACACGAAGAGTCTCCTTTTGAATGTTTCTCTAATGTTTGTGGCTTTAAAATGTAAATTGTAAGCAAATTTAATCCAATTAAAATGTTGAAATTTGTATACCTAACAATTCTTGAATCCTTCGTTGATACCACACTAAAACACAGGAGAGGGGGAGAGGCGCCGAATACATGCGTTTGCATGGGGCGCTATTTCCCCTTGTCATTACGGAGGAGGTTAAATGGACGAGCATTATTATTTTTCATGATCTCCAACAAACCATAAGTCATAAGAATATATCAAAAGTCATTCTTATGTTGGGTAATCAAGTTTTATTGTGATTCATTATTCGTCCTTTGGATTAAACCATACCATGGGCAGTGCACTTCGTATTATTTTCAAGTCACTAGATAAAAATTTATTCGAACTCGGTTTCAAAACATTTGAACATGTGTGTTGCTAGATAATATAGAATTGACCGAGTATAGCCATTTTGACGTTGTTTGTACATCAGAATGAGAGATAGACATCATCATCATATAATGATCATGGAACATGAAGGATTCTGTTTCACACTTTACCACAAACTGCAACACAAATTGCCACTAAAGAGGAACAATCTTAAAGTGGAGAGATTCATTCATTTATTTCTAAAATTTAAGAATTATCTACGATAATTTTGGAATTTGTTAATTTGACCTTTTTACTTTTTTAGAATTGAAAATTGGTGTAATTTAATGTGATAAATGTTGAAAAAGCGCTTTATTGAATCCTACCCCCAAATATTTTTCTGAAAACTACTTTTATTATGTAAACTTATTTGATTGATACAGTTTTAAACTTATTAAATTAATTGTTGTTTATCGTATTTTAATATACTGACTTTAAAATCATGTAGATGATCTTTTCAGTTTTAATGGTAATTCTTATCAAATTAAGAAAAATGAAAATACAGGTTTTAATGAAGTGTGAATTTTGCTTTTATAGTACCCAAATTGAACATAATTTGTTCCAGTCATACAATGAGAGCAACTTAAAAAGAACGTTTTAAAATAAAGGCTGCCAATTCCAACATCCTGATTATATTGATGTTGGAAAAAGAAGAAAATATGGTTCTCATTTCATTCATTTGCTTTCATTTTGAGTCTCAATTGTTCATTCTGAAATGAGCTGGTATAAAGAGTTGTTGTGAGTATCGAATTAACTGACAAACATTTTTCTTCATTTTATTATTGTCACCAAAGTTTTTGGTTGTTTTATACCAACTTAAAAACTACAAAAGGTAGGACTCAAAGTGTGCACTTCTTATAGGGGTAGGGTTAACAGACGTCCGGCAAAAGGAGGACATGTCAGGTATTAAATGGGTCGTTTGAGCTTGAGAAGCTCATTTTTAAGTCTGGATCATATCTAAGTAAAAGCAAGACAATATCACATATTTAAAATGCCTGCCGGACAGAAGACATGAGATTGAAAAGGAGGACATATCCTCCTTTTGCCAGACGTCTGCTAACCCTATATACGGATTATGTACTTTTAGGAAGAGGGAAGACGATCACTCATTTCCTTTCTTTCGTCTCACTTTCAAATTTTTTCAGTGTTCACAGTACCTCTCACCCATGCTGTCCCCCATTCTATTCGATCAAGATGATCGGTGTGAATAAAACATAAGGAAAGAGGAGGAATACATTTGATAGTGCTCCATATTTTTCATTTAAATATCACAATCTCATTGCAAACATTTAAATTGTGTTTAGGAAAAAAATAGTTTCAATAATAGTTTAATAATAATTAGCTTATGTGATACAGAAAACTATTGTTGTAGAAAAGTTAGTGAACAGTAATGAAATTAAAGTTTAATTGTTCATAAAAATATAATATATTATGTATACAATATTACATTTTTAATAATTGTAATGTTAAGCTTTCGCAGGATTTGTAAAAACAAGCAAACTCTAAACATATGTTTAAAATATAATTTGCAATAGGATTTTCTTTACAAAATAATAAAGATAAAGGAACTATTTTTGCATTTAGGCCTCAGTTTAACGAACTCTTCACGTTGTTCTTTAATTACAATTTAAATCTAGAAATTTTGAGATATAATTCAAAAATATAATTTATGACGTCATACCATATTGGAAACAAAATATCCCCTTTGGCCAACAGAGATTTTAGTTGAAAGCACAGTTGTGAGTATTCAGTTTGGCGACTGAAATTGAGTTACTGCAAATCTGTGGTCGAATTTTAAGTTGAAGCCATGTTGCATACCGTGTGGTGCTATCCAGTTTGACCAAGGGCTTATTTGTATTCCTGTGCCATCTTTCTTTGCTGAAGACCTGTTGGATTCTTGTTGAAACAGTTTTTATACCACCACCCTCCTTTCCACTTCTCAGCGCAGTTCATCTTTGCTATTGGGCAGTAAAATATTACATGAAGGGAGTGTAAGAGAAGACAAGGCCTGTTCATTTTATTTCATTAGCTTTATTATGTATTAAAAGTAAATAATATCTAAAAACCCTTAATATAGTTATGGCTTAAACCTATAAAAATTAATAAAAAACAATAAGTTAAAATGAGACACACCGTGTTTATCGTTGTCCATGTCAAATGTCGAGAAATAGAGGCCATTCAGGGAGCTGAAGGAATCAGAGGCCGTACTTTTAGCATTGTAATTGGTTGCCGTAAGTTTGTATCTGAAGAGAAATTTAAATGTCACATCAGAGTCTTTAGCTCCATGAGCCCTTTAACGACGGATGGCACCATAAGGTCCACCAGAAATAATAATATAAATTGTACTACAATGCCTCGTTTCTATAAATGTTTCTACATATTGTTGGGAGAGGAACCCAAAATGTGTATCATTTCAGACAGGTAGCTATAACTAAGTAATAAGTAACACAATGTCGTTTATGTTAGAATACAAATTTAATAAATTAATTTATAATACAAATAATTAATCAGTGGGGAATGGCGTATAGGAGCGATGGAGCGATCGCTCCCCCTTGCATGAAACGATAAATATTAATTTAACAGAAAAAAATATTAATTTTAAGATATTGAAATAAATATTCTTAAAATATATTTTAAAAATTCATGTGACATGAAACTTATAGCATAGCTTCAAACAGCGTACCACTGTTTGAATACAAAATAATATTGCAGCCGGATGGAGCGATAAATTTTGCGATAAATTTTTCGCTCAAGTAAATATAAATTATATATTACTGCTGTAATGAAAATATAAGTGGAACAATCGCGAATTTTTTTTATAATAAGTTTATTTTTGCTAATAGCTCACTGGGGAACAAATTTTAACTTTTTTTTTGTTTCTTGGACGTGAACAGGTCGGTCTTATAGGAATTTTTCCGCTGATTCCGAATATAGCCGTAGAATTACTCTATCACCCAAGGTTACTGAGAAATTTGTATTTTAATATTTATTCAAAAAGTGTATAGAAGTTAGTAAAAATACGTCATAAAAATTATATTAGTGGCAGATTGTCATTTAAAATATTCTTCTTAAAACTTCTTTGTCACTGATTTTCTCTTGTAGTTTTCATTAGGAGCTTCTCGCATCAATGTCCAGCAGTAATCAGCTAACATTGCCGGATCCCACCTCCCTTGGTAGCGTTTCTCCATAGTAGCTATATCTTGGTGGAACCTTTCTCCATGCTCATCGCTTACGTCGCCGAGGTTTTCAGGGAAGAAATCTAAATGGGAGTGCAAGAAATGGATTTTTAGTGACATATTACATCCCAATAACCTATATGCTTCAATCATGTCCTGCACTATTTTTTCATAGTTAGAGGCTTTGATGTTCCCTAGAAAATTTGTGACAACATTCTTCATGGCCTCCCATGCCACTTTTTCTTTTCCTCTCAAGGCATCATCAAACTTTTGATCTTTCATGAGCTCTCTGATTTGGGTACCAACAAAGATCCCTTCTTTTATCTTTGCATCGCTAAGTCGTGAAAACTTTTTCTTCAAATATTTGAATGCCTCATCTTCCTTGTTCATTGCTTTGACAAAATTTTTCATGATGCCAAGTTTGATGTGAAGTGGCGGTAAGTATATTTTCTTGGTCAACTAAGGGTTCATGAGACACATTCTTCAGTCCTGGGATACATTTTTGACGAAGTGGCCAATCCTTTACAAAATAATGCGAATCTCTGTCTCTGCTGTCCCATTCACAAAGGAAGCACCAGAACTTCGTATAACCGAGCTGCATTCCCAGAAGAAGCGCGACGACTTAAATCCCCACATATATACCAACGAAACTGGTCATAATTAATCTGCTGAAGGATGAGTTTCATATTTTCGTAAGATTCCTTCATGTGGACAGCGTCAGCGTGCCCTACAGGAATGGAAGGGTATTTATTTCCATTGTGAAGTAGTACAACCTTGAGGCTTAGCTTCGAAGAGTCAATAAATAAACGCCAATCTTCAGATTTGTGCTCATGACCGAGAGCTAACAGCAGTCCATTTACATTATTACAGTAGCATAAACCACCTGACGAGGAGAAATACTGCATCAGATCTTTTTGGCGAGTGCGGAACGCCGATATGCTTGTATCTTTTGCCAGCAAATTCCATTCACGTAACCTGGAGCCCAATAATTCCGCTTTCTTTTTCGGAAGGTCCACATCTCTCACGAGATCATTCAGCATAACCTGCGTTATCATACGTGGTTTATTTGATTCAGGTTGCTGAAAGTCTATCTTTAGTGTCATCAATTTCCATTGGTTCAACTTCAGACTCTTCATCCAGTGTCCATGACTTTGGGGGAGTTGGAATTGGGTTATCATCGTCATGTAGTACTGGTCTCATGGCAGATGCAAGATTTGGGTATTGAATTTTGTTTATTTTTGGCAGAGAATCCTGAAACGTTAGTCATACAAAAATAGCAATCCGTTAGGTGATCCTTGGGCTCTCTCCAAATCATTGGTATGACAAATGGCATAGATTTGCGGGTACCTTTAATCCAACCCCTAAGAGTGACGGCACAGGAAATGCATGAGATATGAGGTGCCCAGGATTTGTCTTGGTCGCCTACCTTACATCCAAAATAAAGTTCGTAAGCCTTCTTCACGAGTGGGGTCATCGTCTTCCTCTGTGCCATTATGGTCAGTTCTCCACATACGTAGCAAAATGTACCTCTGGGATTAATACAGTTTCGATTCATGCTGGCGGAAAATTATTGAAATTACGGAAAACTTTTTGGAATGAAAAACCAATTTTTTCTACTATGAAAAATTTTAAAATTTGATCAAAACTTGAAAAAAATTTCTTTCTTTTTATTAAAAATCTGTTTGTTTAAATAGCTATATTTTTTTAATGCAAAAAATACTATTAATATAGTTAACCTAAAAAAAGAAAGTGAAATTAAATTAGTACACTTAATTTTAACTAATATTTTGGGAAAACTCTGAGTAAATGGAAATATTATTTTCTCGAAAACTGTGGTGATAGAAAACTTCTGAAACCATATTTGGAATCAACATCAAAAGTTCTATAAGAAACACCAAATAGTTTTCAAGAAAGAAAAATGTTGTTCCCTAGTGTAGTTACTTCAGTAATAATGATATAAGCCATTTATATGTATTTTATTGAAATTATTACTTATTTGTAATTAACTATAATTGTACGTCTGGCAGAGCCGCATATGTTGTTAATACACGTACTCTTGTCAGTCTTGGGAGCGACAGTTGAATTCGCTCTAGCCTATTGTGAGTCCGTATTGTCGTACAGTGGTACATTATTTTTATAATCAAATACTGACAAATAGTTTTGTTATTTGGAGTGTTATAATTATAATCATAACGTGAGTAATTTATTCAACAATTATTTTTATATTTTATTAAAATATTTTTTTAATACAAATTTATGGCTTCCTTTGGCATACTGTATAAGTACCGTAAGGAATCACCATGTGATTGTTTATATACTAGAATTTTAAAATTAATCGTACAGTAATAACTGACAGCATTGATGCGTGCAATGTCATTTACTGTCTTTTACAGTTTTACTATTGTCATTTACAGTACTGTGCCGATTCTCATCTCATCTGCGCTTCTAACTTAATAATGTCTGCAAATTCTCGAATCATCCAATTTGGATACTTCGAGCATGAGATATTTGAAGAAAATGGAAAGAAAAACATAGAGCAAGGTGCAAGTTTTGTAAGGCAAAGTCTCCAAAACTTAGTGAGTTCTACGGTACCACTTCCAATTTTACAAGGCACCTGAAACGTGTGCACAAAGCAGAGTAAGTGCATGTACAAATTGCTATCAGTTTTGAAATCATTGGGTCTGCAATGCCTTAACAAAGTAGAGGTTGAGATCTTTGCTTATTTTGCTTGTTGTTGATATTTGCTTGTTTTGAACTTGAACTTACATTTATGTTCATTCTGCAGGTGGCAAGAATATGCTAAGGGAAAAACAACCATAAACGACAACTCGCAACAGAATCTCAATGCGTTTTTTTCTATGTCTAGTGATGGAGAACCAATGAAATACAAGCAAAATAATCAACGGCAGAGGCTGATCTCTGAGGAAGTAGTGAGGTTCATGGTAGGATGCAGCCTACCACTTTCCATTGTTGAGGACAAGCACTTCCGGAACCTTCTGCAAGTTTTGGATCCAAGGTAAATGAAATGTTTTTTTGCTCCCCTCTATCCTCAAGGGGCATGATTATGCCTCGCTGAACTCCATCTTACAGAGCAGCATAGGCTTGGTGCATTTATTTCATTTAAAAACTGTTAACGTTTGAATATTTTTTGTTGGAAATTTTAGGTATCAGCCCATGGCAAGGTCAACATTGACAAGTCAGACACTTCCCAAGTTGAGAGCTGAAGGAATCAAGAAGGTCATGGACTTGCTGTCCCACCATAGCAGTATCTCCTTGACGACGACTGACATATGGACTGATAGGACCATGCGCAGCTACTTGGGTGTAACAGCGCACATCATGGGCACAAACCCTAGAACTAGAAATTATGGGTTGTTGTCTGTTCTCCTGACCTGCCAGCGCTTCCATGGGAAGCACACAGGGGAAAGAATTGCACAAGCATTTGAAAGCATTCTGGAAGATTATAACATAGGAGCAAAGGTTGGTTAAGGCTGTCATTGTTAGGGTTTTAAACTGTCAATGATAAATAGAGATAAATGCACCAGCTATAGCATTAATTTTTTTTGCTATTTCAGGTAGAGTACATAGTCACGGACAATGCTGCAAACATGAAAAAAGCTTTCAAGGTTCAATTTCCAGTAGAGGGTAATGAAGAGACAGCTTTCGAGGAGGACATTGAGGAGGACCAGGAAGTGGAAGATGAGACACTTTGGGAGGAGCTGGACGAAGAAGATGAAGCTCATGTTGACGCTGCATTGAGAACAAGCTCAAGGCAGCGGATATCTTGCTTCGCCCACACACTTCAACTTGTGGTTCGTGACGGGTTAGCAGACATGAAGTGTGTCAGCCGAGCGATCGCCAAAGTTACGAAGATCTCCACTCTCTTACACAAGAGTTCTGTTTTCAAAGAAAGGTGAGTAACGGTTTCAGAGCTGCCAACTACTATGGATTTTCCATATTTTGTTTGGTAAGGTTGGCAGCTCTGCCTTTTCAATTGTCTGGTGTGAGTGTGAATGGAAGACATTAAAATGCCTTTCTTATTTCTAGGTTTGAAGAAAAATTTGGAGATGGCCGAACCATACCTGCAGCAGTGGCTACTCGCTGGAACTCAGTATACCACCAGCTTCGGTCACTGCTGGGGATGGAAGGAATGGACCTCAAGAAATTGGCTGAGGTGTGCGATACCCAAGAGTTTGCTCATGCTCTTCTGATTCGTCACGAGTGGGGGCAGTTAACTGAGCTGTGCAAAATTCTGGAGCCATTCGCCGAAGCCACCAACTTGACTCAGGGTAAGAGTTTTAGTGCGCAAACATCCCCTGAACAATCAATCAAATTTACAATGTATAAATAACTTTGTCATTTGATTGGTAGTAATTAGTTCAAAATCGTTCATCAATGTAAATTTTGTTTTTGTTTTACAGGGGATCAGAGTGCCACAATAAGTCAAGTAGTTCCTGTTGTCCTTGATACAAAGAGCCATCTCCGCAAGTGGACTGATAATGCAAGGTTTTGTAAAACCCTGGTCACAGCTCAACACACTTCTTTGAAAAAACGTTTCAGAGGGGTGTTTATCAACTGTGGCATGGACACCGATCCAGGCGGTAGAAGCCATCAAGAGCCATTTATTGAAAAACTTTATCTTGTGGCTGCTGTCCTGGATCCACAGTACATATTGCACTGGGTTGATGCAGACGTGGTGTCACTGGTGTGCGAAGAAGGTCCGGAGAATGCCCACGAAATTCTGAAGAATACTCTAAAAGGTATGTTGAGTTTATGATCAAGAGTGAAAGAGCAAGGGTTGAGAACAGGATCCAAAAAAATAGTTCAGAACTTGTACAAATGTACAATAATTTGAATAAACTTGCAAATTTAATTTTTCTGGACTGATTTCCTTTGCTTTATATTACAGAGATCGTCATAACAGAAGCGGAAAGGTTCTCATCGAATGACGGCGAAGAAGCTGGAGCCTCTTTTACCACACCTGCAGCGAAGATGATGAAAGCCCTGCAAAAGTGCCCCGTTTGTTGGCCAAATATAAAAGTATAAGGAGTCGCACAAGGTCAAGGAGTCGGAAAAGGACTGTGTGCGAGTACAGCTTGAGAAATATCTGAGAGATGAAGAGCGGCATGGGATGGATGCAGTGACATTTTGGAAGGAGAAAAGTGAGTGAAACCTCAAGTACCCTTCACTGTATACACTTTCAAAAAATATTTTGTGTGTGCCAGCCAGCAGTGCTCCGGTGGAGCGTATTTTTAGCCGAGGAGGGATAATAATGCGACCACATCGGGCGAGGCTGTCTCCTCAGATGTTGGAGACTCTTATGTTTTTAAAATGTAATGAGCATATTCTTTGAAAAATAAATGTTAGAGTCATGTGTTTGTGTCAAGTCAATTTCGCAACCAAAAAAGTTGCTGCACAACTGCCTGCTTCTGTTTTACATGCGTGTGTGTAATAACTGGCCTCGGCCTTGGCCTCGGCCTCGGACACTGTGGCCTCGACCTTGGGCCGGCCTCGAACACTGCGGCCTCGGCCTTGGTCTCGGACACTGCGGCCTCGGCCTTGGTCTCGGCCTCGGAGGTCGTGGCCTTGACTACAACACTGACTTTTACCGATTTTGGTGACCGAAGTACTTGAAGCCGTACTCCGCACAACGAGTGCGTTCCAGCGAAGTGACTCACTGACTAAACTCCCACTTTGTGGGAAGAAGAAAGCCGTGATCAAAGATGACTCACATATCACGTCTGGAATTTTAACGTTCTGAATGCACTTGAATCACTTCTACTTCCAAGCATTCAATTTTAGAAGGACTGCATCGCTTCTGATAGGTAAGTGATTTCCACATTTGGAAAGATAGCTGCTTCAATAAAAGTAACTGAGTGAATCATTACTGTGATTCATGTGGCTGAAGTTGTGAATAAGTCACTGACCGATTGTGGAACAGATCTTCATAAATTTAATATAATTTGGGAAATTACACTGGTCGACAAAATCGAACTTTTTCTCTCATCAAAGATGTATACACACGTTTCTAGACCAGTTTTGTACGGTGATTCCAATTCTGTTTTCGATTTTCCTCTACCACATCTAACTGGTGTTAATTTCAGCACAATTTATCGTAAAAGTACAACTTTATTCATAAAAAGAAATGTACACCAACCTAAAAATGTTGAGCGTATGATTTTCTTTTGTAAACCTTGTCCGGATTGTCGCGGTACAACATCCAGCATTAGTCTGCCAGCATATCAGGTTGTAACATAAATTCTGCTCGATTAGAAAACGGAGGATAAATAGAATAATCTCAAGATAATGTGAAATAGTTTTGGAAATGTTGCAAAATACACTCGGCGACAGGTTCGCACATGTTTTATCACGATACAGAATGATATAGAATTACTTAGGCTAGTGTAGGATTAGGCTAATGAATATTTTCTCTGGTGTTTTTCATACAGTTACAACGCCACCCCTACGATATTACAGTAATTGAAAAAACATGGACCCCACGAGAGAGCATATTCGACATGTGATGCTCTATGAATTCCATAAAGGATCTAACGTTAGTGAATCTGCAAGAAACATTCAAAGAGTTTATGGAATGATGTTGTGAGCGAATGGATGTGTAGGAGATGGTTTGAGAAGTTCAGAAATGGAGACTTTAGTCTGAAAGATTATGAACGAACAGGACGACTAAATGAATTAGATGAAGAGTTGCTGAAAGCAACAGTGGAGGAAAACCCAACGGTAACTGTAAGAGAACTTGGCCTGCAACTCGGCGTTAGCCATATGACCATTCATCGTCATTTGAAGCTGTTAAGAAAAGTAGTGCACATCACTGCATTCTCGGCAACTGCAGGCACTGGTTTTGAATCGAATCGTCACTGGGGATGAAAAATGGGTCCTCTATAACAATATTAAGCGTCGACATCAGTGGCTTAGCCGTGAAACAAAGCTTGAGCCTCAGCCAAGGAATGGACCCCATCCAAAGAAAATTTTGCTATGCGTTTGTTGGGATATGCAAGGAATTATTCATTTTGAGCTTCTGCCAGATAACCAAACAATCACAGCTGAAGTCTACTGCCAACAACTCTAACGATTGAAGATGGCATTACAAGAAAAACGTCCTGCATTAATTAATCGCAGAGGTGTTCTATTCCACCAGGATAACGCGCGCCCTCACACTGCTCGAACCACCACTGCCCAATTGGAGGCATCTGCTTGGTAAAAAATACCTCATCCACCTTATTCTCCGGACATCGCACCTTCAGACTACCATTTATTCAGAAGTCTGCAACACCACCTAGATGGACAAAAGTTGCAATCCAGGGAAGCTATCGAAAACGAAGTGATCGCTTTTTTTTAACTCGAAACCAAGGGATTTCTTCGAACGTGGCATAAAAAATCTTTTCTACAGGTGTGAGGTTATAAAAAAAGAAGGGAATTATATTGATGATTAATTTGTCATTTAATTTATGTTGTGAATAAACTAAAAATTCGAGCAAATTTGTCCTTATAAGTCATTTAATTTTTGTTCTGAATGAACTAAAAAATCGAGCAGAATATATGTTACAACCTTATACTTTCGTTCCAGAAACCTTGGTGACGATTTCCCATTGACTGGATATCTTGATGGAAGCGTTCCCCCTGTTCGTCACTCACCGCGCCAAGGTTTTCGGGAAAGAAATCTAGATGTGAATGTAAAAAATGTATTTTCAAGGACATGCGACAGCCCATTTCTTGATATGCATCGAGCAGTTTCTGAACTCCATCTTTGTATGCGGGAGACTTCATCGTGCCTTCATTCTGTAGAACCTCCCTGATTTGGGGCCCGACAAAGATTCCCTCCTTCAATTTCACAGCACTGATGTTTGCAAATTTCTCAAGAAGGTACCGAAACCCTTTCGAATTCGCCTTACCCATTGCTTTCACAAAATTTTTCATTAAGCCGAGCTTAATGTGGAGAGGTGGCAAGAAAATCTTCTTTGGATCAACTAAAGGAACACACTGGACACTGCCTGTTCCTGGCTCGTATGTGCTTCTTTGATGCCAGTCACGTCTCTGATGTAATGATCCGCGGTAGCACGGCTATCCCATAGGCATAGGAAACAACAGTATTTCGTGAATCCTCCTTGCATGCCCATTAACATACCAATGATTTTGAGATTACATACGTATATTCCTTTGAGTGCTGTATTGGATTGATTCGAGTAGTATATTCATGTTATCGTACGTCTCCTTTAGATGGATGGAGTGGACAATCGGGATGGATAGCTTTAAGTCCCCATTATGCAGGAGAACCGCTTTCAAGCTTCGCTGTGAGGAATCAATGAAGAGGAACCACTCAGATGGTGTGTGTACCTGTGAAAAGTTCTCGAAAAGTGCATTGATATCATGGCAATAGCAGAGCGGACCGTTTACTCTAAAGAATGTCGCCAAATCATGGTTTCGTTTACGATGGTGACACACTCAGACATTCTTCTCAAGTAAGTGTTTCTGCTTGAGTCTCGAGGAGAGAAGTTCTGATTTCTGTTTGGAGAGGGCTAGGTCTCTAATGAGGTCATTCAACTCATTTTGGGTAAGCCTCTCCAGCTCCGATTGCTCTTCGTCAGGTGTGTAGTCAAGATCGGCTGAAGGTCCTACATCTCCGCCAATCGCACCTTTGTCGGATTTCCTTTCATCTTCTAAAGAATTGAGTCCATGCTGTAGAGGTAGCCCTGTTCAAAAATCAACATTTTCTTATTTTCATAGGTTTCTGTACTTTTTCCCATGCTTTTTGACCTGAAAAGGCCGAAAATCACAACCATTTTGACCTAGGTTGTTGGGAAGCATTGCCGCATGGAGCTTTAATTTTTCTGCCTTGAAATCGGCCAAAAGCACCAGTTCCGGGGTCCCTTGAATCATGTTTTGCACTATAACTTTTTATCTAAACAAGATAGAGCAACAAAATAGGCACCAAATTAAAGTGTTTTTAATCCTCTTTCTAACTTATACAATTATGATAGTCTTGGAACAAGAAATGGCACATTGGTACATACAAAGATTTCAGAAATATCACAAAATTCGTTTTCACACTCAAGGCAGACAAGGCGCCTTATTCATGACACAAATTTGAGATTAACATTTTGTCACAAGTCTAATCGATCAAGAAGTGAAAGCATTACATGATGATTAATTTCATAATGACATTTACACAGTCAGTTGTTGAGAGTTTGTTTCTTGAAGCTGTCAAAGCGGCGTCTGTTGAACTCCACAGCTTGAAGGAGATAGTCCCTTTGCTTGGCATCTGTTGTTATGACATTTGCAAAGTCGCTCATCATCTTGACACCACGTTCAGCAATGTCATTCACCGCTTTCAGATTCTTAACATAGTCCAACGCTTTTCTGTAGTCCTCATTATGTGGCCAAGACGTGACAGGTTCCAGAAGCCACTCGGATCCAATGTTCAGTGTGTCCAGCAGGAAATGTGATTCTGGGCCAATGAGATCAACCAGGGTGGTCTTAGCTGTGACTCTCTGGAATAGAGGCTTTCCTGTTCTGAAGCTGTCTGGCTTCTCAGTGGCATGTAACTGGGCAGCAATGTCGTGCTTCAATGTGTCACTCAATCTACTGCTGAACAGGGCAAATGGCACGACTTCCTGCGTCAGGTACCATTTGTGGTTTTCCATCTTATTAAGTACTGCATCAGCAAGCTCTGGGTCAGTTTTCTTGTACTTCAACATGTCCTGGATTAGACTTAGATCATTCACGGGAGCATCTGCAGCAGACATTGACATCATCCATACAGGAGTGTAGAACAGCGCAAGGAAGGTGTTGAGTCTTTCCAGCTTTGATACAGTGTCTTCGTCGTACTCAAGTTGATCTGCAACCATCAGCATTTTCATGGAGTACAGGTTTCTGGCCATCCATCTGGCCTGATGAATGGCGCCTGGTCGACTCCAGTGAATACCTCGAGGAGGCGTTCCTCCAAGAACACTGACTGTCAGTTCAGCCATTTCCCTGTAGTCGGCTCTTGGAAGCCTTTCTGCTGTTAGAATGTCTTGGAGTATTTCTTCACTGTTCTTCTTCTTTTCCTTCAGCCATTTGCTGTTGATAGCCAGCATCTTTGGGTTTTCCTTGGACAAGTCCGTCCAAACATCCTTCAGATGCTCAAACCAGGGATTATCTGGCCCCTTCACCTTCCCAAACAGCTTCTCCCAAACTGCTCCTACTAGGATTTCCAGGATGTGATGTCGACAGGCCAGATAAAACACCTTTTTGTTCAGCATTTTCTCTAGCAGTTTGGCAGCTCCTCTGTGAACTCCACTGTTACTGGATGTAGTGTCAAAAACAAGGGCAGTAACATTATCCGTAAGTTCCCATGTCTCCAGTAAATCCATTGAAGCCTCAGCCTGAGCTGTGCCAGAAGAATTGTCGATGACAGGTACTCCCAATAACTTTCCTTCAGTGTATGAAGGTGGACCAGACACTAGCACAGCTAAAGTCTCTGAGGTACTTCCAGGTTCACTGCCCAAGACATCTTTGAGCAACTTTCCATCCCAGTGTAAGGCAGCGTACTGTGGGGGGTTTTCACAAAACTTGGACATGTGACTCTGGCTGATATTATACCTGGACAGCATTCTGTTGCGACGTGTTGTTGAGGTTGAGATGACGAAGTTATCCAGATCAGCCCCTCCAGCTTTCAAGGTGGCAGAAACCATGGCAGTAACTTGATTGTCTGATAAACCAAGACGATCAGCTGTATTGCAGATGACATCACATTCCATGACCTTCCTTGGAAACGTCAAAGTCACACTAGTCACAGTGTCTTGATGGTGAGAACATCCAGGACGAGGCTGATGGTAATCCATGTCCTCTGTGTTAGCGTCGTTGTCAGTTGAGTCACCCCAGGTAATGTCATCCACATGAACAACTGCCTCTTGTTCTGCTGCAGCTGTAAAATAGTACAACATGTTAAGACAGTAATTGTTAAGTACATGCTAAATATCGCAATGGAGTAAAACTTAAAACTTTTTGTGACGTTCAAAGTAATTAGTTTTACCTTGTTCTTGTCTATGCTGCAGTCTTTCATTCCTCGCTGCTTGCTGCAGGGATCTTGTCTCAAAAATCTTGTCATGACCAGACATATGACCTTTCCTCTCAGTCTTTTCGTCTTCGTAGAACCTGATATCCTCATCTTTCTTCTCTCTGGATAACAGTCTGTTGTTCTGTATTTCCTGGATTGCATCTGGAGCTCCTATATCGAACAGGCTGTCTAATTCCAGCACAAATGCTCCTCTTTTTCCTCCAGGGTTACTTGCTCTTCCTTTGCTTTTCACCAGAGCACGATGTTTCTCATGTAGTTTCATGAAGAGCTTCATTGCGTTGTACTTGGTCATTGTCTTGATCCTAGCCATCTGCCAGAATGGGATGATAGATTCAACTGTTTCATATGCAAAGTCTTGAACCATGGGCCTCCCTGCATTTTCCGGTAAATTCTGAAGATTAAGGAAATACTTGAACGCCTGTCTGTTGGTGGGAAGCTGGAAACCACTGATAAACGCTGAAGGGTATCCAACCAGGAAAGTTTCAGTGAGAGATCTGGTACATGGCCCAGTTGACACCTGCCTGTGGACAGTACGTGGAGGTTCTGAGATATCAACTGTGCGCCCACGGAGCTCCCTCAGCTCCTTGCTTAATGCCATTGTGAAGTTGTAACTTGTAGATGGTTTTCTAGATTCTGATTGAGTTTCTGTTGTTTCCTGAAAAATGATAGATAATTATTATTATTATTATTATTAATTATTATTTATTTTTTATTATTATTATTATTATTATTATTATTATTATTTATTAATTTTATGCTCTTTCATTTGATACCTAATTTGTTGCTCTATCTTGTTTAGATCAAAAGTTAAAGTGCAAAACATAATTCAAGGGACCCCTGAATTGGCGCTTTGGCCGATTTCAAGGCAGAAAATTTAAAGCTCCATGCGGCAATGCTTCCAACATCCTAGGTCAAAATAGTTGTGATTTTCGGCCTTTTCAGGTCAAAAAGCATGGGAAAATGTACAGAAACCTATGAAAATAAGAAAAAGTTGATTTTTGAACAGGCCTACTGTGGAGGTACCGGAATTGGCATCGTGTCGTCGTGTCAGCGTGAGGGATCGGTCTGATTGCGGAGTCTACAGTCGGATAAACGACGTTATGCTTGTTCTTCACAGAGAATCCAGTTATGTTAACATTGGAAAAGTAACAATCGCTATGATTATCTCTCAGCTCCCTCCATATCATAGGTATAGCGAACGGCATCGACTTTTTCCTTTGGTTCAACTAGTCATATAATCCATTCGAACAAGTGGTACAGAAAACATGTGGAGCGCATGCCTTATCTTGGTCGCCTAGTGCCACGCTTCTCAAACTAGGGGTCGCGTAAATATTATTGGGGGTCGCAGAAACATTTGAAAATATTATTTTTTTCATAAATATACAGTGTTAGTAGATATTGCTTTTATGACATTGAGTGAAGGGACGCGAAAAAATTTGTCTGATCCAAAGGGGTCGCAGGTGAAAAAAGTTTGAGAAGCCCTGGCCTAGTGGACAGCCGAAGTATAACCTGTAAGTTTTCCAAAGATCCATCGTGATTGTACGCTGTTGTGATTTAGTAGCGAACGTAATAGAAATTATCGGGTGATTTTTACTCTTTCGAGGCATGATGATCGATGAGTGGGTTGATGTAAATCACCTAAAAAAATAAAATGTGTAAGTGGGCGACACAAAACAAAACACAACTAGATATGTGACTGTTATGCCAAAGAATAAAAGAGTGTATATGTGCAACATTTTCAAATTTGTGGTCAGCAACTGCTCTCACCTAAAATACCACAAGACAACCTGCGGAAAGCCGAAACAACAAAATGCCATATATGAGGGCAACGACATGTATTGAGGACGTAAGGGGTTCCAGAAAACCTTAGCTCCCCCATTTGCAGCTTACATGTTTACTTATATCGAAATAGTTTTTAGTGATTATAAAAATATATAAAATTATTTATTGCAGTTATTAAAATTACTCTAGCTGATAAAGTGATAATATAATGGCTTCTCAATTAATTGGTGATTCGGAGAGGCAACATGTGATAGATCGCATACTTGCAATAACATTTCGGGAAGCTCGTGATGCTGGAGCCACCTTTATAACACGTTCATGGGTCGCCAAAAAGTTGCGAAGAAGTGAGGACTTCGTCGAAAGAAATTGGAATAAAACTGGATGAATGTCAAATGGATACAACCAAATCTGGGCGCCCAAATTTGCCACTCTCTCAGGAAACAAACGACATCATTGAAAACGGTACGCGTAAGCGGAAAAACAGCTGTGCTAAACTTTCTAGAGAGATCGAAGTGTTGAGAGGAAAGATCGTTAGTGGTGAGATCATTCGACTGTACCGTCATAGGCAAGGCTTAAAGCCTTGGCATGAACTTCCAAAGCCAAGAAAAACTCAACTTAACATCTATGACAGAATGTGGTTTACCCATCTTGAAGTTTGGGATGTGGATGATTTCATGCATTTAGCCATCTCCGACGAATTTTTTGTTTACGTAACACGTCGGCCTAACTACCAAAATGATCGAGTGTGGGCGACAACACCAGATGAAATCGATGACAATGAACATTATCGCGAATTATTAAAAAGTCCAGACTGTGTTGGTGTGTTTGTTTTGTTCACTGCAAAGAAGCTCATGTGGGTGCTAAAGCCAAATGGTCAGAGTTGGGATGGACAGCATTTCGTGATATTATTCTATCCCAGCATGTCATTCCTTTTCTAAGAAACCCAAACAATGTTATGGATGTCGATCAGGTCACACTTCTGCACGATAAGGCTCCCTGCTTTAAGGCATTAACCACTCAACAGTTGTTGCGGAACCATGAGATCGATTTCTTTGGAAATGAAGAATGGCCAGGAAATTCTCCTAACGTGAACGTCTGTGAACACATTGGATCAGTTATAAAGGACAAGGTTGAATGTCTCTTGTTTCAAGAACCTGCAGCAAATCGATTTTCGAAGGATACAATGACGCAACACATTGAAACTGTTTTAGCAAATTTGCGTAACGATCAAGATCTATTCACATCACTTTTGGCAAGCTACCCAAAGCGAATTCAGGCTGTCTTCGAAGCCAATGGCGGGAACACCAAGTTTTAATTGTTTCTCATTAAATGCAGGATTAAATTCTTTTTTGTAAGGTATGTTTAGTTTTACTGTACCTCTAATGGTTTAGGCCATGGGCGTGGGGGGGGCTAAGGTTTATTGGAGCCCCGTATATTATATATTGTATGTATAGTATTATACATATTATATTATATATATAGTTATATGCATATTATACAGGGTGTACATAAAGTCAGGATCTATTTTTGTGAAATAATTATTGTTTTCTATTTTTCTTTTCAGAAGCCCTTAGAATGAATACAGAAGAGCGTGTGGCAATAGTAATTTGGCGAATCGAGGGAAAGAAATACAATGACATCAGAGAGAAGTTTAGAAGGAGATTTCATAAGCCGGGGCCAATAGACAAGACAATACGAAAATTGGTGAACAAATTTAAACGAACGTGATCTGTAAATGATGAAGCAAGATCAGGACGACCGTGTATGTCAGATCTTACCGTGAATGCAGTACGCGGAATTATCACTGAGGAGCCACGTACGTCCGTTCGTGCTGCATCACACAGACTCGGCCTCCCGACGTCATCTGTGCACTAAACTCTGAAAGTTAATTTGCAGAAGAAAAGCTATCATTTGCAGGTTTTACATGAGGAAGATTTCCCTCGACGAAGTGCTGTGTGTGCTGATCTCGTAGAACAAATCTGGAGTGATAATTTAATGGACAACATTCTCTTTAGTGATGAAGCCACTTTCCATACGTGTGGAAAAGTAAATCGCCATAACTGTCGAATTTGGGCAGATGAAAGACCGAATGATTTCGTCCAAAATTGGGAAAGAGACTCACCTAAAGTTAATGTCTGGATGGGTTTAACAAAATCTAAGGTTTATGGTCCTTTTTTCTTTGCTGAAGCTACAGTTACGGGGCTTATTTATCTGGAGATGTTGCAGCAATTCTTTGAACCTCAGCTGATTGGGGATAGGATTGTTAGTACCGTCGTCTATCAACATGATGGTGCTCCTTGTCACTATGCCAAAATTGTTCAGGATTATCTAAATGGACGTTTTCCAAATCGCTGGATCGGACGCGGAAGCAACATACCATGGCCAGCGAGATCACCAGATTTAACCCCTTTAGATTTCTTTGCATGGGGCTTTATCAAATCGCACGTCTATCAGACGAAGATTACGAGTCTTGAAAACTTACGTACACGTATACGAACTGCTGCAGATAACATAACCCCGCAAATGCTCCAGAATGTGTTAGAAATGCTGCGGAACGATTTGAGCTGTGCAGGGACACTGATGGGCGTCACGTCGAATCCTACTCTTAATTATTTAATAAATGTTACCACTTTATCATTTTATGATTGAATTCCATATAATTTCCAAGTGCTTCACAAAAATAGATCCTGACTTTATGTACACCCTGTATATATTATATATAGTATTTATTTTATATTGTATTATTATATATATTATGATCAGTCTCATCTTGAAAACTAGACGTGCTAGAGGATAACCGAAAACAGATTTGAAATCAGCGTCACAACAGCTATCTAGCCCACCCATAATTATATATGAAAAGTGTAATTGAAGAAATTCCTTTAAACAATTACTCTACCATTCTCAACCAAGTACAATAATAAATTACATATACACGGTGAACCAAAAGTAGGTGGACAGTAGGTTGAATACGGTTTGTGTTATATTATATTATAACTATGGTGTTCATTATAACTATGGTGTTTGTGTTATATTATATTAAATATTATAACTAAATTTATTTAAATTTTATTTTGTATTATAGTATACAAAAAAATTAAATATGTATTCTCAAAATAAACGTTATCATTTACTGTCCACCTACATTTGGTTCACCCTATATAATTGAGATTTCTCTTTATTTATATGAATACATTAAAATAATTTTAATTTTATAACCAAAAACTTTTGTACTTTACATTCATTAGACACTAGAATTTTTGTGAAAACCGAACTAATTTACACAAAATTTTATTAAAAACTTCTAGATTTTCTTTCATTTACGTTTCAACAGACTCGCTTTATTGTTAAAATGAAAAGAGAATCAATCATGCTTCCTTGTCAAAGCGTGTATTTATATAATGGCTCAAAATCTCTCGCTCATATAAAAATAATTAAACTTTTTACCATATTAATACATACAGTAATCTTCAAGTCAAATATAATGAAATGATTTTCATTCAAACTTTGAGAATGCGAACATCAAAATTTGAAGACTTCATTCATGTTTTGAGATCTTAATTCCTTTAAAGATAGATGGAACTTGAAAATGCATTCATAATACCAATTTGTAGACTGGTTCAAACTATCATTCATATAAAAATAATAATAAAGAATAAAATGTTACTTCATTTCCTCCGAGTCCACTTTGAACACATTCCACTCGCCCCAAATTTCTCTCCCGAATCCATCTTGACTTCCATCCTCAGAATGTAGTTCCGATGGTGAGATAAAATATGCACGTTTTCATTTCCTTGTGATATATAATTAAAATAATTATGATTAACTTAACTATTTGACAAAAAAGCTTATTTAAAGAAAATTTGAAAATGATTCAGATCTGTAATTAAAATAAAACGAAATAAGCAAGGATGCAAAATTTGTGGTGTCATCTTGAGGTAAATAAATGACCAAACTCTTTATATAATTATTAAAGAGAGTAACTATAAAAAACAACTATAATATTACAAACATTCGATAATGTAAAACAAAATCTATTGATAATGGGAATCATATACTGAGAGATAATTGGGATGAAGACTATAACACCAACTGAGAAAATAAAGAATGACCAATTCAAAGAAATTATGTATAACGGACTGTTTACTCTTCTCAGAAGTGATGAGAGCAAAATCAATGAATCCATTTAAATCTAGTCGATGAGACATGAACAAAGCCAAGAAGCTCTCACTTCTCACCTAACCAATGCTCTTCGCCTGGCATTCCGAACCCTTCTTGTAATCGGCCCAGTTCCGAGTGAAGTTAATTGGCTTCGACACATTGACTCGGGAAAGGAAAACAGTCCATCCACCTCCGTCGGTTTTCCATGTCACAATATACATCGACAGGGCGGCTACATTGACATCTAGAAACAAATAATAGGTCACTGTCAAATCTCCTTTACTATAAACACGGATTTTGAACAATTAACTCTTTTAAAACAATTTCAAAATGTAATGCATTATTTCATCTTGGTAATTGAAACACACCCACAATGTATGACGCCAATTAATTAAATGATGTTATCAAAGCGTTAAGGAGAACTTAAGGGCTCATTTAGTAGAACATTGAAATCCCTCGAAAGGCAATAAAATGAAATGAAAATTTAATGAAATGAATAAAGGTGATGTTAATGCAGTAGAAAGTCACCGTTTTACCTGAATGGATATATCTGGTAAATTCCACTTTTCGTATCTCCTGCGACGAGAATTTCGGAGCAATCAGTAGGTCTTAGGAAGAACAAATGAAAGGAATGTATACATAAAAAGTATTAAAATTTCACAAAATGTATTTTATTCTTTAATTAATTTTAAGATTAAAATTATTAAATCTTCGCTGAAAACGAAGAATATTTTTATTATTGAATTTGATTTAGTTTGTCTCATGTGTCCGCCATTAGTAGTTGCCTGCATTTTACAAAAGTAAAATAATTATTTGTTATTTTTCCTAATGAAGAATTAAGCTTTAGAACTTGATGATTGTAAAATTGAGTTAATCTTGTTTAAACTTAAACTAACCGAAACGTTGAATCTGTGGGCATGTAGAAATGTCGATCGCCGAAGTAGGGTGAGATACCCCATCCTCCTGAGGTCTTCTGACTGAATTAAATGAGAAATCAATATATGAAATTAACTAATATAATGTAAATACATTTAAAATAAATTTCATTCTTAAATTAACTAAATTGGTGACGAAAAAGTAATATTTTAATGATATTTCTAGTAACATAGATTGATAATTGCTAATTAGCATTGAAAACCTATCTAAAAGAAAGTAACTAACCTTGAGTTAGTTTTGTCTTGAGTTATCGATTTTAAATTAAGTTTCAAGGTTGATGTTTTTGAAATTGAGCTTCCAAAAGAACCGAAGCTAAAAAGGTCACTGTGGAAAAAAAAATATATCATTAACGTATTTACAATAATTAAATGTACATTTTTTGTATATTGTCGTTAACTATTGCTTGAATTAAAATGAATTATTGAAAATTAATAATGAAAAAAATAGGTATTTTATAATGTACGGAGAAGCATGATGTAAAAATAAATACTTAAAATAATGAAAAATGAAAATTTCCATTCAAAAATAGTTCATCACGAAATAATGCTAATATCGAACCATTAGAAGAACTATTAACGAATTAAGATGAGAAATATCAAATTCCTCATAAAAGTTATTCAGAATGAACGTTCAAAATGGAGATTTCGATTAAGATTGAATTTCATATAAAAAATCACAAATATATTCCTAATCTAATCTTCTGTTTTCATTATTGGAATTTGATGATCGAAATAGAATTACTTGTTTGCTTTAGGAATAAAGTTTGGGGATCTTAATCCGAGGAAGAGATTCTTTATTTCCAAAAACATGCGTTTCATATCCTGATGCAAAGTCAATTGGTGTTGCAGAAGGACGTTTTGAAGCGGGGCTTCTGGATCCACCTTCACCACTACATCTTTGTCGACGCCAAATGCGGATAAAACTGAAATAAAATAAAATTCTAACGTATCGAAACTTTTTCTTGAATAAATTTAAATAAATTTAATTGAATTAATAAGAGGTTGTAAGTCCCATTTAATTGCAGTGTAGGGTTATACTAAGTAAGGACAAACCAACTTTGACTAAAATAATCCACCAATATTTGAATATTTGTTTACGGTCTGTTCAAACAAATTCCTGAAAAAGTAAAAAATACAAAAGTCACTAAATTCATTACTTTCCTGCAATTAAGTTACACTAATTTAATTACAGATTATGCCAGCGGACGGCAGGTTCTCTACTCATTCTCTAATTCATGGGTTTTCAACCTTTCGTCTACCGCATACCATACCCCTTTTACATTGTCGGTGCTACGCATGTACCCCTGAAAGGGTGAATTCATAGAACATACAAGAATGACATTCAGTTATGTTGTATTAATGTTCATAACTCTACAAATACAGGGTGTTTCAGGTCGACCCGAGAGCTATGGAAATTGGTAGAATTTGTAGTTTGTATTTGGTATTTTGTAGTTCACGTTTGTCATAGTAATTCCGCCAATTTCCAAATTTCCATATTTCTAGGGTCGACCTGAAACACCCTGTACAATAAAAATAACGTATGCGTACCCATGGAGGTACGCGTACTCCAGGTAGAAAACCCCTGTCCTAAATGGTACTAAAGGTTTGGTTATATTTTGGGTGTCCCAGAAGTCTGGACTCTTAGAGTAAATAGACATTATATTTTTAAAGTGAAACAAACACCTTTCTAATGTCAGTTTTACATATTTCAGGAAAGAAAATACCCTGATGGATCAGTATACCAATGAAGAGAAGGTGGAACTGGTATTGCTACATGTTTCTGGAAAAAGCCAGAAGCAGGCATGTCAGTTATTTCACGAACATGCCTCTCTCTGGCTTTTTCCGGAAACATGTAGCGATACCAGTTCCACCTTCTATTCATTGGTATACTGATCCATCAGGGTATTTTCTTTCCTGAAATATGTAAAACTGACATTAGAAATGTGTTTGCTTCACTTTAAAAATACAATGTCTATTTTCTCTACGAGTCCAGACTTCTGGGACACCTAGGGTTGCCAGACGTCCTGTATTTTACAGGACAGTCCCGCATTTGATCCAAAAATCCCGCGTCAAAATCCCGCGTCAAAATCCCGCGTCAAAATCCCGCGTTCAAAATGTTCCGTAAAAAATATTTTTTAAGCAAATTTTTTAGGGATGAATTGATTTAGAATTTCAATATTATATATAATAATTTCAATTTATTCACGATGTTTAATTGTTAAATATTAATGTAATAAAATTTTTCTAATTTTGTTTGTTGTAACCGTTGAAGAAATCTAGTTTCAATTTGAAAAAAAAATTGGTCTTAAAAAAAAAACCTCAGAAAAAGTTTTGTCCCGCATGGGCATTTGAAAAATCTGGCAACCCTAGGGACACCCTGTATATTTGGAATGTCTACTGGACATTTCATAATGACCTTAGCTTTATCAAATGAATAATAGCTCTTTTGAAATGTTTGCTAAGTAGGACAAATATTTAAAAAATGAGTTTGTTAAATTTTTTACATTCTGCATATAAAGACAGATATTAAACATTTCATTTGTAAATAAGTTAGTTTTCTATTCTTTGCACCTAGACGCATGCGCATTGTGGTTTAAAAGAACTCGAAGTTGTGACTTAGCTCATTTAGTGTTCGTGTTTATAAGCTATCTTGAAAAGAGGAGAAAATTATTATATTTGTGCATTTATTCATTTATTCAATGTAGGTTTAAGTCTTCAAGGTGTCTTTCATGCATTTATTAATTTTGAATTGAAATTAATTGAATTCAAAAATCTTTTATTGAAAAAATAAATACAATTTTTCCGATTTTACATTTGTGGTTGTTAAAATGATTTTAACATAAAATATATAACTGAAATTCGACTATTTATTTTATTTAATTTGGCCCTTAAGGTTTAAGCTTTACTGAGCTTTTAATTAAAAATAAGTTATTATTAATATTATATTAAACCTTAATAAGAATTAATAATTATAGAATATATATTAATCTAATTGGAGCAAGTGCAGTTTACGTCCCCCGGACCACCTGAAGATCCGTCACCCGAGCCTCTTTTAGATAGCTTTACAAGTCTAACTAACGAAAATATCACAACCTAACCAAACCAATCGTCAAGGGCGTACAGTTGACCTAACGATTAGTTAGGTTACGTCGTGATATTTTCCTTAGTTAGACTTATAAAGCTAACTAAAAAAGGCTGGGATGATGGATCTTCAGGTGATCCCGTCCCCCTGTGATGCCTCGTGTAGTTTACGTTCCTCCCCTACATTATCGTAGTGTAGTTTACGTTCCCCTACATTATCCTAGAGTAGTTTGCGTTCCCCAACTTTGTCCACGTATAACTAATCAAATAAAACGTTACACTAACGAAAATATTACGACTTAACCTAACCAATATATATATATTATAAATTGACGATTGGTTACTAAGGTTAAGTCGTAATATTTTCGTTAGTTTTAACGTTTTATTTGATAGATTCTTTTAAAAAATGTCTCCTAAAGATCCTCGTGTAGTTTACGTTCTCCAACTTTGACCGAGTGTAGTTTGTGTCCCGTTTTGCGTTAGGGGGACGTAAACTACACTTTCTCCATCTAATTTATTATTATTATAGACATAAAATACAGTCATAAAATACAATACATAAATACATAAATACATAAATAGACACAAAATACAAAGTCATTATTGAAGCTATGATACCAATACTATAAAAGGAAATTTGCTAAGAAATTTGGGATCATGTCAAGAATAGCGAACCCAACACCTGCAGGGTTCGCTATTCTTGACAAGGGAATTTTTGGGTTCGCTATTCTTGACATGGTAAAATTAGGTTCGCTATTCTTGACATGGGAAGTCCTCAAGGACGTTTTCATAACTTCAGACGGTAGGTTTATGTTTCCCAATTTTAAGTAATTAGTTAAGGACGTATTAAATGCTTTTATATTAGTCTTTTTTTATTTAACCAAACTAGCACGACTTAACCTAACCAATCGTCAATGCCGTACAGTATAAAGAATCCTCTTCTCTTAATATTAAAAATAAATAATAAAAAAAATTTATTGTTTTTTATTTATTTTTTTAGGTTAATTGTACGCCCTTGACGATTGGTTAGGTTAAGTCGTGATAGTTTGGTTAATTTTTGCTACCCGCAATGGGAACTTTTGGGTTCGCTATTCTTGACAAGGGAATTTTTGGGTTCGCTATTCTTGACATGGTAAAATTGGGTTCGCTATTCTTGACATGATCCGAAGTTTGTTAAGGCTTTGGCTAGCAGTCTTTCAAGATTAAAAACTCGCCTATGACCCTGACCCCAACCATAAACCTAGACCTCTTGATATACAGTAGGCCTACCCTTTGTCCAATCTCTAAGTTAGACAGTCTATATTTTAGAAACGATATTGGTAATTTAGAAAGGGTTCGGATTAGGGCAACTAAAACGAATTCGAATTCGGGGCAATTCCCAATTTATGCCATTCCCATTTCATGTCATTTTCATTCCCATCCACGTCCTTTTCTACTTTGGTCTTGGGTAAGTTTAAAACTGGTTAGGTTACGATAAGTTAGGTTGTGATTTGTTAGGCTAATGTTAGGTTAGGTTGTGATTGATTGAAGTAAGTTAGATGAGGAAATATTAGCCATTCCAATTTGGTGCCATTTCAGCGACGTAAACATTATTGCCTCAATTAAGACACGCTTTTGTCAAAATATAGATTTTTGACATTTCGCCATTTTTATTTGAGGACCAAAACTGGGAATGGAAATGACAAAGTGGGAAGTAATCGTTCAAACGTTTGTCATTTAATTTCTTTCTGTCTCTGTCTGTGTTTCTGTCGGTCTGTATCCCTATGTGTGTGTGTGAGTGTGTGTGTGTATCTCTCTGTCTGTCTGTTTTATCATATATTTTCTGTTATAAATGTAATATTTTGTTTTAATATTATGTAAATGAATCGAATTCATCATTTATTCTAAGTTTTATTTATTCTTTCGTTTTATTGACTTTAATATGTAATTATTGATTGTTTAATTAATTAACTCTATTCATAATTCAGTTCACTTTGTTAATTTATCTTATTTTAATATTTTGTTAAATTTACATTTAATTCCAATATTAATCTTTTACACTAAATACTTTAGATTAACAAACTTAAAAATTATGGATCATGTCAAGAATAGCGAACCCAATTTTACCATGTCAAGAATAGCGAACCCCAAAATTCCCTTGTCAAGAATAGCGAACCCAAAATACTACAATTTCTCTTATGTTACAACTAGCCTAAGACCCGCCCTTCGTGCGGGTCGCGGGTAGCAAAAATTAACCAAACTATCACGACTTAACCTAACCAATCGTCAAGGGCGTACAATTAACCTAAAAAAATAAATAAAAAACAATAAATTTTTTTTATTTATTTATTTTTATATATTAAGAGAAGAGGATTCTTTATACTGTACGGCATTGACGATTGGTTACGTTAAGTCGTGCTAGTTTGGTTAAATAAAAAAAGACTAATATAAAAGCATTTAATACGTCCTTAACTAATTACTTAAAATTGGGAAACATAAACCTACCGTCTGAAGTTATGAAAACGTCCTTGAGGACTTCCCATGTCAAGAATAGCGAACCCAATTTTACCATGTCAAGAATAGCGAACCCAAAAATTCCCTTGTCAAGAATAGCGAACCCTGCTATTCTTGACATGATCCAAAATTATTTATTATTATCTATTGATCACTTACATTAATTGATCAATTAATAATTTTATTGAAACTTAATATTTACCTTCGTATCTCATCTTACTAATTAATGTACGAATTTTTTGATTCATTTATCCACTCATTTATCTCTTTATCTATCTAGTGTCTATTGTCTCTTTATCCATTTATTTAATAAATTATTTATATTCGAATGTCCAATATTTTAAAATTATTTTTCATTATTTTGTAAATGAAGCAGAAGTCACCAACATTGTGAGGTGCACCATTCTAATTTCTGGAGCAGCCTTGATGCCGCTCTACCCACAAATCTTACTAAAACCCACCTATTATAATTCAGTGAATTTAATGCATTCTCTCTTTATATATAAATAATTAATAACTTAATCAATGGTAAATTAATGAATGATAAATAATATATTAGTAACTCAAATTTCCCCCTTATTAACTCTGTCTATTATTATTATGTTAATAATTAAAAGTATTTTATACTAAGTTTTTTACCACAATATATAATAATATATTATTATTATTATTATTATTATTATTATTGTTATTAGAGTATATATAAGTTAATATAATTTTATATTATATGCATTCAAATTCCTTTAATCTGTCTAATTGTTGACTTAAATTCCGTTTAAAAGTAGACTTTTCACAAATAAATTGTCACTTAATTGTTAACTATAATCCTTCGAGATTTACATTTGACTGCTTAGAAAGGGGGTCAAAACCCTCATTTATTTCCAACTCCAAATTTTAAATTATCTAATTTTAAAATATTTCTCATTCTTGTATTTAACGGTCACAATGGCATCAGTAATCCTGATCTTCAGGACCAAAATATCGGCAACTTTCGTCATGTTAGAAAAAACTCTGTGAGATGTTCTTTCAAATGCAGCAAAGAGAATCACTGTAAAAACTTAATTAATATTTTTAAAGGGTTTGAATTTGAAAATAAAATTTATCAACACCCTGTATCGTTCCTTTCTTTACAGGATACTCATTTATTCTTTAATATTGTTTTAAAAATCTAAGTTTCATGACGTTTTTAAAGAATTTAATGCGAAAATTTTTTTCTTTACATTTTGTCATTGTAGAAATTAAGAAAAAATCTGTTTAAAAGTCAATTAAATTTACTCACTTTCGTCTTTAAATCCGCTTTCAAGACGTCAGAAAGTTAAAAGTTTAATTTAGGTGACTTTCTTCAAAATATTAACAACAGTTTGTGGCTCAAATTAAATGTAATTTTCATCATAAACTTGTAATTAATATCAGAAGTTTGAAAAATAAATTGTTTTTCTTAAATACTTTCAAGAGAGTGAAAATCATTTATTGTGAATATTGTGAGTTTAAGATTTTGTGGAAACAAATCGTTGCTAAAATATGATTTTTACCTTTCTTGAGATTTTGGTGACCCGCTTCAAGATTTCTCTCCAGGAACGTGTCCAAACGACCAGAAATCTTGCGAAGAAGTTTAAAATCTTCTTCAGGAATTGAAAGAGTCTGCATGTAAAGGAGGAAACACAAGTAAATCAGAAAAGATACACTCTAAATGGGAGTAGTATATATATGAAACTTCAACTCGACATTTCACTTTTTTATTTGTATTTATAGGCTATCTGGAAAGGGGTCCCGACAAAAGGCCCCTAGGACAAAAGCCCCCTGGACAAAAGCCCCTCAGTTAAAGTGCAAAGTAGGACAAAAGCCCCTCAGTTAAAGTGCAAAATAGGACAAAACCCCCTCAGTTAAAGTGCAAAGTAGGACAAAAGCCTCCATTTTTTATATTATTGTTCATGTGCTATGAAGTAATCCTAAACAAATATTATAATCTTTGTCTATGTTGATTCACTCTAGTTGATCACTCTTTTGTCTACCTGAATGGTTAGGTTAGGTTAGGTTAGGAACGTGCCACAAAGGAGCATCAACAGCGTTTGAAGAACCTATGTCTGGACTATGTGAATGAGAGGAAGACCTTGGAGGAATTTCTGATGGTGTAGTCACAGCATTAGGTGGAAGTAAAATGAACTTTAAATGAACCTTAACACTTAATGAACTTTTTAATATTGTGCTTTATTTGTTTGATGTTCCTTTTATAATGTTCATTTTTATGGTTGTGTAAATAATTTTGTGCTCCTGTAAAATAGTGAGCTATAAATTTATAATGCAAGTGTTAATGTGTGCTACTGTATAATACTTATAAAGCTGACTTTGCCTAGATAAGGCATGATGATCCTTTTATAATGTAATTTTTTATGGTTGTGTAAATATTAGCGTTAATGTGTGCTACTGTATAATACTTATAATGCCTTCCTTATTGCAGTCTTATGATATAATAAATGTAATATTTTACATGTCAGAGAAGTGTTCATAAACTGTAAATAAAAAGAATAAAAATAATGATTAAAAAAATTCTCATTATTATTTTTCCTAGGGGCTTTTGTCCTAGGGGGCTTTTGTCCTACATACATCTGGAAAAGAGGATCAAATTATTATATTTGTGCATTTATTCTATGAAGCATTAGGATTTGTAAGTTTGTTCCACGTATTTATTAACTTCCCTTATAAGGATAGGCCTAAGATTAAAAAGTATAACCTGTGGCCCAGAGCCTTCCCTTAGACCTCGGACTCTTGATATACAGTAAGCTAATTCTAAGTTAATCTCTAAGTTTCACAACCTGTAATCGAGAAAAGACACTGATAAATTAGGAAATGTTGAGGCTAGACCAACCAAAATAATTACATAAATTTAAAGTAAAACTTATGAGAAAGCTTAGGTGAATCAGATATGTATTCATTTCAAAACGTAGAGTTAGAGTTGGACTACTTCAGGAATTTCAAATGATAAATGGCTCTTATGATGTGAATTATATAGGATGTGATTTGATAAGGATACAAAGTCAGTTACAAGAAATAATGGATATAAACTGAAAGTTAAACGTTTGGAGAGAGTAATGTTGTGAAGCACTTCTTCATATCAATTTAAATTTGAAGTAAAACTTAAACTCTCAGCTTTCATACATTAGAGAGTTTAGTGTTAGAAAATTGATTAGATATTTCATTAAACATTTCACATTAGTCTTTGAATGGATGAAGGAAGAAATGATTCTTTAACATAAAATAAGTAATTCTCAGTTGGACTATTTATTTTATTTAATTTGTCTTTTAAGCTTTTGGCTTTACTGGAATCTCAGGTTAATTAAAGATAAAACATCAGTTAAAAGGTAGTTTTGATTAATAATATATAAATCATGAATAAGAAATATTAATTAATTTAAAGTATATAAACGAACGAATAGATGAAAATTAGACAATGAATTTAAATGACGGTGATGTCATTAAAGTCATTTTGAAAATATATATTTTTATTTAGTTTTATTTATAAATTTATTTATAAAATAAAAATTACAATATTTCTCTTATGTTACAATAATACTTTAGTACAAATAATATAATAATACTGTCAAGTGGTCTATTCATTCTATGTAATTCTGTCCTTAATCTTTCCGCTTTACTGAGTTCTCAAATTAATGAGAGATAAATTGCATTATATATAAGTCACCATTAAATTTTGATTAATGTACAAAGAAACTAATAGTAGAAATACCGTAGAAATCAAGCTTAAGTTATTGCTATAGATATAAAACCTATGAAAACAGTCATTATTGTAGAAATGATACGAATACAATACAAAGAAATAAATGTTAGACACGAGAAATGAACAAGTAATACAGAAATGTACATTTATGTACATTATTATCGATCTTTATCAGTATTCCATTATTAATTAAGATTTCAACTTGTTTTTAAACGAAATGTTTTTTTATATCAGCACTTAAATAATCCCATATTTTAAGTTCATCGAAAATGGGTAATTTCTGAGATGAACACAATCTAAATTGAGGAATAACGTGCTTTCATCTATTTCTAGTCTGATATGAGTGAATTTCTTGATGAGTTACAAAATAATATTTATTTATCCAATGTAAGTTAATGATTTTGTTCTTATATTTGTAAATGAAAATAAAATGTGCCACTTTGATTACATCTTTGATCTTTAATAGTTTTACATCTTTTAGAATGCACTTCAATGATCATAGAAATCACAATATATATTATATATTTTATCCTATTTTTAACTAATTTGGAGCCCCTTAAACGCTAATGCGTAAAGGCCAAATTAAATAAAATAAAATCCTGTGAACAATTGTTCATTATATTATTATACAGTGAAAAGCTAAATTGGTCCATACAGACCAACGTTTCTTCAAAATTATTCGTTCCTTTTTCTGAACTGATTATGAAACGATCTGAGAAGCCGTTGGAAAATATTTCCTTTCAGATTCGACTTTGAATCAATTATATTCACTTTCAAAATATAAATTATTCCAAATTTGTCAACATTTAAAAAATGGACAATTCATTTTATTTTAATTCTTTCAAATGGAACAATTAAAATTTAAAACGGTATTTTTTGAACAACTTTACTTTACAGTTTAACATGACACAAATTGTAATATTTTAATATTTATTTTTAAAATGAAGATTTTGAAATTTGAAAAAAATAAAAGTTGATTAAAAAAATAATAAAAATAAGTAGACTGCACCCACATACCCACAGAGGACCTACAAATCACACTTAACGCTCTATTTTCGCCACCGTTTGTTCAGTGTCGATAAAAATAATAATAATAATATTAATATTAAAAAAAATGACGCACCAAATTATCTTATATTTAACACAATATTGTAAGATTAATATTCACTATTGAAAAACTTAAATATATTAAATAGTTTTTATTAAAAATATTTCTTTCGTTATTTTTATTAAAATCTGTTTCTTCATTTAGTGATTGTTTTTTATTGTCTACCTATCTATTTATATATCTGTATGTCTATCTGTATGTGTGTCTATTCCTAAAATATTATCGGGTAAACAAAGCGTTGAGAACAAAAAATATTTATACTTTTTCTTAATTCAACAACAATACATTTACCTATTTGCTCATTAATAAAAACTAATCTCATGGTTATGGTTATGGTTTTTATGGTAGATAGGAAATGTACTTACCACGCAACTGTTGATGGTTTCCTTCGAGTCAAACAATACACCACCTTTCACCCCAAAACAAAATGAGGTCAAAATTAAAATTAATTTTACAATCATTTTCACTTTTCTAATCACGAAAACGTTTATTTAAAAGTATTTTAAAACACAATAACTTTTATAAAGGAAATAGAAGAAAAAACGTGATGCAGAGCGGTACTTAGGAATAAAAGTGTCAGAGTTTGTGAAGTCGAGGCTTTATTATACCAACAAAATGGAATTTGCACCCATGAAGTGAACGCAGTTATCTCTCTTAATTCGTGTAAATACTCAGTGCTAAAGAACATCAGGAAACGCCTTTCTGAATTTCCTCGAAATGTGCGCAACGACCTTAAAACTTTAGTGTACTGAGGAAGCTTTTTTATGATAAAAGTTAAAAGTTTACTTCCGATTTTGCAACGCATTTCCTGTTTCGTTTATTCTTTAGGATAGAATTAGGTAAAATATTATTTAAAAATTAGAAAAGATTATTGGTAATTCTGTTTGTATAAAACCCATTAAATATTTGCTTTATTAAAATGAATTTATGATTAAAATTAAATTGTTGCAATTAAACATAATTATATCTAATAAATAAATTATGGCATGTTTAGGACTGATTTGAGTTTATAAGCCCTTCATCCTAGGTATTATTACGTTTCATTTGCGAAATTAAGCGACGATGGGTCTATTCAGAAGTTATATTGGTGACCATCATCTCCGTTCATAGTAAAAAGAGAACCGTGGCTCGGATCTCACGTAATGCTGTAAGTCTCCTCCGTCACATGGCCTTTCCCTTTACGACGGAGGTCAAACGACAAGAAACACATTCATTTTTATCTAAAGACTCCCTCAAGAATTATTTAAGGATTATTTTTATTTAAAGACTTCCTCAGTTCACTCAAAAGTCATACTAGTATACACTTAAGTCACTCTTATGTGGGTTAATCAATTTTTAATGCGATTCATTACTCGTTCTTTTGATCAGAAGATACCAATGGGTATTGCACTTCATATTACCTTCTATTCACTGCAGAGAAAATTTATTCAAATTCGGATACAAAACATTGAACATTCCTTATAAGATTACTATAAATCTGCGTGTCAGGGATAAAAGTTCACGTCTATGTGTATATCTATGACAACTTGCCCTTTTTAACCCTGACAGGCAGAAATGGCCTATATAAACAATGTGACATCGTTTATACATCTGAAAGATAGACGGACATCATTACTCAAGGATCGTGGAACATAACGTATTCTGTTGCACACCTGTAAACAAATTACCCTTCCAGTCGCCAAATCAAAAGATCAGAACTCTAGAAAGACTTTTTGAGATCCAGATTTCTTAAAACTGTAGAAAAATAGAACGTTTATACTTTGAAATAAAATTTACTGCAGTTTTTAGTTTGATTTCTTTGGTCTCTAATACTGATATTATTCAAAGATGGTTAAGTGTTTAAATGTGGGGCGAGTGGGGATTAATGTGTGGCTCAATTCACAGAAAGTCATTAATTATATTTTATTTATAGATGCAAGAATGGGATATTATTCTTAGTTAATTATTAAATATTAAGGAATTGGTAGTTATATGATGATGCTTGTCCTTAGTATATAACCCGGCCTTTCTCTTTCCGAACCTTTCCAGCCTTTCCTTCCGCCAGTAACCTCCTCTAGCCCTTTCCTACACTCACCTTATATAACCCATCATTTGGGAATGTCAAGATGGGATATGGGGAAAGATAGCTTTCTGTAGGCCTACCCCAAAGAATGCAAAAAAGTAAAGTGGGTACATAAGGATGGAGTTTCAGGCCTACTTTATAATGCATATATTTATATACATATCATTTTATAACAGCACTTTTGCAATCGTAAATAGTTAAACATTTTTTGGTGTTTTTGTGGCAAGAGAATTGGAAAATAGGTCTGAAGCTGTTAATCTCTTCATTTATATATCGACTATTTTTTAATTCTTATTAAAAATAAAAAAGTATGGGAATACTATTTATATACGCAGTGTATATATATATATATATATATCACCTTGTTTAACGTTGGTTTTGCTTCCGCCCGAATTGTTCATTTTGAAAGAAGGTCAAGCTTGTCACTCCACCTTAAACCTGTAGTTTAACGCGAGGAATTCGAACCACGCCGAATCACGGGTGAACAGAACTTGCACAATCCTCGCTCGGACTCGATCTCACGACCTCCCGAGCTACCAACCAATTTCTATTGTGTGGAAGGATGAACAAATGCTAACCACTGCACTAGTATATATATATATATATATATATATATATATATATATATATAATATATATATATATATATATATACACACGAGTATATATTTTTTTCAGTAGCGTGCAAATCAATTGCAGAATTGCCCGAAATAATTTTGACTGACTTATGATTGAATGTTTTTGAGAACTTATCATGTCTCATTCACTTTCTTGTGTTTTGGGTGAGGGGGCAATTCACTGTACACAGAATGGCTAGACGAATATTGCAATAGTTACAAACATGAACGTAATCACATGTAAGGGCATTTATGTGAAGATTGACTGAGATGTTGATAGGGCATAGGTAGGTCAAGAATAAATGAATTAAATGAATTAATTTAAATGGTTCCAAATGGAAGAGGTCAACAAAAATTGAAGATTATTCAATAATTAATAACCACAAAAATATATTAACATAACATTATTCATTTCTGGCAAATACATGAATGAACTTCAACATGGCCAAACAACATTTATACGGCATAACATTAGACACAACGCACCATATAAATAATGTCTTGCAGACTGTAAATTCTTTATTATTATACGAAACAACCGATACTGAAGATATCAGTATGAGGATTCAGTATTCAAGGTTGGAAAATGTGAAAGGAATCAATTTACTTTATGACGTCATAGTCTATCAACTAATGCAATATATGTAAATTCATAAATAATAGTTTAGTCTCTAAGTTCGGATATATAGGTCATTATAGTGAGTAACAAGAGAAAATGAATTATAAGGACACATTAGTAAGGAAGTTATGCCCTTGTACAAGTGTGAGTGAAACAGTAAATAAGTAGATACAATAGTACTTAATAAATTTCGTGCAATACTCATTAAAATTTCTAATTCCTTATTAAACTTCTCAAATGAATTTTAATGTGAAACAAAGGTTGTTTAAAGTCTCATCATTTCCTGAAGCTCAAAAAGTGTACGAAATTTGAGGAAAGCGTTGAAAATATTATTAAACTGGACAATTTAATACAAATTTAAAATGAAAGCCCACTTGTGAGTGTTGAGTTTGGTTACTGAAATAATGCTGCTGAAAATTTGTGGTCGAATTTTCAGTTGAAACCATTATTGTATACCGAGTTAGGGTGTGTTAATTTTAGGGAGCAAAGTGAAATCGTTAGATTTTCAAAGACTACTAGTGACCAAATTATGCATTTGTATGTGCTAAACCGAAATATGGCTTTAAAATCCAGATTTGACCAATCCTAGATACTTATATTTGAAGTTGAAGTTTACCAAAAAAAAATTTATTATATATAACTACTTTTTACATACATTACATACAATTAAAGACATTTTGATTGTATTTCAATATTAAAACTTAGAAATATAGATAGGTTTCTTGAACTTTGCCAAGGATGCCATGTCTGCCTTGGTCTTGTTCCTGGACATGGCCTCCATACTGGCCACCTACTGTTGTGCTGCTTCAGTTGTCATCCTTACACACCTCTCTACTGACTGTGTATGTGTGGGCCATGCAGGAACTTCCACTGGTCTATCCAGAAACTCCTTGATTGCAGCAGTGGTGAGGGAGCAGATCAGAAGAGGCTACGTCACGCCAGAGTTCCAGTCAATAAGCTCCGAGAGATTGGTGGCATCTGGGTTGATGTCAGGAGCCTTCCTGGGTCTGAAACTGTAGTCACCTACCTGTGTGTCCTCATCTCCTTCACCTCTGATTTCCAGTATCCTCTTCACTGCCTCCCTCCTCTCCCCCTCCACCTCACTGCACAGCATGGCCTGGAGCACAGCCTCAGAGTGTGCATACCAGGCTGATCTCTTCACTGTAGGCATCACTATTCCTATCACCTCCTTCTTCTGACTTCTGAGCAGCTCCAGCTGGTACAGTACATGCCTGGGACCCTCCACCCAGCTGTGATTTAACTTGATGTTGAACCAGTTTGGCATGTAGACTCCCACTATGAATTCCACAATTATCCTCAGATTCTTCAGGTTCCTACCCTTCAGCCCATGTTTCGAAATCCACAATCTGCAGAACCTCAGAGCCGTGGTGACCCACCTACTGTGACAGACTGGCCAAATCTTCAGGAGAGCTAGACTCTGAGGTACCTCTCCCGATCTGATGGCAGTGATGATTCTGTAACCATATGATTGGTATGTGCTGAGGTCCTTGACTACCTCCTGACTGAGATGGGGTAGAGGAGGACCAACAGTGATCCTCGTGAAGTTTGGGTTGATCTCCAGCTCAGTGGCAGTGTCTAACATCTTCCCTAGGGGCCCAGACCACTTGTTGTTGCTCAATGTCTTGCCATCCAGTGCAGTCACCAGGTGTCTGAGACTCAGCTCCCCAGTGCGCAAGTCACAGACAATCCACACCAACTACATGCTAAGCTTGGCCTCCACATAATGCATTACTCCTCCCTCCCAGCCAGTATTCACATTAGTACTGTCACCTCCTATGACCAAAAGGGTCTAGTCTGCTCCTCTCTCTCTTAGCCAGTTCACCAGATGATCAGCAATGACGTCAGCATGACTTCTCTCCTCCGCAGCTTCCTCTGGTACAAAATGCAACAAATATTTCCCACCTGGTTCATTGCACACTGTGTAGTGTAGTGTTCTTCCTTAACGAGGCCAGGAAACTGCCTGTCGCTACGCTCAGTTTCCATTATCACTTTGGTGTCATCTCTTTTCCCATCAAAGAAGACACAGGTGATGCCATTTTCCCTAATCTCTTCATCAAACTTCTTGACCAGCTCCTTAGTCAGTCTCTCCTGAGCTCTCCTCTCCTTGTTGTGGTCAATCACCAGTGCTGTGTCAAACTCTGTAATAAGACCAGCAACAATCCAGGCAGCAGTGGCAATCTCTGCACTCTCTCTCAGCCCAGTGTGATGTCTGAAGCTAGCCAGAGCTATGTTGGTGATATCTTCAGTGTTGCATTTCTTCTTCTTAGCCACAGGCAAGGAAGGATTTGTCGCAGCCTCTGGTATGAAGTCTTCGTCCTCCTCTCTCCTCCCTGCCTCCTCCAGTATATCTCCAGTCTCCTCCAACTCCATCTCCAGCAGTGACTCCTCCCTTAACTCCTCTTTCTTCTTGGCTGACTCCTCTGCCTTCCTTCTCCTCTTCTCCTCAGCCTTCCTTCTCTGCTCTTGTCTCTGCAGCACTGCCTCCTGTCTTCTGGTCTCAGGGTGATTAGCTAGACCCATCTGGTGTGCCCCCACACTTCCCACCTTTTCTCTCTGACCTTTAATGAAGGCAAGCTCCTGCACTGGTATCTTCTGCTCGCTCCTGCAGCTGCAGTCAATGTGAACCTCACTGTTGCAAACAGGGTTGCACCCAAGCTCACTGCAGCTCCTGATCACACCGTGACAGGTCAGGATGTCCACCAATTTGTCCAGTTTCATCATGAACCTATCTTTGACCTCTAGCTTCACATTGCCAACGGACACCTTCACTGCCTCATCCCACAGTGCCCTCACTTTAGCCCTGATCCTGACCTCAGTGTTGATTACAGGTCCTGTGAATAGAGCGTTGCCCTTTCTCCACTGAGCCAGTAGCCCTGGAACAATGCCGTTGTTAATCAGGTCATTGACTGGGTAATTCCTCCTGTCTTCCTCACTCATCTCTCTCCTCAACAAACCATACCTCAGCAGATCTCTGGCTGTGGGCAGCTCAGCAGGGGGAAGTTCCCTCCCAGTCCCCACCAAATAACTTGGGTGACAACTTGATTTGCTTCGGGTTCTGATTTCTTTCTAACTCATCCTGTGGACCTGTGAACAAAAGAAATGTCTTTGAAATTTGGATAGGCCTAATGATTATGATTACATAAAATTAAGTAAATTGAAATTCTTAATATCTTCCTATAAGCTCTGATAAAAGGTTGTGTTGTTATAGGTACAAGACTTAATTATTCAAAGTAATGACAATTTCATATATTTATCATATCAGAATATACAAAAAGTTTGGGTCACACATAACATTTCGAATAATTTGAATTACACAATATTTACATTACGAAGTAATCAAAATTGTCAAAAAGGAGGGAAAACACATGCATTCACAGTCAAAACTCCAGCATTTGTGACTATGTGAAACTTGAAACCATACTGCACACCAAAAATAACCAAAATTGACCACACATATCAATGGCACAGTGATATACGATGCTACAGTCATATTTAAGTTATATTTCAAACCTTTATGGTCAAATGTAAAGGGGTAAATGGCTTTTTTAAACAACACTAAAGGTATTTCTAAGTTTGCTAGATAATATGACATCATTTGAGCATTAGTAGTTTTAGAATTGTTGACTTTACTAAAATTGACACCCTAATACCGTGTGGTGCTATTCAGTTTTGACCAAGTTGTTATTCTTATTCCTGTGTTATCTTTCTTTGCATGAATACCTGTTGGGTTGTTGTGGTGACAGGTATTGTACCACCACTCTCCTTTATACATTTAAGTGCAGTTTGCCTTTGCTGTCGAAAAATAAAATGTTTGCATTATAGATAATATTTGCAAATAACAGAACAGACACCCACATTTATAGGCACAGATCTTCAAACCAAATATAGCTAATTGAATTCCACTCAACATTTACGAATGTGAGCCTCAAAGCTTTACACATAAAGGAGGTCGAATTATAATTTGATGTAAACATCGAACAAATTTGTTCACTGCGAAAAAGTGTCGATCACACTTTATCTGGTTTAAAAGTTGTCCGCGTGACGATGGGTGTAGCGTATTAGTGAAGAGTTCTAAGCTACGCCCAGCGTCACGCCTCTTCTCCGCAGCACGCATAAACAAAATTTCGTAGTTCACAATTTGTGGTTTTAGGGGTAAAAAATAATAAATAATTTTCTTCATCTAGATTCTACTCAGACGACACTTGTCCAAATTTTATACTCTTTTGTGAAAAATAATTCAAGCCATACATTTACAAAAATACCTCGGCCATAAAAATTTGGAGATTCACATGAAAAAAAAACAATGAAACCAAATTTGTGAAGTTCAGTTCGAACTCTAAGTGGTTCGAGAGGTTAAAGTAAATCTTCAATTTTTGTTGACCTCTTCTCTTTGGAACCATTTAAATTAATTCATTTCATTCATTTATTCTTGACCTACCTATGCCCTATTAACATCTCAGTCAGTCTTCACATAAATGCCCTTACATGTGATTACGTTCATGTTTGTAACTATTGCAATATTCGTCTAGCCATTCTGTGTATAGTGAATTGTCCCCTCACCCAAAACACAAGAAAGTGAATGAGAAATGATAAGTTCTCAAAAACATTCAATCATAAGTCAGTCAAAATTATTTCGTGCAATTCTGCAATTGATTTGCACGCTAATGAAAAAAATATACTCATGTGTGTGTATATATATATATATATACTAGTGTAGTGGTTAGCATTTGTTCATCCTTCCACACAATAGAAATTGGTTGGTAAATAAATGGGTACCCTCGCTAGGTACCCAGTGGTTAAGACAGTGGATTGTTGATCGGGAGGTCGTGAGATCGAGTCCGAGCGAGGACTGTGCAAGTTCTGTTCACCCGTGATTCGGCGTGGTTCGAATTTCACGCGTTAAACTACAGGTTTAAGGTGGAGTGACAAGCTTGACCTTCTTTCAAAATGAACAATTCGTGCGGAAGCAAAACCAACGTTAAACAAGGTAATATATATACACTGTGTATATAAATAGTATTCCCGTTATTCTTTATTTTAATAAGCATTAAAAAATAGTTGATATATACTTCAATTCAAGGCCATTAATCTTAAATCGTTTGCGGTGCAGTAAATGGAGAGATTAACAGCCTCAAACCTATTTTCCCACTCAATTGCATCAAAAACAACAAAAAATGTGTAACTATTTATGATTGCAAAAGTGCTGTTATAAAATGATATGTATATAAATATATGCATCATAAAGCAGCGCCGGCCTTAGGATATTTCGGGCCCTGTGCAGAGTATACTGTACGGGCCCCCCATGACACAAGTCAAATTGTTTTTCATTGCTAATCATTTTATTTTAGTAGATTGTTAACAAGTACAACAAGTAAAATTTAACTATATAAGTGCACCTGTAACAGAATACCAACAGACCAACAGCCTTTACTATTATTACTACTTATTACTTTATTATTATCAAATATTTAAACTATCATAAGACGTTTCAACCAGCGCCGGCCTTAGGATATTTAATTAGGAATAGGATAATTCAATTTAATTAGGATAAAAAAATAAATTACATTAATTTACACCAATTTTGGCACTCTGACGTCGATGGTAAATTTCTGTGAAATTTACGGGCCCCCCTAAGTTGCGGGCCCTGTGCGACCGCACGGTTCGCACACCCCTAAGGCCGGCACTGCATAAAGTTAGCCTCACACTCCGTCCTAATGTTCCCACTTTACTTTTTTGCTTTCTTTCGGGTAGGCCTACAGAAGGCTATCTTTCCCCATATCCCATCTGGACATCCCCAAAGGATGGGTTATATGAGTTGAGTGTAGGAAAGGCCTGGGAGGCGGTTACTGGCGGAAGGACAGGCTGGAAAGGTTGGGAAAGAGAAAGGCCGGGTTACATACTAAACACAAGCATCATTATCTAACTATCAATTACTTATATTTAATAATTAACTAAGAATAATTATCTCATTCTTGCATCTATTAGAATAAAAGTACAATTAATGACTTTCTCTGAATTCCCTCATTGGTACCAATCTGCAGTAAGTGAGTCACACATTAGTCCCCACTCACCCCACATTTAAACACTTAACCATCTTTGAATAATATCAGTATTAGAGACCAAAGAAATCAAAATAAAAACTGCAGTAAATTTTATTTCACAAAGTATAAACGTTCTATTCTTCTACAGTTTTACAGAATTCTGGATCTCAAAAGGTGTTTCTAGAAATTTGATCTTTTGGGTTGGCGACTGGAAATGTAATTTGTTTACAGGTGTGCAAGAGAATACGTGATATTCCACGATTGTTGCGTCATAATGTCTGTTTATCTTTGAGATGTATAAACGATGTCACATTGTTTATATAGGGCCATTTCTGCCTGTCAGGGTTAAAAAGGGCCAAGTTGTCATAGATATACACATAGACGTGGCACTTTTTAACCCTGACACGCAGATTTATAGCTAATCTTATAACGGGAATGTTCATTGTTTTGTATCCAAGTTTGAATAAATTTTCAATGCAGTGAATAAAAAGTAATGTGAAGTGCAATACCCATTGGTATCTTCTGATCAAATGAACGAGTAATGAATCGCATTAAAAATTGATTAACCCACATAAGAGTGACTTAAGTGTATACTAGTATGACTTTTGAGTGAACCTGAGGAAGTCTTTAAATAAAAATAATCCTTAAATAATTCTTGAGGGAGTCTTTAGATAAAAATGAATGTGTTTCTTGTCGTTTGTCCTCCGTCGTAAAGGGGAAGAACATGTGACGGAGGAGACTTACAGCTTTACGTGGGATCCGAGCCACGGTTCTCTTTTTACTATGAACGCAGATGATGATCACCAATATAACTTCTGAATAGACCCATCGTCGCTTAACTTCGCAAATGAAACGAAATAATACCCAGGATGAAGGTCTTATAAACTCGAAATCGGTCCTAAACATGCCATAATTTATTTCAAATATAATTACCGTAAATTGCGGCGTATAAGTCGACTTTGTAAGCATGAAAAAATCTCTCCAAAACTTAGGGTCGACCTATACGCCGGGTATAAAAAGTGAACCTCTACCACATAGTGGTAAACAAGCTTATCTAAACAAGACACTACAGGGGTAATGACAGTTAACGATACATAATGACAGTTTATTGATTATACACACAATGACATCATTACTGTAATTAAAACTTTAGGCCTAAGATAAACAGTTAAAATTTTACCGTAACTCCAAGATTACGGTAATTTTACTTCAAAATTATATTTTATTGACAATGAAAGCATGTATGAACACATTTTAATATCCTTCGAGGTCTACATACGGGTCCAATTCACTGGAAGATCCAACTTCGTCTTCCTTGCTTTCGCTGTCATCCTCCTCGTCACCGTCTCTCCACAACAAATCATCTTCTTCCCCATCCACTGCATTTGAAATCCCACATTTTTTGAACGATTTTACCACAGTTTCTACACGAACAGCTTCCCAAGACTTTATCACAAAATCGCACAACACATCCAGTGGTGGAGCACGCATATTACCACCCTTTGTGAATGACTTTTCTCCCTCAACCATCCATTTATTCCACTCCAAACGAACATTGTCCTTAAACATTGTCGCTTTCGCTATAGGCTGTATCCACATTCCAATTCTAGCCTAGCTTTTGTTTGGGGGTCGACTTATACGGCGAGTATACCAGAGTAACCAGAATTTTGAGCTGAAAATTTTGAGGTCGACTTATACGCCAGGTCGACTTGTACGCCGCAATTTACGGTATGTTTCATTGCAACAATTTAATTTTAATCATAAATGCCTTTTAATAAGGTAAATATTTAATGGGTTTCTATGCAAACAGAATTACCAATATAATCATTTTTAATTTTTAGATAATATTTTACCTAATTCTATCCTAAAGAATAAACGAAACAGGAAATGCGTTGCAAAATAGGAAGTAAACTTTTAACTTTTATCAAAAAAAAAAGCTTCCTTCAATACCTAAAGTTTTAAGGTCGTTGCGCGCATTTCGAGGAAGTTCAGAAAGGCGTTTCCTGATGTTCTTTAGCACTGAGTATTTACACGAATTAAGAGAGATAACTGCGTTCACTTCATGGGTGCAAATTCCATTTTGTTGGTATCATAAAGCGTCGACTTCACAAACTCTGACACTTTTATTCCTCAGTACTGCTCTGCATCACCTTCTTTCATCTATTTCCTTTATAAAAGTTATTGTTTTTTAAAATACTTTTAAATAAACGTTTTCATGATTAGAAAAGTGAAAATGATTGTGAAATTAATTTTAATTTTGACCTCATTTTGTTTTGGGGTGAAAGGTGGTGTATTGTTCGACTCGAAGGAAACCATCAACAGTTGCGTGGTAAGTACATTTCCTATCTACCATAACAACCATAACCATGAGATTAGTTTTATTAACGATCAAATAGGTAAATGTTATTATTGTTGAATTAAGAAAGAAAGTAAAAATATTTTTTGTTCTCAAAGCTTTGTTTACCCGATAATACGATAATATTTTAGGAATAGACACACATACAGATAGACATACAGATATATAAATAGATAGGTAGACAATAACAAACAATTAATAAATGAAGAAACAGATTTTAATGAAAATAAAGAGAAATATTTTTAATAAAAACTATTTAATATATTCAAGTTTTTCAATCGTGAATATTAATCTTACAATATTGTGTTAAATATAATATAATAATTTAGTCATTGGTGCGCCATCTTTATTAATATTATTATTATTATTATTATTATTATTATTATTATTACTATTATTATCACTACTATTACTATTATTATCGACACTGAACAAACGGTGGCGAAAATAGAGTGTTAAGTGTGATTTGTAAGTCCTGTGTGGGTATGTGGGTATGTGGGGGCAGTCTACTTATTTTTATTATTTTTTTGATCAACTTTTATTTTTTTCAAATTTCAAAATCGTCCTTTTTAAAATAAATATTAAAATATTACAATTTGTGTCATGTTAAACTGTAAAGTATTGTTTCATGCGTAAAAAATACCGTTTTAAATTTTAATTGTTCCTTTTGAAAGGATTTTGAGGCGATTTCTTGATAAATTGAATTGTCCATTTTTCAAATGTTGACAAATTTGGTATAAATTATTTTTTGAAAGTGAATATAATTGATTCAAAATCGAATCTGAAAGGAAATATTTTCCAACGTCTTTTAATCTAAGATCGTTTCATAATCAGTTGAGAAAAAGAAACGAATAATTTTGAAGAAACGTTGGTCTGTATGGAGCAATTTAGCTCTTCACTGTACAATAATAATATAATGAACAATTGTTCACAGGACTTTTTATTTAATTTAATTTGGCCTTTAAGCATTAGTGTTTAATGCTCCCAAATTAGTTAAAAATAGGATAAATATATAATATATATTTTGATTGCTATGAACATTGAAGTACATTCTTCTAAGAAAGTAAAATTATTAAGATCAAAGATGTAATCAAAGTGGCACATTTTATTTTCATTTAAAATATAAGAACAAAATCATTAACTTACATTGGATAAATAAATATTATTTTGTAACTCATCAAGAAATTCACTCACATCAGACTAGAAATAGATGAAAGCACGTTATTCCTCAATTTAGATTGTGTTTATCTCAGAAATTACCCATTTTCGATGGACTTAAAATATGGGATGATTTAAGTGCTGATATAAAAAAATATTTCGTTTAAAAACAAGTTCAAATCTCAATTATTAATGGAATACTGATAAAGATCGATAATAATTAAATGTACATTTCTCTATTATTCATTTCTCGTGTCTAAATTCATTCCTTTGGATTGTATTAGTATCATTTCTACAATAATGACTTTGTTGTTATAAGTTTCATATCTATAGCAATAACTTAAGATTGACTTGTACTGTATTTCTACTATTAGTTTCTTTGTACATTAATCATAATTTAATCATGATATATATCATATAATTTATCTCTTAGTAATTTGAGAGCCCAGCAAAGCCGAAAAATTTAGGAGAAAATTATATAAAATAAATAGTACATTTGACAGTATTATATTATTTGTATTAAAGTATTATTGTAACATAACAGAAATATTCTAATTTTTATTTTACAAATACATTTATTTAATAAATTATTTTATAAATATATTTATAAATAAATAAAAGTAAATAAAAAGATATTTTCACACTGAATTCACACTGACGTCATACTGACTTCACAATTTCGTTCACCTGTCAGTCTATACTGCAGACACCATGTACTTACTATTAAGGGATTCTTTGTTTCAACTTTTTACTCTAACGCGTTAACATTTTCATTGCTGCGTTCTTTTCTATTGTTTTATTAACCGAATAATTGGCCCCTCAACTAGTGAGGGTTCAATTATTCGGGCATTAAAACTAGAGAAAAGAACGCAGCAATGGAACTCTTAAACTTCACATCCGAACCCACTGTATCAAGATTTGTAGAGCTTGAGATTTTCATGGCTGTGTTCCTTTCTATAGTTTTATTGACTGAATAACTATGCATTTGATCCAAAAATCCCGCGTCAAAATCCCGCGTTCAAAATCCAACGTTCAAAATGTCCCGCAAAAAGCATTTTTTAAGCAAATTTTTTAGGGATGAATTGATTTAGAATTTCAATATTATGTATAATAATTTCAATTTATTCACGATGTTTAATTGTTAAATATTATTGTAATAAAATTGCCCTAATTTTGTTTGTTGTACCGTTGAAGAAGTCTAGCTTCAATTTGAAAGAAAATTTGGTCTTAAAAAAAACCTCAGAAATTTTTTTGTCCCGCATGGGCATTTGAAAAATGTGGCAACCCTATGAATAACTGACTCCCCAGTAATTGGTGGTGCTGCGGCCCCCCAGGTACTGAGGCCGAAGGTCCCAGCACCGCAGGTCTGGCTAAATGGGGCCGTAGGACCCACTTTAGCTGGTATATTGTTAATCATAACTACCTTTTAACTGATGTTTTATCTTTAATTAACCTGAGATTCCAGTAAAGCCAAATGCTTAAAAGGCAAATTAAATAAAATAAATAGTCTAAGAATTACTTATTTTATGGTAAAGAATCATTTCTTCCTTCATCCATTCAAAGACTAATGTGAAATGTTTCATGAAATATCTAATCAATTTTCTAACACTAAACTCTCTAATGTATGAAAGCTGAGATAGTTTAAGTTTTACTTCAAATTTAAATTGATATGAAGAAGTGCTCACAACATTACTCTCTCCAAACGTTTAGCTTTGTTTATGTCCATTATTTCTTGTAATTGACTTTTTATCCTTATCAAATCGTATCCTATATAATTCACATCATAAGACCCAATTATCAGTTTAAATAACTGAATTAGTTCAACTCTAAGTCTATGTTTTGAAATGAATACATATCTGACTCAGCTCAGCTAGGATTACCATACGTCCGGTTTTTCCCGGACATGTACGGGATCACCTGAAGATCAGGGCCCCCAGCCTTCTTTAGTTAGCTTTATAAGGCTAACTAACGAAAATATCACGACCTAACCTAACCAATCGTCAAGTGCGTACAGTTGACCTAACGACTATTTAGGTTAGGTCGTGATATTTTCGTTAGTTAGCCTTATAAGGCTAACTAAAGATGCTGTGGGACTTGATCTTCAGGTGATCCCATGTCCGGAAAATGTGAATATTTATAACATTGATTTTTGAGGCCATAACACTTGTTCTTATTTATAGATACTCAATATAGACGACATGTTGAGTATACAGTATATATAACACATTAATACAACATGAGATGAGTTGGTAGATACTCATGAGATACACCTAGGGTTGCCAGACGTCCCGCATTCTGCTGGACAGTCCTGCATTTGATAAAAAAATCAAGCATTATTAAGCATTATTTCAATAAATTTTTTCTAATTTTGTTTGTTGTAACCGTTGAAGAAATCTAGTTTCAATTTGAAAAAAAATTGGTCTTAAAAAACCTCAGAAAAAAATTTTGTCCCGCTTTCTGCGGGCCAAAATCTGGCAACCCTAGATACACCCCCTCTCTCCGGAATGTCTTCTTTTTTATGAAAGTTCAAATATGGTAACCCGAGCTCAGCTTTCTCATAAGTTTTAATTTGAATTTCTGTAATTATTTTGGTTAGTCTAGCCTCAACTTTTCCTAATTTAAAAATGTCTTTTCTCGATTACATGCTGTTAAACTTAGAGACTTAACTTAGACTTAGCCTACTGTGTATCAAGAGTCCGAGGTCCAAGGCTAGGCTCTGGGCTACAGGTTATACTTCTTAATCTTAGACCTATCCTAATAAGGGAAGTTAATAAATACGTGGAACAAACTTACAAATCCTAATCCTTCATAGAATAAATGCACAAATATAATAATTTTATCCTCTTTTCCAGATAGCCAATAAATACAAATAAAAAAAAGTGAAATGTCGAGTTGAAGTTTCATATATACTATTCCCATTTAGAGTGTATCTTTTCTGATTTACTTGTTTTTCCTCCTTACATGCAGACTCTTTCAATTTTGAAGAAGATTTTAAACTTCTTCGCAAGATTTCTGGTCGTTTGGACACGTTCCTTGAGAGAATCTCGAAGCGGGTCACCAAAATCTCAAGAAAGGTAAGAATCATATTTTTAGCATCAATTTGTTTCCACAAAATCTTAAACTCACAATATTCACAGTAAATTAATTTCACTCTCTTGATCGAATTTAAGCAAAACAATTTAGATCTGTAAACTTCTGATATTAATTTAGAGTTTATGATGAAAATTACATTCAATTTGAACCACAAACTGTTGTTAATATTTTGGAGAAAGTCACTTAAACTAAACTTTTAACTTTTTAATATCTTAAAAGCGGATTTAAAGACAAAAGTGAGTAAATTTAATTGACTTTTAAACATAGATTTTTTCTTAATTTCCACAATGACAAAATATAAAGAGAAAATGTTTTCCCATTAAATTCTTTAAGAACATTATGAAACTTAGATTTTAAAAACAATATTAAAAAATAACTACGTGTCCTGTAAAGAAAGACATGTAGAATACAGGGTGTTGATAAATGTTGTTTATAAATTCAAACCCTTTTAAAAAATTAATTAAGTTTTTAAAGTGATTCTATTTGCTGCATTTGAAAGAACATCTCACAGAGTTTTTTCTAACATGAGGAAAGTTGCCGATATTTTGGACCTGAAGATCAGGATTACTGATGCCATTGACGTTAAATACAGGAATGAGAAATATTTTGAAATTAGATTATTTAAAATTTAGAGTTGAACAGAATGGGGTTTTGACCCCCATTTTTGAGCAGTTAAATGTAAATCTCGAAGGATTTTAGTTAACAATTAACTGAAAATTTATTTATCAAAAGTCTACTTTCAAACGGAATTTCTGTCACCAATTAGACGGATTAATTTGAATGCATATAATATAAAATTATATTAACTTATATATACTCTAATAATAATAATATATTATATATTGTGGTAAAAAATTAGTATCAAATACTTTTAATTTTAACATAATAATAATAATAAATAGAGTTAATGAGGGGGAAATTTGAGTTACTAATATATTATTTATCATTCATTAATTTACCATTGATGAAGTTATTAATTATTTACATATAAAGAGAGAATGCATTAAATTCACTGAATTATAATAGGTGGGTTTTAGTAAGAATTGTGGGTAGAGCGGCATCAAGGCTGCTCCGGAAATTAGAATAGTGACACCTCACAATGTTGGTGACTTCTGCTTCATTTACAAAGTAATTAAAAATAATTTTAAAATCTTGGACATTCGAATATAAATAATTTATTAAATAAATAGATAAAGAGAGAATAGACAGTAGATAAATAGATAGAGATAAATGGGTGGATAAATGAATAAAAAAATTCTTACAAATTAATAAGATGAGATACGAAGGTAAAATTATTACTTGATCAATTAATGTAAGTGATCAAGAGATAACAATAATAAATAATTTCTCCGCGTGTTAATCTAAAGTGTTTCGTTAAAAAGATTAATATTGGAATTAAATGTAAATTTAACAAAATATTTAAATAAGATAAATTAACAAAGTGAAATTAAGTATGAATAAAGTTAATTACTTAAACAATTAATAATTACATATTAAAGCTAATAAAATGAAAGAATAAATTAAACTTAGAATAAATGATGAATACGATTCATTTACATAATATTAAAACAAAATATTATATTTATAACTGAAAATATATTACAAAAAAGGAATATTTTCATGATTATTGACCGTGGGGTTATCCTAAACATTATTGGCGTACACTCAAATTCTTTACTGACTGCATATTGTGTGTGTGTGTGTGTGTGTGTGTGTGTGACGTAGATTTACTTTAAACGCTTTAACTGCTTTATTGTGAAATAGCTCTCAGCAAAAATGAAATATCCACTTCGAGAACTTTCAACTCGTCTTCAGGGAATCATTCCATTCAATTGCGTGATTATTGCTACATACATTAGTAAATATGGTGTTAGATGCTTTGGCTTTGCGAATACACTATTTATGCTCTATGTTTCTGTTAGCGAAAATTTTGCCTGTTTTACCAATATATACTAAATTACAATAATTACATTTAATAGAATAAATACATAGAGGGACATTCACAGAGTTATTACGAATGAATAAACTCTTGATCGAATTAATGTAAAATAAACATAACATTAATTCCCACGTCTCCAATGACGCGAGTGAAGTGAATTAAATTGTTATGATATTGCAAACACAATATGTTATTAAATACTTTCTTATCTTTCTTACTTTTATAAAAAGATTTCTTATCTTTATTTAAAGAATTGTCCAAGAAATAATTCGGATAACATAATTTGCTTCTACTTTAAAACAAATTAAATTCACTATGTTTTAATGGACTCATTATTGTGAAAGGTTTTAGGACATAGAAATAAATATAATGTGAGGGATTCGATCTTTGGTGAGAGTTTCTGTAAGAAATATATAAAGTGAGTGGATCATCTATATGTTCAGTTTCACTGAAGTGGAGTTAAAATATACACGTGTGATTGCTCCACAGGTCACCTGAGCCAGAGCAGAAATAGAGTAAGCAGCCAACTCAACTCCACCTGATGCCAGCGGTTGGAGTAAATCAGTGCTACACCGCTACTGGTCCGCCAATTTTCAATCTCCGATTGAGATGGGCTTAATGCTTTATTTTCAGCATTTATTGCCTGTTTATGTATTTATTATTACAATAAATTTTCATACTAAAAGACTTGATTTATGAATAATAATTAAAAGGAATGAAGACATTGTGGTATTTCTTGCAATCATTTGCAAACTATTTGGAGATTTGAAGGCAAAATTGCTGTAAAATTCTTATAGTTTTACTTTTATAAAACACGTTTCTATTCTTTCCACGTTTCCATCAAAAGCTTCTTACTCCTACTTCTTTCCTAGATTGCATTTGGATGAAATGAGAGAGTGAAAACTCCGGAATGTTCACCTCCTAAAAAATTATTTCAATTAATTCTTTGTTTAAGTTGAAGTGAGATTTTAACTGTACAAAAAAAGTTTGAATCCATCATTGTTTCTTTCCCTTTGTAACAATTATGTTTCATGTTCCCAACATTAGACATTATTCAGTCTTTTTATTTTATTCTATCATAAAATTATGTTTGCTACATTCCATTATATATTTATAAATCATTTTTTGTAACTTTCGTTAAAAATCTTTTACATAATTGTTATAAACGATATAATATCTTCATTAAGTTATAAGAACTTTCCTCCATTAATGACCTGAGGAGTGTAAAAAATGGCATATTGGACGAAAGTGATGAGCTTGTTGACTTTTGTAGTTTTTACTTTTTCAGGAATTCGTATGAAAAGACTGTAAACAAATATTGGTGGATTATCTAAGTCAAAGTTGATTTGGTATAAACCTAAACTGTAATGGGGTAAATAGGACTTACAATCTCTTATTAATTACAATTAAATTTAGTTAAATTTATTCAGTTAAAGTTTAGCTACATTAAAATTTTATTTTATTTCAGTTTTATCCGCATTTGGCGTCGACAAAGATGTAGTGGTGAAGGTGGATCCAGAAGCCGCCCTTCAAAACGTCCTTCTGCAACACCAATTGACTTTGCATCAGGATATGAAACGCATGTTTTTGGAAATAAAGAATCTCTTCCTCGGATTAAGATCCCCAAACTTTATTCCGAAAGCAAACAAGTAATTCTATTTTCATCATCAAATTCCTTAAGAATGAAAACAGAAGATAAGATTAAGAATATATTTGTGATTTTTATATGAAATTCAATCTTAATTGAAATCTCCATTTTGAACGTTCATTCTGAATAACTTTTATGACGAATTTAATATTTCTCATTTTAATTCGTCAATAGTTCTTAAAATGGTTAAATCAGGGGTTCTTAACCTTTTTAGGCTGTAATCCAAATTCTGTTCTCAAGGCTAGCTCGGCGACCAATGCCTTCAAACATTTCACTCGTAATAGATAATAAAATAAATAATAATGGTAAAATGATTAGCGTTAACATAAGTAAATGATAAATGACAATTTAATAACCCAAGTTTGCGTCGCGACTCAGAGGTTAAGAACCCCTGGGTTAGATATTAATATTATTTCGTGATGAACTATTTGTGAATGGAAATTTTAAGGTTTTCATTTTTCATTATTGCAGGTATTTATTTTTACTTCATGCTTCTCCTACATTATAAAAGGCTTATTTTTTCATTATTCATTATCATTAATCATTTTAATTCAAGTACAAGTCGGCGCAAAATATAAAAATGTACATTTAATTCATAATTATTGTAAATACGTTAATAATATATACTGTATGTACTGTATATATGTTGGGGTAAATGTGATAAATTGGTAATTATGCATAATTACCGGTAAATATGCATAATTGAAAATATCATGACTTAACCTAACCAATTGTCAAGGGCGTACAGTTGACCTAACCGGGCATTCAAGGCATTCAATTCAATTGACCTAACAGGGCATTCAAGGTTAGGTCAATTGAATGCCCGGTTAGGTCAACTGTACGCCCTTGACAATTGGTTAGGTTAAGTCATGATATTTTCAATTATGCATATTTACAGGTAATTATGCATAATTACCAATTTATCACATTTACCCCAACATATATATTATATACTGTATATTTCTGTCCTTACACACCCCATTTAAAGAGATTCCTCTGCCGAGCGGTGCCCCCCATAGTACTGTGAGGTATAGGTATTCAAAAACTCATGATCTTCACTTGCCCTACAAACACCTTTAAATGGGAGACCCAAAATGGGTGCACACACATTTCTACATTACTGTACAGTCTTTACATCCACACCTACACTTTTCCTCCTAAGTATATATATTGTAATGTATATGGTTGTAAATTTTGACTTGGTCCGCAATCGATATGGACCGTGACTTATTTTTCGTTAGCAAGGTACTAGTATTGATGGATACCGTAATAAAATTGACTGGATTCTTTGGATCTGATATATTTGCATGTCGGTTATAAATAGATATAGAGTGTAACATATTTGTGGATAGTAGTCTATTATGACTTGATCCTCTGGATCCAGAGACTATATTTAGTTTTAAATCGATAATTAATTAGTTTTAAATCGATAATTAATTAGTTTTAAATTGATAATTATTAAGTTTTGCAAAAAGTGGTCGTTGCCAATGTGCAGAGAGTTGTTGCGTGGATTTCTTGTGTTCTTGTGGTTCGGGGCCCACGTGAGATTGTAGATCCCCTCCGCCACCACGGAGAACATACACAATACACAATTACGAACACAATTAGGTAGACCAGCCATGAGTGATTCCTGGGGTCTTTGTTGGTCTGGAACATTATAACATTATAACATTATATAGGGTGAACCAAATGTAGGTGGACAGTAAATGATAACGTTTATTTTGAGAATACATATTTAATTTTTTTGCATACTATAATACAAAATAAAATTTAAATAAATTTAGTTATAATATTTAATATAATAAAACACAAACACCATACTTATAATGAACACCATAGTTATAATATAATATAACACAAACCGTATTCAACCTACTGTCCACCTACTTTTGGTTCACCGTGTATATATTTTTTTCAACAGCGATCTTTTCAGCTTCGGTTCTTTTGGAAGCTCAATTTCAAAAATATCAACATTGAAACCTAATTTAAAATCGATAATCCAAGACAAAACTAACTCAAGGTTGGTCACATTCTTTTTATATATGTTTTTAATATTAATTACCAATATATATCACTTCGAGCCATCGATGTTACTAAAACCATAAATAAAATATTACTTTTTCCGTCACCAATTTAGTTAATTTAATAATGAAATTTATTTTAATTGTATTTACATTATATTAGTTAAGCTCATATATTGATTTCTCATTTGATTCAGTCAGAAGACATCAGGAGGATGGGGTATCTCACCCTACTTCGGCGATCGACATTTCTACATGCCCACAGATTCAACGTTTCGGTTAGTTTAAGTTTAAACAAGAGTAACTCAATTTTACGATCATCAAGTTCTAAAGCTTAATTCCTCATTAGGAAAAATAACACATAATTATTTTACTTTTGTAAAATAATAATGGCGGACACACGAGACGAACTACATCTCATTCCATAATAAAAAAATTCTTTTCTTTGTTTTCAGCGAAGATTTAATAATTTTAATCTTAAAATTAATTAAAGAATAAAATATATTTTGTGAAATTTTAATACTTTTTATGTATACATTCCTCTCATTTGTTCTTCTAAGACCTACTGATTGCTCCGAAATTCTCGTCGCAGGAGATACAATAAGCGGAATTTACCAGATTTATCCATTCAGGTAAAACAGTGACTTTCAATGGCATTAATATCACCTTTATTCATTTCATTAAATTTTTTATTTCATTTTTTATGCCTATCGAGGGATTTAGATGTTTTACTATTGAGCCCTTAAGTTCTCTTTAACGTTTTGATAACATCTTTTAATTAATTGGCCTCATCCATTCTGGGTGTGTTTCAATTACCAAAAACGAAATAATGCATTACATTTTCAATTTGTTTTAAATGAATCAGTTGTTGAAAATCCGTGTTTATAGTAAAGGAGATTCGACTATGACCTATTATTTGTTTCTAGATGTCAATGTAGCCGCCCTGTGGATGTATTTTGTGACATGGAAACTGACGGAGGTGGATGGACTGTTTTCCTTTCCCGAGTCAATGTATCAAAGCCAATTAATTTCACTCGGAACTGGGCCGATTACAAGAAGGGGTTCGGAGTGCCAGGTGAAGAGCATTGGTTAGGTAAGAACTGAGAGCTTCGTGGCTTTGTTCGTCTCATCGACTAGATTTAAATGGATTCATTGATTTTTCCCTCACCAGTTCTGAGAAGGGAAAGGAGAAGAGTAAACAGTCCGTTATACGTAATTTCTTTGAATTGGTCATTATTTTCTCAGTTGGTCTTATATACAGGGTGTCCCGTAAGTCTGGCATCATTGGAGAAATTCATATTTTTCTATTTCTACAAACCATAATTCATATTTTTCTCTTTCTGCAGGCCATAATGTCTGTGAGCAAGGAAGAACGAATCCAGATAATTCTACTTATAAGAAATCGGAGTCAGAGAATTTAACAGGCTGCATCCAGACCGCGAGCCAATAACACGGAGTTGTGTAAGCAGACTTGTTGCAAAGTTTAAGGAAACAGGATGCATAAAAGATAAACCACGCAGTGGACCTTCAAGGAGGTCCACTGACGATGATACAGCGACTGCTATCCTGGCTCATTTTAACAGAAGTCCCAATAAGTCTCTTCGGCGATTGTCCGCCGAGAGAGGAGTGTCGAAAAGTAGCATCTATCGCATTCTTCAGGCTCACAAATGGCATCCATATAAACTTCAGATCCTACAGAAATTAAGCGAAGATGATCCCGACCGGCGGATGGAATTTTGTGAATGGGCTACGGAACAATATGCGCGGGATGCCAATTTCCCGTCCACCATTCTGTTCAGTGACGAGGCTGTTTTTCATGGAAATGGTGAGGTAAATCGACAGAACACCCGCTACTGGTCTCAAAAGAACCCTCACTGGTATACCTCTTCGAAGGAACAAGGTGCATCTCGGGTGATGGTATGGTGTGGCATTTGGAAGGATCACATCATCGGCCCCCTCTTTTTCGATGAACATGTCACTGGAGGCACCTACCTACGTATGCTCAAGGAAGAAGCATTTCCCAGTGTCTTGAACGAAGAAGGAAATTTCCCAACATGGTTCCAGCAAGACGGCGCTCCTGCACATTATAGCACCCAAGTAAGGGAATACCTGTACCAACAATTCCCTGGTCATTAGATGGACGTCGATGGCCTGTGGAATGGCCAGCTAGAAGCCCGGATCTCACGCCACTAGATTTTTATCTCTGGGGCCACTTGAAAGCGCTGGTATACGCAGAGAAAATTAGGAGTGTTGAACATTTGCGGCAGCGCATTATTGGGGCATGTAACACCATTACTCCTGACATCATTCACCGTGTGCTTGCTGACTGGGTATCACGTCTGAATTTGTGTATTGAAAACAATGGTGGACATATTGAGCACGTTCTGTAAATAAAAGCTTTGGTTTTGCCTTTTTTTATTATTTTTCCTATGATGCCGGACTTATGGGACACCCTGTATATTCTTCATCCCAATTATCTCTCAGTATAATTATGATTCCAATTATCAATAGATTTTGTTTTACATTATCGAATGTTCGTAATGGATATTGTAGTTGTTTTATATAGTTGCTTTCATTAATAGTTACATAAATATGATAGTTTGGTTATTTATTTACATCATGATGGCACCACAAATTATGCATCCTTGCTTATTTCGTATTATTTTAATTACAGATCTGAATCATTTTCAAATTTTCTTTAAATAAGCTTTTTTGTCAAATAGTTAAGTTAATCATAATTATTTTAATCAATTATTATCACAAGGAAATGAAAACGTGCATATTTTATCTCACCATCGGAACTACATTCTGAGGATGGAAGTCAAAGATGGATTCGGGAGAGAAATTTGGGGCGAGTGGAATGTGTTCAAAGTGGACTCGGAGGAAATGAAGTAGGCTCACATTTTATTCTTTATTATTATTTTTATATGATCGATAGTTTGAACCATCTACAAATTGATATTATGAATGCATTTTCAAGTTTCATCTACTGTATCTTTAAAGGAATTAAGACCCCAAAACATGAATGAAGTCTTCAAATTTTGAGATTCGCTTTCTCAAAGTTTAAATGAAAATCATTCATTATATTTGATTTGAAGATACTGTATGTATTAATATGGTAAAAAGCTTAATTATTTTTATATGAGAGAGAGATTTTAAGCCATAATATAAATACACGCTTTGACAAGGAATATGATTGATTTTTCTCTTTATTTTTGCAATGAAGTGAAAGTCTGCTGAAATGCAAACGAAAGAAAATCTTTTAATGAAATTTTTTTTGTATTATTTTGGTTTTCATAATAATTCTTTTGTCTAATGAATGTAAACTATAAAAGTTTTGTTTTATAAATTGAAATTATTTTAATGTATTCATATAATTAAAGAGAAATCTCAATTATACATATAATTTATTATTGCACTTGGTTGAGAATGGTACAGTAATTGTTTAAAGGAATTTCTTCAAATTACACTTTTATTAATAATTTGCCAAATTATATTAAATTTATGGAGATCTGCTCCACAATCGCCACTTAGCCAAAACTTCATGTACATTAATCACAGTAATGATTCATTCAATTTCTTTTTATTGAAGCAGTTATCTTACCAAATGTAGCAATCACTTACCTGTCAGAAGTGGTGCAGTATTTCTATAATAAAAGGGCTACGTCGTAGCGAATGTCGTAACACCGCTTCCCGTTGATCAGCGAAGTGAAGCGACATTGGGTCTGGGTAGTAGTTGGATGGGAGACCGCCCACTGCGTCCAATCTATGTAGCGACCCGTGGTTCGGATCCCACGTAAAGCTGTAGGTCCACTCCGTCATATGACCTTAGATGTTGCGAAGGAGGTTAAACAAAACCAATAATTATTATCTATAATAGAACGCTTGGAAGTAGAAGTGATTCAAATGCATTCAGAACACCAAACTCTAGATGTGATATATGTACGTGAGTCACCTTTGATCACGGTTTCCTTCTTCCCACAAATTGAGATTTTAGTTATTTGAGTCACTTCCCTGGAATGCACTCGGTGTGCCGAGTACTTCAACCACTTTTGCAAAGGAAAAAAAATCGGTAAAAAACGCACTTGAATCACTTTCACTTCCAACCGTCCAATTGCTGAAGTGGGAAACATATTTTCACTGTTCGCAAATATCTGTATTTTAAAATTTTAAAAACTTCATCATAATATCTAAATCTTTTCACTTTCGTTCTCGTCTCTGTAATTTAAGTATTATTATTGGAGCTGAAAACCCTGAAGTGACATTTAAATTTCTTTTCAGATACAAACTTACGTCAACGAATTACAATGCTAAGAGTACGGCCTACGATCGCTTCAGTTACGTGAATGGTAACTATTTCTCGACATTTGACATGGACAACGATAAATCTGGTGTGTCTCATTTTAACTTATTGTTTTTTCATTCATTTTTATAGTTTTGAGCTATAACTATATTTAAGGGTTTTAGATATTATTTAGTTTTTAATACATAATAAATCTAATAAACATATTGCATCCCATTACCATATCCTAAACTAAAATTAAATGGCCTTGTCTTCTCTTACACTCCTTCATATAATTTACATATATATTAATCTTAATACAAATATCTTACTGCCCAATAGCAAAGACCAGTTGCGCTGTGAGTTATAAAGGAGGGTGGTGGTACAATAACTGTCACAACAACAATCCAACTGGTCTTCATGCAAAGAAAGATGACACAGGAATGAGAATAAATCCTTGGTCAAAACTGGATAGCACCGAACGGTATGCAACATGGCTTCAACTGAAAATTCGACCACAGATTTGCAGCAACTCAATTTCAGTCGCCAAACTGAACACTCACAACTGTGCTTTCGATTAAAATCTGTATTGGCCAAAGGGAATATTTTGTTCCCGATATGGTATGAAGTCAGAAACAATATTTTGGAATTATATCTAAAAATTTCTAGCTTTAAATTCTAGTTAAGGAACAACGTGAATAGTTCGTTAACCTGAGGCTTAAATACAAAAACAATTACTTTATCTTTATTATTTTTTAAAGAAAATCCTTTTGCAAATTATATTTTAAACATATGTTTAGAGTTTGCTTGTTTGTACAAATCGTACGAAAGCTTAACATTACAATTATTAAAAATTTAATATTGTATACATAATATATTATAGCACTGTCAAATGTATTCCTACTTTTTCCTTATGTTTTATTCACACCGATCATCTTGATCCAATAGAAAGCGGGACAGCATGGGTGAAAGGTACTGTGAACACTGAAAAAATTGGAAAAGAAAGGAGATCAGTGATCTTCTTCCCTCTTTCAGAAAACTAAATAATCCCGATAAGAAGTGCACACTTTGAGTCCTACCTTTTGTAGTTTTTCAGTTGGTGTAAATCAACCAAAAACTTTGGTGACATTAATAAAATGAAGAAAAATGTTTGTTAGTTAATTTGATACTCGCAGACTTTAATTTAAGGCAATAACAGCTCTTCATTCCAGCTCTTGTCACAGTGAACAATTGAAACTCAAAAAGAAAGCAAACTGAATGAAATGAGAACCAAATTTTCCTCTTTCTCCAGCATCAGTATAATAAGAATGTTGTAATAGGCAGCTTGTATTTTAAAATGTTCGTTTGTAAATTGCTCTCATTGTATTACTGGAACATATATTTCTGCATATAAATTATGTCCAATTTGGGAACTATAAAAATAAAATTCACACTTCATTAAAACTCTTATTTCTTTTTTCTTAATTAATTGGTGAGAAGTAGCATTAAAACTGAAAATATCATCAACATCATTTTAAATTCAGTATATTAAAATACGGTAAACAACAAATAAATTAATAAATTTAAAACTGTGTAAAAGATATAAGTTTATATAATAAAAGTAGTCTTCAGAGAAATATTTGAGGTATGATTCAATAAAGCGCTTTTTCAACATTTATCACATTAAATTACATCAATTTTCAATTCGAAAAAAGAAAAAGGTAAAAATAAGACATTCTAAAACTGTCGTAGATATTGCATAATAGTGTAATTTTTAAATTTTAGAAAAAAATGAATGAACCTTCTCACTTTAAGACTGTTTCTCTTTGGTGGTGAGAATTGGTATTGCAGTTTGTGATCAAGTGTGGAAGAGAATCCTAATGTTTCATGATCACTGTATAATGATGTGTTATCTCTCTTTCTGATGTACAAACAACGTCATAATGGCTATACTTCGTCATTTGTATATAATCATGCAATACACATGTTCAAATGTTTTGAAACCAAGCTCGAAAATTTTTTTTATAAAGTGAATTAAAAATAATACGAAGTGCAATACCCATAGAATAGTTTGATTCAAAGGATGAGAAATAATCACAATAAAACTTGATTATCGAACATAAGAATGACTTTAGATATATTCTTATATGATTTTTTGTCTTGCAGGAGAGCAAGAAAAATAATAATGTTTGTCATTTAAACTTCATCATAACGACTACTGCCGTCCCAAGGGGAAATAGCTCCCCATGTAAACTTTAAATTCGGCGCCCCATATCTCCTATGTTCTGTGTGGTTAAAACGAACGACTCAAATAGTGTTAGGTATACAATTTTCAACTCTTCTATAGAATTTACATTAGAAAGCCACAAACATTACATAAACATTCAAAAGGAGACTCTTCGTGTCTTAGTCACGGAAAATTCTGATATCGTATGTATCAGAACAGAACAGAACAGACAACGAAGAGAGGATGTCATCGCTAATGATCGATAGCAGGTAAGTGTTTGTGACCTTCAACTTTGAGAAACTCCGCTCGCCATTCGCCACTTAGAAGTACAAAGTTAACAGTATCCTGAGTGATACCCTCATGTTTGGGAAGTTATCACAACATTCATTGCTTAAAATAAATTGAAGAAGTTGTTGAGGAGCGAGGCAATCCTTTCTCAGCAGAATACCTAGCCCAGTTATTCGCCGAAGTTAAAACCGTTAATGTCACAGACCACAGTTCCATCCGTCTGTCAACGCGTGATCAAGATCCATACAGTCCTTCATGAAAGTTTTCTTGTCAGGAAGTTGTTCCAAGTCATAAAGAAATCCCAAAGGTCCACATATTGGTTCGTTTAATTATTCAAATTCGAAATTAGCTTTCGGGTTCGTTACTGTTTTATCTTCACCTCCGTATCTGAATTGGAGTTTCTTTTAACGAATACGAAAAATGGCCTTACACACGAGCCGACAACAAGCTTTTCCATAATTACCTTGCCTGTTATCAGAGTTCCTTGGTAACTGATACCGCTGTAGTTTTGAATAAAGTCACAGCACTCTTTTATCAGAGTTGTGGTTGCAACATCTTCGTTCTTACTTTGCAGAATCTTGCTCTCTACATTTATTGGAAAAAAGGATTGCGCCTTGACATCATCTGTTTTTAATTTTCATGAAGTCTAATTGCACATTTATATATATGTTAGATACTTTGTAACATATCAATTAAGCGTATTATATTATATACGAGCATATCAGCGTGCCGCTCATAGGCAGCCCTTAGGCAGAACTATTCTGCTTTCCCGTGAAATTATTACTACTTCCGTGGCCTGGGGCCCTCCAAGTGCAACACGGATGTGATTCTCTTGCGCATGAAGGCGTACATTCCATATTCTATTCCTAGTGCTAATGCATAAAACCTGGCCTTATCTTTACTTTCTTAACTTAACTTGGTTTAAGCTTGTCTAATGCTATCCGCAACAGAGAAGATACTCTCAGAAGGTACCGTCGACATCTAACTCCTGGCTCTCACTTAGTTAACAAAAATGTTAAAATCTATCCAATTCTAATGATTCTCGCTCTTTCTGTCACGTAGCCAAGAACCTCCCCAACAACTTTAATTCTTCTTTTTCCTCTCCTTTTTTCCATTCCGATGGCTTACGACCCATATCGTCTCTAGATAAAGTGAGTCTTCGCTCAAACTTTCCCCTCCAACGTAATCCTAAACGATTCCGGTGCTGTTCCTCCATCACCTCCTTCCTCTGACTTAATTATATCTGAAATAAGAACTCTTCCAAAGATATTTTTACTTCCGTATGTGCGTTTAATTCTAGGAGAGCGTACGGTCCTGATGGTGTTCCTCCTATTGTCCTCAAGAACTGTGCTTCTGTACTGACCCCCTGCCTAGAAAAACTCTTTCATCTTTGTCTTTCACCTGTACTTTTCCTTCCTGCTGGAGTTCCCTTTCATTCAGCATGTCCCAAACAAGGATGACCGCTCTCTACCCTCCAACTATCGTCCAATTGCTTTGAATTCTTGCCATTCAAAAGTTTTTGAATCTATCCTCAATAGAAGATTCTTAAACAACTTTCTTCTCACACTCTTCTTTCAGATCGTCAGTATGGATTCCGCAAGGGACGCTCTAGTGGCGATCTTTTTGCATATCTTTGACTTTTGGTCATCCTCCTTTCTGGATTTCGGTGAAACTTTTGCTATTGCGCTAGACATATCGAAAGCTTTTCATAGAGTCTGGCACAAATCTTTAATTTCGAAACTGCCCTCCTTTGCTTTCTATCCTTCTATCTGTGCCTTCATCTCTAATTTCCTTTCTGGCCGATCTATAGCTGCAGTTGTAGATGGCCACTGTTCTTCTCCTAAAGCTAATAACAGTGGTGTTCTTCAGGGTTCTATCTTGTCACCAACTCTTTTCCTTTTATTTATTAATGATCTTTTAATTCGCACTTGCTCTCCTATTCACTCTTTTGCCGATGATTCCACTCTTCACTTCTCCACACGCTTCCCAAAGCGTCCCTCTCAACATTCTCTTCTTGATTCGCGTAGGACGGTTATGGGACACCTGACTTCTGATCTTTCTGCTATATCTGATTGGGGCAGAGAAAACCTTGTGGCTTTCAATGCCTCAAAAACTTAGTTTCTCCATGTGTCTACTCGTCATAATCATCCACACGACTATCCCATCACCTTCAACAACACACAACTCAATCCTCTTAACATTCTTGGTATTTCCTTTTCTCGTGATCTTTCCTGGAAATATCACCTATACTCTCTTTCTAAAACAGCTTCTAAGAGGTTAGGTGTGCTGTACCGCCTCTATGGTTTCTTCACCCCCACTCAGTTGCTGTCTCTGTACATGGGTCTTGTTCGCCCCTGTATGGAATATGCTTCTCATGTGTGGGGTGGTTCAACCCACACAGCCGTACTTGACCAGGTGGAATCCAAGGCTTTTCGTCTCAATTGCCCGCCTCTTGCTGATTGTTTTCAATCTCTCTCTCTTCGCCGCAATGTTGCCTCACTCTCTCTTTACTATCGCTATCATAACGGACCTTGCTCTTCTGAACTCTCTAACTGCATGCCTCCTCCTTTAAGGTAAGCACGCAGTACCAGACTTTCTACACTTTCTCATTTCTTTTCTGTCCAACTATCTAATGCAATGGATAACCGGTATTTTCACTCTTTCATCTACTCAACCGGTCAAATCTGGAACAATCTTCCTCAATCCATCTTTCCTCCTGTCTATGACCTCCCATTTTTCAAACGCAGAGTGTTTAGGCATCTCGAAAACCCCGGACTTTGATTTTGGCTCTTCTTCTTCTTCTATGGGTGGGACGCTTTGCGAGCATTTGCCTTTGGCCACTCCTTCCTGCATAAAAAAAATTTCTAATTCTTCTCGTTCATTTTGTCATCAATCTAACAACTTCTCCAACAACTTCACTATTTCTTCTTTCCTCCCTCTGCTCCATTCCGACGGCTCAGTTGCCATCTCTTCTCCTCATAAAGCTGAACTCTTCGCTCAACCTTTCACCTCGAACTTAACCATGGACGATTCCGGTGCTGTTCCTCCATTTCCTCTTCCCTCCGACTTAATTATGTTGGAAATTAGAATTCCTTCTAAAGATGTATTTTCTGCCCTATCTGGGCTCAACTCTAGGAAGGCGTACGATCCTGTTGGTGTCCCTCCTGTTGTTTTCAAGAACTGTGCATCTGTGCTGACACCCTGCCTAGCCAAACTCTTTCGTCTCCGCCTTTCATCTGCTACTTTTCCTTCTTGCTGGAAGTTCCCTTTTATTCAGCCTGTCCTGAACAAGGACCGCTTTCAATCCTCCAACCATCGTCCAATTTCTTTAAGTTCTTACCTTTCTAAAGTTTTTGAATCTATCCTTAATAGGAAGATTCTTGAATACCTTTCTTCTCGCAATATTTATTCAGATGGCCATTATGGGTTTTTTATGGGACCCTATATTGGCAATCTTCTTGCATATCTCTGACTCTTGGTCATACTCTTTTCGGGATTTCGGTGAAACTTTTTCCATTGTGTTTGACATATCAAAAGCTTTTGATAGAGTCCATCAAAAATCTTTAATTTGTAAACTGCCCTCCTTTGCTTTCTATCCTTCTATCTGTGCTTTCCTCTCTAATGTCCTTTCTAGCAGATCTATAGTTGCGGTTGTAGAAGGCCACTGTTCTTCTCCGAAAGCTATTAATAGTGATGTTCCTCAGGGTTCTGTCCTGATTGGGCCAGATACAATATTGTGACTTTCAATGCCTCACACTCGGTTCCTTCTTGTATTTATTCATCACAATCTTCCACACGAATATCCCTTACCTTCAACAATACACAATTCAATCCTTCCTCTTCTCTTAACATTCTTGACGTTTCTTTTTCTCGTGATCTTTCCTGAAAAGTCACATATACTCTCTTTGAAAAACAGCGTCTAAGAGCTTAGGTAGTATTGTACCAGCTTCGCAGTTTCTTCACCCTCGCTCAGTTGCTGTTTTTGTACAGGGGCTTGTCCGCTTCTGTATGTTGTACGTTTCTCATGTTTGTAGCTAAACCAACACAGCCGTACTTGAACGGGTGGAATCAAAGGCATTTTTTCTCATCATTTCCTCGCCTCTTACCAATATCTTTAACGGAGAGCACGCAGTACCAGATTTCTGACACATTCTCATTCCTTTCTTGTCCCACTCTCTAATGCAAGTTTAATCGGTATTTCATTCTTTCATCTACTCAACCTCTCAACGCTGCACAACCTGCCAACAATTTTCCTCAATCAATCATTCCCCCTGTCTATGATCTTCATTCTTTTAAACGCAGAGAGTCCAGGCATCACGATAAACCTTGACCTTGACTTAGCTCTCTTCTTCTATAGAGGGGGAGGCCCCTCCTTCTTTGCATAAAAAAAGAGTAAGGGAGAAATCATATGGCGAAGATAAGTAAGAAATACATAAGTCAGTGAGCTCATCACTTTCCTCCAATATGCCATTTTTTACACTCCTCAGGTCATTAATGAGGAAAGTTCTTATAACTTAATGAAGATTATATCGTTATAACAATAATGAAAAACACTTTCAACGAAACATTTACAAAAAATTATTTAGAAAAGAAAATGGAATGTAGCAAACATATTTCAGAAAAAAATGAAAAGACCAAATAATGTCTAATGTTGGGAACATGAACATAATGCTACAAAGGGAAAAAAAACAGATAAATTCAAACTTTTTTGTGCAGTTAAAATCGCACTTCACCTTTCAAAGGAATTAATTAATATAATTTTTAGGCGGTGTCCCATTACGGAGTTTTCACTATCTCATTTCATCCAAATGCAATCTAGGAAAGAAGTAGGAAAGTAGGAAGCTTTTGATAGAAAGTTAGAAAGAATATAAGTTGTTACATCAAAGTAAAACTATAAGAATTTTGAAGGAATTTTTGCCTCAAAATCTCCAATAGTTTTGCAATTAATTTCAGAAGTTACCACATGTCTTCATTCATTTTTAATTAGTATTTAAAAATTAAATCTTTAACATGAAAATTTAACCTAATAAATACATAAAAGGCAGTAAAATGCTGAAAATAAAGTGTTAAGCCATATCAATCGGTTCGTTGTTTGCACTGATTCGTTTGCAGCGATTAAGCGACCCACAATTCTTAATAAAACGCACACAATATTAATTCAGTGAATTTAAATGCATTCTCTCTTTATATATAATAATTAATAACTTAATCAATGGTAAATTAATGAATGATAAATAATACATTAGTAACTCAAATTTCCCTTTATTAACTCTCTTTATTATTATTATTATGTTAAATAATAAAGTATTTATACTAAATTTTTACCACAATATACTTACTTCTTACTTCGTAGCCCCCGGGTTCTCTTATGCGAACCCGGCGGCACTCAGGTATCCCGCGACACCGTGGGACGGGTCCATAGGTCCTCGTAGAGAGGGTAATGTTGGAGTTGTTGTCTTTGTTGAGAGAGGAGAGTGGCAGTGTAAGAGTAGGTGTTCTGTGTCCTTCAGGGTGGAGGTAGCATTTT
>JAJOZX010007201.1:0-238095 GCA_023014485.1 Bathynomus jamesi
CCGCACCAAACCGAGGACATTGGAAGAACTGGAGGACCGAATTCGGGAAGTCATGTCCTCCATCCCGCCGGAGTTCCTGCTAAAATCAGTGGACGCCATTCCTGGGCGGCTCCAGAAGCTGGTGGAAAGAGTTGGAGCCCACATTGAATTTTAGAGAAAACCTACCATGTATGCCTACCTTTTCATATTATTTCTTCTGAAATAAATGGATAATATACGTATTTTTTTACCAATCCAAATAGGGAGCTACTTTCCGCCCACCCTGTATATATATATATATATATATATATATATATATATGAAAATGAAAATGTTTATTGGCAGACTATAGTCCATATGACAAATATTATTAATACAATGACAGTTCATATACTAAGGATAGAAATATATACAACTGATAAGAAATAATACAGTAATGTCGAAGCTAAGTGGAGCTACAGACAGACATTTTCGTACCAAGAATTCCATAGCTTAGGCCTTAGAGTAGTGGTTCTCAACCTTTTTTTAACCATCGCCCCCTTGAAAATTTTTTTGCCCACTCTATTTTCAAATCGCCCCCCTACACAAAAAAAAAAGTGAAATAAAAAAACTTTCAAACTTACTATTTTATTTAATGAGATCCTTGAGATTAGTGTTTTTCTACTAAATATGCAATGTTCGGTTCAATGTCGCTGAGCTTAATTCTTATGTCACCTCTTCTGCATACATCCAATCTGTTTCTTTCCTTTGTTAGTAATTTATTCACTGAACTAAACCCAGTTTCAACCATATATGATGTTGGAAAACAGACAATTATTTTGGCCATTTCGGTCCATAACCTTGGATATGTGTTTTACAGTCTTTTAATGACCAGAATTCAGTCTTTCCTACTTTATCATACATGTATTTTGAGTTATCATTGCATCGTAATTCAATTAATTCTTCTTGAATTTCTTCTTCAGCTGAACTAACATCACAATTAAATGGGTCTAACATCCATGGTTTTACTTCAAAGGAAAATAAATCAGAATCTTTTGTTCATGTCACTTTTTAACGAACATAAGTGTCCAGAATACGTTTCAAGATCCATTTTGGTAAGTGAAGAACAAATTTCTGCCAGCTCAGGCATGCTGTGAAACATTTTTTTAAGTAAATTATCTTGAAAAATTTCCAATTTTTCAGTAAATGCTTTCAATACTGTTTTACAATCAATCAATGTAATAAATTTTCCTTGAAGTTGAAGTGATACCTCATTAAGCTTTCGAAATATCCAAGCCATATAATATGTTATTTTTATGTTTTCTTATTTCTTTAGCAATATCTCCGTCCCCTTCACTTTCTAGAAAGTTAACTATGGCATCAAAAAGGTTTATAAATCTTGCTAAGCAATTTCCTTTGGAGAACCATCTGACTTCCGTATGTAAAAGAAGTCTTACATACTGTTCATCATGATCAGAACAAAACTTCCTGAATAGGCGATCATATTTGCTATGTGATTTGATTTTATTGATAGTTTTAATAACTATACCAAGTGAATAATGTAGAATTGGACTCATATTTTTTGCTACAAGATTATGTCTGTGAACAATGCAATGTATTGCAATGATTCCAGGACATATTTTTTCGAATGTGCTACGAGGCCTTTATGCCTTCCGACCATTGAGGTAGCACCATCAGTTGCAATCGATATCAAATTTTCTAATGGAACTTTATTTTCATCAAACCAGGATCTTAAAGCAATAAAAATAGATTCCCCAGTAGTGTCAGTTTCTAGGTATTTCACAAATAATATAAACTTATCTTCTTTCAATTTACAATCATTAAAATAACGTACATACGCCATGAGAAGGGCCTTGTTATCAACAACTGTGGACTCATCAACCTGAATTGAGAAATTAGTTTTTTTCAATCTTTCAACTAGTTGTTCTTCAATATTCACTGACATTTCATCAATTCGTCTTCGAATTGAATCTTTGCTTAATGGTAAACTTTTTAAGATACCTGAAGGATCTTCATGCATCACATTTGAAATAACAGTTTCTAATATAGGTTTCATGACTTTCTCAGTAATTGTATGAGGACAGCCATTTTTTGCAACAATTTTTGCAATCTCATATGACGCAACATTGGCTTCATCTAATTTGGTATCTTTTTTTACAAAATGTGTAAGTAAGTTAGGTTGCTGCTCAAAATTGGTTTTCAATTTTTTGAAATAATCAACGGTTTTATTAGATTTATCTGGATACTTCCTTTTGAAATGGTCAAGAAGTCTTGAAGGTTTTAAAGCTTCATTCGAAAGAGTACTATTACATAAAAGACACATAGGCTTTTTTGGATCGAGAGGGCTTTCAATAAAACCGTAAGATAGGTATTCACCAAGGTATTGGCGACACTTTTTCTTTGCTCCACTTGACATTACTAAGGGGTCTTGTGCATTATGTAATTACAATAAAAAATTGACAACGATAAAGTATTTAAAAAATATCTGAAATTTGAAAAAAAGGGTTTAGATGTGTCATTAGCAAGGCTGTGGAGTTAGTACACAAAACCTCCAACCTCAACTACTCAATTTTTTGTCCTTCTGACTCAATCTCCAACTCAGACTAGCAAACTAGGTGTAATAGGCCTAATAATTGTACTTTTAATTTTGCTATGATGCTAGTTATACAAGATGTAATTTCATCACAATCATGTGAATCATCAGGCTACTTTTTTAATTAAAAAATTTAAAAGGCACTAGTTTGGCAGCTAAAAAGCACTAAAAGCACACTAAAAATAATAATCACGTTATCATTTTAGTAGCGCAAGCCTAATTTTAAGTTCAAGTAGCCTCATTCCCGAGAAGTAGGCCAAACTGGCATCCTCCGCCTTAAACCTTGCAACGTTTTCAAAGGAACATCACATCTATACATGTGTTAGCACTCCTTATTTATGAATTTTTATCAGATAAGAAAGCGAATATTCGAAACTCTATTTTATTCTTAAGAAGCACTAATTGAGTGATTAAATTGAGTGACTAGAAACGTGACAACGAGGTCATTGTCTCCGTACTCGAAACAAGGGACAAACGTGAAAATTAAGAAGCACTAAAGCACTAAAAGAAAAATCAATGATAATAGATAATAGCACAAAAAATAACACCCGCCCACGCTTCTAATTAGGTAAGAACTGACGCACCGTATGCGTAACCGTCACTAAGCCGCTATAGAATGCTTTGAATGACGACCCCACCCCACTGCACTTCTCATTGGTCAATTCCCTTTAACGTCATCGACGGCACAATACATACTCCGAATAGTGTTTCAAAACCATTGATGAGCAATTCGAAAATAATTTAATTTTAATCGTTGCCTAAATAAATTTTCGCCCCCCTTCAGTCAAATTTTCGCCCACTTTCGCCCCCCAAGAATTTCATTTTCGCCCCCGTTGAGAAACCCTGCCTTCGAGGATAAATGGCAGGACTCATGGATAGCTTGGATAATCGGGTTGGCTGATTTTTTAATTCTTTGCATTAAACTGTATGAAGCACGTCTTGTTACCTCCGGGAAGTTCGGGACATTGCGGGTAGCAAACATTTGCGAAGCTGTTCATCTCGGGGGTAATTTATGTAAGAGTCTAAAAGACCTGTTGTACAGAAAATTTAGGGTTCTGCCAAACCTTTTTTATAATTCACCCAGAATTGCTGTCCGTATATAATTATTACTGCAGAAAGTACGAAAGAGAGTGTCTTTAGTTTCATTTGTACAAAATCGAAAGTTCCTAATGGTCATATTCGTTTTAGCACACAGGCTTCGAGATTGTTTTCTTATATCCGTGTCATCACTCAAGGAGCTGGTAATAGTTTGACCCAAATACTTAAAATCTTGTACTTCCTTAATTACTTCACCATTCATTTTAAACCTTATATCAGCTGGCTGATTACAGCTTTTAGGATGAAATTGCATAACCTTAGTTTTTGTAACTTTAAAAAGAATATCATGTTTCTGCGAATACACTTCGCAGACTTTTAGTAGCTGATCCAGACCTTTAACAGAGGGACTTATTAACACCATATCATCGGCATAAACTAAGTTATTTATCCTTGTGTTATCTATACAACATCCCACTGTTGCCTCATTAAGTGAAGCAATTAATCCATCAATATACACATTAAACAACATAGGTGAGAGCAAGGAGCCTTGTCTCACCCCGCAAGAGGAGCCAAAACACCTAACGGTGAAAGATTGGTAGGAATACCAAAATTTCAATACGTTTAATATGTACATGGGAACCTTCCTGTCTTCTAGTTTTTCAAATAAAATATTGTGGTTCACCCTATCATATGCTTTACTTATATCTAGGAAACAGCTATAAATAGTTGAATTACTGTCAATGTATTTAGATATTGTTTCGTTAAGTACATAGATACACAGGTCAGTTGAGTGGGACCTTTTAAAACCAAACTGATAAGATGTCCATAGGAAATCATTTAATCGGAGTAACAAGAGTTTTTCTAGTAGTTTCGAGAAGCAGGAAGCGACAGCAATAGGCCTGTAATTATTGCTGGAGAGAATGTCTCCGTACTTATTTTTGACCAGGGGCAAGATATATACCCTTATGAACTCTGCAGGGATATAGCTATGAGCAAGCATGGCTGATAGGAGCAATGATATATGCAGACATACTACGTCATTGGCATATTTTAAGTGCTCATTCGATAAGTCATCTACCCCTGACGCAGAACCAGACTTTAACTCTTTAATTAACCTCTTTACTTCAGAAAATGATATCAAAGTATTTTCCCTTGTCCCTCCCACAGTCGTTTCGCTGCAATCTATCTTAAGATTATCCCTACTCACACTGTTAAAAATGTTAAGAGTAATGGTTTTTCCACAGCTTTGCAATTTCATCCTCCCCCGACACTAGGGTGGTCCACAACAGCGTTGTTTGGAATTTTAAATTCGGTCACATCTGCCATTATTCTATTCCCCCACATGAATAAACGTGCCAATTATCTTTGCTCTAGGACCTTTGTATGCACTCGCTCAAAATGAAACAATTTGAATAATGACGACAATTTATGACTGGAACATTTATTGAAAAAGGAAAATAATGACTTGACAATTTATAACTATATATATACTGGGTGATCCAGATAAATGGGACCCATAAAAAAAAGCCAAATATTCTTAATATTTAATTCCTTTCATAAAAACTATATATCATTCGAAAGAGTAGAGTTACAAGTTTATTATGAAATATTTATTTTTTTAAAATAACTCCTTTCAAATGTGCTCCATTAGTTGCCAAGCATTACAGTGTTCTCGCTTGTAAGTTCTGCATCACTTTTGCAAGAGTGTGCGGTGGTATGGCCTGTATCTCATTTGTGATGGCGGCCTTCAATTCTTGCAAGGTCGTTGGGTTATTTCTGTAGACCCTACTCTTTAAATATCCCCAGAGATAATAATCTAAGGGAGAAAAATCCGGAGACCTTGCGGGCCATTCAACGTCTCCAAATCTTGAGACTAACTCGCCTGGAAACGTTTGACGCAAAACTGCCATGCAGTTCCTCGTGGTATGGCAGGTAGCTCCGTCTTGTTGGAACCAGTGGTTTTCTAGACAAAGATCTCGTAATTTAGGAATAAGGAAATCGGTCAACATTTTATCGTCGCGATCACCATTTACAGTGACCGTGTTTCCGGTGGAATCCTCGAAAAAGTACGGCCCTATGATCTGAGATGCAGTAAGACCACACCAAACAGTTACACGCTGACTATGCAACGGGACTTCGGTAATATTCAATGGATTTTCTGTTGCCCAGAAACGACAATTTTGTTTGTTTACAGTTCCATTCAAGTGAAAATGGGCTTCGTCTGACATAATCAAAGTTGCTAGAAAATTGGTGGTCATTTACCTTCTGTTGGATCCATTGACAGAATTGTCGTCTTCGTGCGAAATCTCCATCGTTTAGTTGTTGCACTGTTTGAATTTTATATGGAAAGAGCATTAAATTTTGCTTGAATATAGGGTGTGTTGTTCCATATCCAACTCCTAACAGCTGAGAAGCACGTCTGATGCTTATGTTAGGATTATCCTGTACAATTTCATGAGTTATGTTAATGATCTCGTCTATCCTTGCTGTGCGCACTCTTCCAGTTGGTTTTCTTTTTCCAATGCTGCCAGTTAGGGAAAAATTTCTGACACACCGACGGATTACTTTCTTAGGTGATTTTGACATCTGAAAATTTGTCTTGAAAGATCTTTGAGCTGACTTCTTTGACTTCTTCCATGCTCATAATATTGCTCAGTTATGAAACGCAGCTGTTCCACAGTCCATGCAGTCATCTTGAAGGGTTAGTTTTAACTAACACTTTTATTTTGTTTTGTATCTTATCTTGTATTGTCAAAACCTATACAATCCTGTACAAACTTGTAACTATCCTCTTTCGAATGATGCGTATGATTTTATAAAAGGACTTATACTTTAAGAGTTACAGGGATTTCTTTTGGGTCCCATTTTTCTGGATCACCCTTTATATATATATATATATATATATATATATTATGACATTATAACAGCGGAACAAATAATGCACACAGTTGAAGATCTTTAGTTCTTCTTGAGACCAGTTTTAGTCGGCTCTTTGAATTCCTTGCGGTGTTGAGCGACTGCGTGGAGAAGGTACTGCTTTTGCGCTTCATCCTTCGTGATTGTGCTGTTGAAAGCCTTAATGAGCGCAACTCCTCTTTCTGCGCAGTCGTTAACCACTGCCATCTTCTCTACACGTTCCTTCATTCCTTGGTAAGCTGGATCTGTGTTCCAATCATTTGGTGTCTTGTACAGGAATGATTGCGCCTGTTCACTTCCGTGCTGCATGACGAGGTTGAAGAAGATTGCTGAACGTTTGGTGGCATAGAATTCCAAGGGATTGCTCGAGGAAAACGTTTTTCCGTCCACGCGCTTGAGTCCTTTTCTTTTTTCGGGAACAGCTACGATGTTGTGAGCAATCCTCTCCTTCGTGGACGCGTGAACTCGAGGATCAAAGAGTGCCAAGGGGATTAAGTGCTCAGAAATGAACCACAAATGGCGCTTCATCGCGGCAAATGCCGCGTCGTTCGTCTTTCCTGGGTGAGCTTTCAGCTGGCGCAAGAAAGTGAGGTCATTCAATGGAGCCATGTATGCAACACTGGCCTCGTTCCAGTAGCGGCCGTAAAGGAGCGTGATAAACAGGCTTAGTTCCTCGATGTTCCGTTTCTCGGTCTGAAGCAAGGTGAATTGATCTCTGAATAGGAACACCTTGAGCGTGTAAATGGCCTTGACCATCCATCGCGCATGGTGCATGGCTCCAGGGCTTCGAATTCTCACAGGACTGTCAAGCTTCCCTCCCAAGAAAAGGAGGCAGAGAAGCATCAGTTCATCATAGTCGTCCCGCTGGCTCTTCTTCTTAACAGCCTCCTTGTAGTAGGAGACCATTTCCTTCCTCTGTTCTGCTGTTTCAATGAACAGGCTGTCGGGTGCACTCTCGAACTTGCTGCGATCAATGAAAACCCAGTGCTGCTTGAAGCGCTTGAATAGGCCAATTTCAGGTCCACTGGATGTTCCGAAACAAGCACCGAAGGCCGCAGCAAGGACGACTTCTACAACGTGGTGTCGGCAAGCAATCCACACAGATCAATACCCAACTCCTTTTCAATGAGAGTACAAGCTCCAGCATGAAGTCCCGTGTTGGACGCAGTTGTATCAAAAACAAGACCTCGAACGTTGCCCCTCAAAGACCAGTCGTCCACAAGCTTCAGGCACGCCTGAGATGCTCCAGTTGCAGCAGCTACCGTTGGAACTCCAAGGAGTTCTTCTTCCTCGTTACTGGTTACAAGCACAGCCACACGGTCCACCACCTCTAACCCATGGGAGATATCTGTAAGAAGCTTACTATCCCAGTGCAAGAGAAGGGGCTCATGGGTCTTGAAAGTGGCCTGATCTTCGCGGCACACCGCTTCACGTGTACATTGTCTCACGCGACGAATGGTGCTGCGTGAGATTGACACTTCGTCCAAGTTGTGCCCCAGCGATTTAATAGTTGCTGCGACCACTGCCATTCCTTTCCTGTCACTGATGTTGTGGCGATCCAAGGCTAAGGAAATGTCAGGCGTGATCACAGACTTCAATCGCTTAGGAGTGGAACGTTTTCGTGCTGACTCCTCAAAAACTACAGTATCTGAATCTGATGATTCAGATGTGCTTGAACTAGAAGCCTCCAGTTCTCCCTGGGACCATCTCGCATCCGCCTCGCACGTGGCCTTCTCCTCTCGGTTCATCTCCGCCTCACACCGAATCCTCTTCCTCGTTTGTTGGTCAGCCATTTTCTTGTTAATCGGGCCAAAGCTGGAGGAAGTGGGATTATCGAGCTGAGCGACAAGGAAGTTCTTGTCCTCCTCATTCATCATGGTCTCGAGGGCGTCATGACGTGAAAGATCGAACATATCGTCAAGGTCTCCGCGAAATATGTCCTTCTTCATTCTGTAGGATGGGAAATTCTTTGTGCGGTTCTTCTTCAGCCCCTTGAATTGCTCGTACAGTTTCAGGAGCTTCTTCTCAGCGTATCTGGTATCCGTCATTGGAACGTTTGCTTTTGTCCAAAACGGGATCAAAGCCTCAATGGTCATCACCGCACTGTTATATTCTGTCTTCCTCTCCTCCAGATGGTGGAACATGAATTTCCGGAGGACTTGAAGCTTGGTAGGGAGTCCTGCCCTAGTTAACTTCTCCTCCGCCTTCCCTAGTAACCACACCTCACTGCTAGACCATGTTTTTGATTGCTTCGGCGGCATTTCTACACATTCCTACAAAAGAAGAAGCCAAATTTAGTCATACTATAGTAATCACTCATTAGTGAGACACGTCATGCATGATTGAGCGACATCTTAACGACACCGTAGAGTAGACCAACGATACTTCACACAGTTATTCACACTGAGTGTAGGAACAAAAGCAACAATGACCCAAAAGTGAAATCTCAGATGCTAAATTTTCCCTATGCTTGTGAACCACCCTACCCGACACCCTATCGATTGTCGGAGGGAAGACATTTTTGACACCCGTTTCATTCTTAACAAATTTCCAAAAAATTTTATTATCGTTATTTATGCGAGCTTCACAGGCTTTTGATGCTCAAATAGACTCTTCTTCCTGTTTACATCGCCTTATGGCCGCCTTATACTGACCCCTACTTCTACACATATTCATGTATACTGGTCCGAATCTGGGTCTACCATGAAAGCACCACAAATCATAGGCGTCTTTCGATTCCCTCTTCAGGGGGGCAATAAAATGATTCCATCCAGGAATAATCTTAGTATGATAGTTGTAAGATTTAATCAGGGGGCTTCCTGCTTCTCTTAACAGGGATGCTATCTTACTATAATACCTATCTATGAGTTTACAGTGAGAATCATTTGAACAAGGATTATTACAGGCAAGATGCGAAATTTCTAAATTATTAAAGAGGTGACTTGTTCTGTCTTTGTATTCTATTCTCTATTGCATATTAACATTGGACCAATCGACGCGATTGTTCTTACCTATTGAGTTCTTGTTAAGTCGTGTTGCGCATAAATTGGTAAATTAATTAATAGTTCTAATGGTCTATGATCAGAAAGAAGGAAATCATGCAGAATATGAACTCTAACAATTCGATCCTTTAGATTATTACTAGTGAGATAATGATCAATCCACCTGGTGGTACCACTCATATCACTAACGTATGTAAAATTACCACTGGTTACCCCTAATACATCTACATCACTTATACTTAAATTGGCCGACTCGCACATGTTACCCAATTCTACAAAGAATTCCGAGTTACATGCGCGTTAAAGTCCCCATTATTATACAGTGAGAATATTTGGGGTTATCTGATAATGACTTAATTTTGTACAGCAAATCAATGTATTCATCTAGATTACTGCCGTATTGTATGGTAAATAGCAGTTTACAATTAATATGCAATCATTGTTCACTTGTAATTCAATGCCTAACCAACCTTACATTATCGCTTGTTAAAAATTTTGTATCTTTTGACAAATTTTTACTTATTAAGAAAGCAACACCACCAAAAGGCCTACCGTACACTAATTCATCTGACAAGTCTACTGCTGATAACGCATGGTACATAAAGTCATCATTGATGGTAGAGAGGAATTTTAGCTCTTGCTTAGGTAGCCAGTGCTCCTGCAGGAGTATCAAATTTGCACTGTCGCAGATTTTATGAACATCTACAGTTGAATTCCTCACTGACCTTACATTATATGAGACTATTTTCAACAAGTTATCCGCCATGAGTGATAGAAAATTTATTATTAGTAAGATTATTATTATACACAGTACAAATTTCAGGCATGACCGTTAGGGCGCCTACTAAAGTATTACACTGGTATGCATCAATTTTGCTGTCAAGGGTTTTGTACGTGATTCTTATAGAGTTTTTCCTGCTCATTTCGAATCTGCAATCCGTTTTTCTCAATCAGCTCAGGTTATCCGGCTATGGCCTCATAAGTAAAATAGAATTTTTCGTGATTTTGTCAAAGCGGAATTGGAACAGTAACATCTATCATCACTTGTTTCACTTGTACAATATCGTTTTTTACTTTTCAGGCATATAGATAAAATATTTCATAATGAATAGAGCGTGTAAAAATGATCCCAATAGATTCTGCTACATATGTGGGACGGTTACCATGCCAAATAACCAGTCCCAAATCACTAAATTTGTGAAGACAATGTATAGAGCATACTTTGGAATTAAGCTAGGGGACCAGGACAAAAATTTCGCCCCTCATATGTGCTGCAAGACGTGCATTGAAAATTTGAGAAGATGGAGCAAAGGCAGAGCGAAATCTTTGCCTTTTGGAATTCCCATGATTTGGAGAGAAGGAAAGGATCACGTGACAGATTGCTATTTCTGCATGACAAACCTCCAAGGTGGGCTTATAAATTTATTTTTCTTAAATATTTTGAAATCCTCGTATGAAACTTGACATAATATTCACCATAATGTAATATTCACCATATATAGCATAATATTCACCATAATGGTAATCATACATTTACATATACATATTGTTATAGAAAATACATTTACACATACATATTGTTATACAAGTTACATTTACATATACAATGATTGTATATTTTCTTTCTTTTTCATTCATATTGTCCCCGAAGGGACAATATGAATGAAAAAGAAAGAAAAAATATACAGACTCCATCGACCTATTTCATATCTTACAGACCGCAGCCTTCCCTCACGAGCCGCCACTGTCTGAATGCTTCTTCTATTTCATATGCAAGTTTTATATCCATGTTTCTGTGTTTCTATTTTCAGGAGTTAACAAGAAGAATAAACACATTGTTGTATACCCTGACATTCCTTCTGCTATGAGACCTGTACCCCATGGTCCTGGAATTCCAATACCCGACCCACCTCAAACCCTGGACTTCGATGATTCTGATGATGAATCAATGACCAATGCCAATGACCAGTCCCAGTCGTATATACCTCAAAATACCGCTTCAAATGAGCCGAGGCCTCTCAACCAGGCCAAACTTAATGATCTTACCAGGGATTTAGGACTTTCCAAATTAGCTGCCGAGATCTTGGGCTCACGACTTCGAGAGGACAACTTGCTGGCTCCGGGAACAACATTCTCCTGGTATAGGAAACGAGAGGAAGAATTCCGCAAGTTTTTTGCAGTGCACGAAAATACCTCTTCCTTAGTGTACTGCTGCAATGTTGAGGGGCTAATCGAATCCTTGGGCCTGCCATATAACGCATCAGAATGGAGGCTATTTATAGACTCGTCTAAACGAAGTTTGAAAGCAGTACTTCTCAACATTGGGAATAGGGTTGCATCAGTCCCTGTAGCACATTCCGTACAACTTACTGAGAGCTACGATAACATGAAAATTTTACTGGATGCTCTCGTATACGACCAACATAACTGGAGGATCTGGAGATTTGAAGGTAATACTAATATCATAAGTAAACTATTGCTATTGACTATGTTTTTTCCAAAGGTTATTTGAGAGCGTATAAGAACACTTAACTTCCCCACAGAAGTGATACAGTCCAATGCATAGATTTTTTTATCTGATAGAACAAATTCTCTAAATTCTTTAAATATTTTCATTTTTTTTCAGATTGTGGCATTTGTATTGGGAATGCAAGGGGGATACACGAAATACCCATGTTTCCTCTGCAAATGGGATAGCCGAGCGGATGAGAAGCACTATGCACAGCGTGAATGGGCATCCAGAGAGAATTTTGAACCTGGGTCGCATAATGTCGTTTCAGTGCCCCTTGTACCACCAACAAAAATTTTGCTCCCACCACTTCATATTAAGCTGGGCTTGATGAAAAATTTCATCAAATCAATGAATAAGGAGGGTTCAGCATTCCGATATCTCGAGAGTAAATTTCCTCATATATCTGATGCTAAACTAAATGCTGGGGTTTTTGATGGTCCTCAAATTCGAACTTTGATCAAGGATACTCAGTTCGAAAACGCAATGACTCCAACTGAGAAGAATGCCTGGCAGGCATTCAAATCAGTTGTCACTGATTTTCTTGGCAAGCGTAGAAGTCCAGAATACGAGTCCGTTGTCGAAAACTTGATGGAAGCTTTCAAAGCTCATGGGTCGCGCATGTCCATAAAAATGCACTTTTTGTGGTCCCACTTGGACTATTTTCCTGAAAATTGCGGGGATTATAGTGAGGAACAGGGTGAACGATTTCACCAAGATATCAAAATAATGGAAGAGAGGTACCAGGGAAACTGGGATATCAATATGCTGGCGGACTATTGCTGGTGTTTGAAGCGAGACGTGCCCGAAGAAAAACACAGACGGAAAGCCAAAAAAACTTCATTCCTTCCTCAATAAACTTTTTTCCATATTCATTGTATGAATAAAAGTATTTATTCACACAATGTTTTAATTTTTCACGAGTGTTCTTATAATATTACTCGTATCTACAGTGTTTAAGCTAAAAAAATCAATAAATTTGGGGATAAAATTGGACTTATAATAAATGGCCAATAGAGAAAAAACCTGACCTGATTGAGGAAAACCAATGTCATTTTCGAATTCAGCATCGTCGAATTATATAATATGAGTTGAAAAAACCCTCACAGCAGACAAAAACATTTCATATGCATACCAGTGTTATTAGTATTATTATTATTATTATTATTATTATTATTTTTCCTTTTATCAAATCTCCTGGAAAAGTGAATAAACTCCTTAACAATAATAATAATAACAATAATAACAATAATATATATATATATATAAATATATATATATATATATATATATATATATAAATATATATATATAATAGGACTTGCAGATTTTTAATAAAGTGTTTATAATTGGTTTGGGATGGAGTAGAAAATATAGGTTGGGAGAGGGGTAACCTAATCTGGAGGAGAGTGGGCGGCTGAAGAGGGGCCCCGCCCATTTCTGACAGCCTTAGGTCACAGCAGTTTGATTTAAGAAACCGTGGGGATAGGGTGTGACACTCTATTCAGGTGCTCCTGAAATAAAGTAGTTATATTTCTTTTGGTTTGAAGGCCTTCAGATTGATAAATTAATCATTCAGTTCAATATAATTGTTGTTTTAAATGGAGAACTCTTTTGATTTGAGGGAATTTAATTAGCTTGATTGAATATATAGATAGATAGATAGATAGATAGAATAACCTTTGTTAATAATAATAAAATAAATACATTTTTTCAATTTACAATGAATTGAATAATTGTGAAGCTCGACTATTTATTTTATTTAATTTGGCCCTTAAGCTTTAGGCTTTACTGGGCTCTTATTAAAAATAAGCAGCTAGTTGTTATTAAATAATAATAAATAAATAAATAAGTAAATAAGTATTATTAGTAGTTAAAACATGTATTACAATATTAAACAATATTAATGGACAATATTAAACAATATTAGTGGACATTAATCCTAGATTTTTGTTAGTATCCCATTATTAATCGGGATTTCAACTTCGTTTTAAACAAATTTACATTCTCAATATTTTTTATATCGGCATGCAAGTCATTCCATAGTTTCAATCCAATGAAAATGGGTAGTTTTTGAGATGAAGACAATCTAAATTGAGGTATAACAAGCTTTGATCTATTTCTGGTCTGATACGAATGGATTTCTTGATGAGTTACAAAATACCTATTTACCTATTGCAAATTAATGATTTTGTTCTTAGTACACTTCTAAATAAAAATAAAATGTGCCAGTTTGGTTATATCGTTGAGCTTTAGTAGGTTTACCTCTTTAAATAATGCACTAGAGTGATCAAGGAAATCAGCATCAGATAATAACCTTACTGCTCGTTTTTGGATGACAAAGATACCATTTATGATAATACGTTGTTAGCGGAGATTCCCCAAACAAGGGTGCAGTATGTTATATAAGGAAGAACAAGAGTATGATAAGGAGTCAATAAAACTTGTTTAGGGACTACATTTCTAAGTTTAAACATTATAGCAACCCTCCTTGAAATCTTTTTCGCGATATAATTTACATGATCAGTCCATTGCAAATTCTTATCTAGCATTACACCAAGAAATTTTGTTACAGTACACTCCTTTATGGTGATTTCAATAACATTAAGTTCATCAAGATATACATTTCTTTTATTAGTAAAAATCATGAAATTTGTTTTACTGGTATTTCGGAAGAGTTTATTGGTAGTCAACCATTTCATTACACTGATGAATTCTGAATGAAATATATTCTTAGCTGTATTAACATCTTTGCAAGAAAAAGAGACAGTGGTATCATCTGCAAACATTATGAAGTTCAGTATATCAGATGAACGTGGAAGGTCATTTATATATAATAAAAATAACAGTGGACCCAGAACTGAGCCCTGTGGCACACCATGTTTGACAAGCGCTTTAGTTGAGCAAACCTTATTTACTGATACAAAATGATATCTATTGGACAAATAACTTTTAAACCAATCACTGATTGCTCCTCTAAAGCCGTAACAATATAATTTATTAAATAGAATATTATGGTCTATTACATCAAACGCCTTACTCAAATCCCTAAATATTGATATTATTTCTTTGTTCTCCTTAGTTGTATTTACATTTTCCATAAGATTTAAAATAGCCATTTCCGTTGTTTTATTATTACGGAAGCCATATTGATTTGGAGATAATAAATTGTAGGATTCTAAATATCGCTGCATTCTACTTTTTACAATTTTTTCAGAAACTTTGCTGAACACAGATAATGAACACACCGGCCTGTAATTTGTTGCTGGTGTAGGATCACCCCTTTAAAAAGGGGTGTTATACAACCAGTTTTTAGCATTGATGGGAATATTTCTTTGGAAATACTTTGATTGATAATTTTAGCCAAAGTTACAGATATCTTATCTTTAACAAGTTTCAATATAGGTACAGGAATGTTATGAATGTTATTTTTTGTATTTTTTAATTTACCAATAATATTCTGGACCTCAGTCGAGGTAACAGGAACAAAAGAAAATGAATTTAGTTGGCTGGGTGGCATATATTCTAGAGGTGAGTGATCATTTTTTATTAATTGTGAGCGAAGCTTATCCGCTATTGAAGTAAAATGTGCATTTAAAGAGTCTGCAATAGCAGTAGCATCAGTAATTTCTTTATTATCAACATTTAATTTCTCTATTGAATTTTTCTTAATTTGTTTTCCGAGAAGATTGTTTATGGTTGTCCAAGTGTTTTTCATGTCTTCTTTATGTTTGGAAAATTGATTGTTATAATAGTCATATTTTGCAATTTTGATTATTTTACTTAATTTGTTTCTGTATTGAGTATATTGTACGTTAGGAATTTTGCTCTTTAATTGCAATTTGAATAATTTATCTCTGTTCTTTATTGAAGTGATAATTCCTGGAGTGATCCATGGATTTGCGACCCTTTTGGGCGAAACTCTTTTTCTCCTTAAAGGAAAGCAAATATTAAAAATATGGAAAAAGGTGTCACAGAAGAACTGAAACATATGATCTGGGTCATTTAAAGGTTCGTCACAGTCAAGTCGAGTATTTTCTACAGCCCCCAATAAATTTTCGTTTGTTAACCTCTGAGAATATTCTGTAATCAGTAGTTGTTTTGTCCGCAGCCTGAACAATGTTATTGAATATAGCGTAAGTAGGAAAATGATCACTGATGTTAGTGGTTATAATTCCAGAATTTACAACCTAATTCATAATGTAGAAACATCCCCAATTATAATATCGGATCACAACCTTATTCAAATAACAACCAATATAAAAGTAACAGGAAAGGAAAGAACACGAACAACAGAAAGAAGCAATTCGAATTTTTTTATTTTCTCTCGAAAGCTATAAACTGGGAAGGTGTTGCATCCAGCACGGAAGTAATACATTGGAAAACCATCTTCGAGGCCAAGACAACGGAAAAGATGGTAATGACCTTAGAGTCGAAGACGCTGGAAATTGTGGAAAGACGTCCCAAAAATGCAACAAAGAGGAAAGAGAAGCAGGTTCGAGAGACAAAAGAGGTCATTGCTCCGAAGGAGAAAAAGAGTGACTGCAAAATTAAGTAACTGTAAAGATAACAACATCAGAGAAATATTAAGTGATAAACTGCAGAGTATCGATTGCGTAATACACGAACTAATTGAAAAGCATACAAAAAAATAAGAAGACTACGCTGTAGAAGCGATAAAGGTTAATTCAAAGTACTTCTATAATTTTGCAAAAAGGAAGTCGAGAAACCATACGACTATCGGAACTCTGAAAAACGAAGACAGTGTTTTATCTGATGATCTAATAGAAGTATCTGAAATATTAAGAGCTCAGTACGAATCATTTTTCAGTATCCCAAAAACGGACAAACTGAAAGGCGATAGAAACGCGTTCTTTGAAGACCTACAAGGGGAAAGTATGACGGACTTCGACTTTACGACAGATGATATTACACAAGCTACAGGAAAACTAAAAGCACACTCAGCGGCAGGACCGGACAAATGGAATGCCACACTGATCAAAAACTGCAAAAATGCAATCGCTGAGCCCCTATATTGGATATGGAGACGATCACTAGACACGGGAGAAATACAAGGCATCCTGAAGAGCGCAAACATAGTTCCAATATATAAAGGAGATCGATCCGAGGCCAAAAACTATAGGCCAGTGTCGCTTACATCTCATCTCACTAAAATATTTGAAAGAATAGTTAGACAGATCTATGGCTTTTTGGAAACTCATAAAAAATTAAATGATAACCAACTTGGGTTTCGGTCAGGCAGATCATACTTATCACAACTAATGGAACACTACAACAACATTATTGATGCACTGGAAAGTAATGAAAACTATGATGTAATATACACAGACTTTGCCAAAGCGTTCGACAAGTCTGACCATGGAATCATAATACATAAACTGAAATATATGGGAATAACAGGAAAAGTAAGGAAATGGATATATAATTTCCTTAGTGAGCGGCAGCAAGTCATTACAGTACAAGGAATATCTTCATCAGAATCAGAGGTCCACAGCTCAGTATCACAAGGATCAGTATTAGCTCCACTACTCTTCATAATCATGCTAACTGACATAGATGAGGACGTTACCAGAGACAGCACAGTAACATCCTTTGCCGATGACACAAAGGTCAGTAGAAAAATAAGAAACCCAGAAGATATAGGATCTCTACAAACCGATATAAACAGAAACTACAAGTGGACGGAAGACAACAATATGAAGTTTAACACTGAGAAATTTCAACTGTAACGGTACGGTAAAAGGGAGGACCTAAAATCCATGGAATTTAATACCCCAAATGGACACGAAATTCAGAGAAATTTTAAAGCAAAAGATTTAGGGGTTGTAATGACTGATGCGAAATTTGAAACATAAAATAAGATAGCAGTAAACAAAGCAAAGAGAATAACTGGACAGATACTGAGAACCTTTAAACGAAGGGATAGGAATATGATTCCTCTACTGAAAACACTGATCATACCCAAATTGGAATACTGCTCGGTCTTAACATCCACATATAAAAAAAACAACACATTAGACAGCTAGAAGAGATTCAGAGAAGCTTTACAGCCAAGATCAACGGGTGCAAAGAACTGAATTACTGGGAAAGGTTAGGCGAATTAAACCTATATTCACCGGAAAGGAGAAGAGAGAGATACGCTATTATTTACACTTGGAAAATAATGGAGAAACTAATCCCTAATCTTACTCTGAACCCTGTAACTCTCCAAACAACAGTGGAAAGTAGAGAAGGAAGACTGTGTCGTGTTCCCAAATTAAAAGCTATAGAGGGAACATCCTTAACCCTAAAAGCAAAGAGTTTTGATGTGAGAGGATCAAGACTGTTTAATCAGCTGCCCAAAGACCTAAGGAATACGAGTGGTGTTGCGGTGGACATCTTCAAAAGAAGATTAGACGCCTGGTTCAGAACAATCCCTGATGAGCCGGGCGTACCTGGCGATGTGAGGTGGAGAGTACAAGAAACCAACTCACTACTTCACCAGGCCAACTCGAGAGGAGGGGCGACAAGCTTGACCTTCGTGAAATGAGGAATCATCGCACGGAACATTTGAAAAGTTGAAAGGAAAGGTGTATATATATAAATATATATATATATATATATATATATATATATATATACTGTGTATATATATATATATATATATATATATATATATATATATGAATGAACTCAGAATGGTTCCCTGAGGTTTTTATGATACACACAGACCGTGCATGGAACAAGGAACTCTTCTAGGATAATTAAATCCACTATAGTCCGAATACGTAATGGTAAATGACAAATACCATAGTTTTTCTTTTTCATGATGCTAGCCCGACGTGGGCAACGGGTCACTCGCAAAGCAGGGGTGGCATAATTGCCCACTTTATTGAAAAAAAAACAGCCCACCCTTCGGGTTTTTTCAATAAAACCCGGACAAAATTGGGGGAAATCGGGTTTTTTCAAAAGTATGTTATTATAAGTCTCCAATACAATAATAATTAATGTTATTTATCTTTTTATACCTGCTAAATGGTTTAGAGGTATAAGATGATAAAAACATTTATAAAAGGAATACAGTTGACACAATAAAATACACCTGTATTTAATTTATAAAATGTTTCATGACTCATGTACTGTATTTTAGATAAACACACAACTCATTTAGCAAACTCAACAACCCCTGACAGCAGACATGTTCAAACAGATTTCCACCCAATTACCAAAGGGTGTCAATTCATGGGAGTGATCTGTGTAACTTGTTTGAACATGTTGTGCTCCGTTCATACTTCAGGGTTAGTCAGTAAGGATCAAATAATGCAATGTACAGTATTCAAGTGGTTCCCAGTAGTGAGAAAAAGAGTTTGTTAACAAATAGTGTCAGGCATCAGCACTTGACACACTTGATTATAACTATTATTTAAATACTGTACACTACAGTAAATTTTATTTGATAGCTGTCAGCTATAATTATTAATATTTTTGTGTGTAAGATTGAATGTAAAATAATTTTATAGTGTATTATATACACATATATATATAATTATATTTGGATCAAGTAAAGATAAGCACCCCCAGCCTTCTTTAATTAGCCTTATAAGGCTAACTAACGAAAATATCACGACCTAACCTAACCAATCGTTAAGTCAACTGTACGCCCTTGACGATTGGTTAGGTTAGGTCGTGATATTTTCGTTAGTTAGCCTTATAAGGCTAATTAAAGAAGGCTGGGGGTGCGTATCTTTACTTGATCCTTATATTTATATATATATATATATATATATATATATATATAATTATATTAATTAAAAAAATCTTTATTATAATTAATGAATAGACTATAGGTCCAGTTACAATATAAAATTGAACATATTATTTACAAAGAAAAATGCCACGTGTAGTAGGTGCAGGAAGAAAAAGTAAGGGTGAATGGAATGAAGTGTTAAGTGTAGAAGGAACAAATAAAGTTATATGTAAGTATTGTGACACTGAAATAACCCTAAACGAGTTACATCATTAGGCTATGAAAACCCTTCACCTAAGCCTTCTGTGTCATCAAGCCATTCAGATGAAGCGCATGAAGAATTGATGTTTTCTGACGATGAAACAAACACAAGTACAACATCAACTGCTTCAGTACTAGCATTCAAAACACCACAGAAAAAGAAAGGAAAGTCAGTTCAAGAATGGTTACATAGCCACCACAGAACTGTAGAGCCAAAAATAAGAGATTTTTCAATTGTAACAACTCCAGCACAGCAAGAAGCAATAGACAAAGCAATTGCAAGATTTTTTTATGCTAGCAATCTTTCTTTCCTGACTGCTGAAGAGAAATATTTTAAAGAAATGATGAATATTGCAAGACCAGGTTATAAGACTCCATCACGCAAGGATCTAGCAGGGCATTTGTTGGATGAAGTTTACAATGATGTAGAGAATAGTCTGAAAGAACAGTTGAGTGCAGCCGATTGCACATTGACATTATGCATGGATGGATGGTCATCTGTGAAGAATAACCCTATATTAGCCTCATCAGTGCACACAGGTCAAACATCATTTCTACTTAAAGCCATTGATTCAGGATCTGCAAAGAAAACTTCAGAATATTGTCTGCAAGACATAAATTGCACAATTTTATTTTGTCTTTGATTATTGAAAAAATAAGTTTTAATGTACATCTGGGAACAGGAACTTGTGTAAAATACAATAGTTATCAATAATTAAATTGTAATTAATACTATTAATTATAAAAAAAAATTCTTCGTATTATTCTTGAAACTGAAAACAATCATTGACGTCCTTACAAAATAATTTGAAATAAAATATTGCAAAATATTGTAATACTGGTACTGAATTTATTGTACAGACAGTCAGAGATTTGTTTCCTAGATATAGTATATAATGAAATATATAATTTAATCTGTTTTACTTTAACTAATTTTAGATGTTTTATATGTAAATTTTGAATTTTTTTAGAACATAACCAAGTCTCTGATGGAACTTATTCCTGTACTCAATCTGTAAATTGGTGTAAAATGTTACAAGAAAAATTTGCATTCTACAACAGATTTTTGCAATATGTACAGACAATAAGGCTAAAATGAAACGAATGAAGGAATTGATGAAAGAGGACGAACAAGTGAACCACATCATTGCATATGGCTGCTCAGCCCACTATCTTAATTTGCTGGAAAAAGTAGTTACACCTCAAACTGTTATGAAACATGTAGTTGAAGTTCAAAAATATTTCAGAAACCATCATCAGCCTCATGTACAGTATGTATCATGGTAGCTACAGTATTATGAAGTTTAATTAAAATTATCAAATTAGTTTGATAAAGTATCTATTTATTCTAATATGAAACATGGCTCAAGTTTTAATTTTTACTTTCTTGTACAGTAGTAACTTGTACTGAATGAATTATATATATCATCGATCACTTAGAAAGTAGAGATTTGATTAATAGTAGTCAGCATGGATTTCGACGCCATAGGTCTTGTTTAACTAATTTGTTAGAATTTTATAACGAAATAGTGCGCGAATACGATAGGCATAGAGCGGCTGACGTTATTTATTTAGATTTTAAAAAGGCGTTCGATACAGTTCCGCATAGGAGACTAATTGCGAAAGTCAAAGTGCACGGTATACGCGGTCAGGTAGCTAACTGGTTAGAAGAATGGCTTCGTGCTAGGAGACAGAGGGTCGTTGTTAATGGTAGTGAATCGGGGTGGTTAGATGTAGGTAGCGGTGTCCCACAGGGTTCAGTGTTAGGCCCATTGCTATTCGTAATTTACACTAACGACATAGATGTAGGATTGACTAGTAACGTGTCAAAATTCGCGGACGATACTAAAATAGGCGGTAAGGTTGTTAACGAGGACGATAGAAATAGGCTCCAAGACGATGTAAATAGGATTATGGAGTGGACGGATAAGTGGCAGATGCAATTTAACGTAGACAAATGTAAAGTTTTGCATATAGGTTCTCGTAACAATAATTACACGTACACGATGGATGATAGGGAGTTGGCGAGGGTTGACGAGGAAGTAGATTTAGGCGTACGCGTATCTAAGGATTTAAAGGTTAGGAACCAGTGCCTGGAGTCTTGCGCAAAAGCTAATAGGATGTTAGGCTTCACAGCGCGTAATTTCGAATTTAAATCGAAGGATATTATATTGCCCCTTTACAAGTCCCTAGTCAGGCCTCATTTAGAATATGCCGTTCAGTTTTGGTGCCCGTACTTGCGTGAGGATATTGATAGGTTAGAAAGGGTTCAGCGTCGTGCCACGAAACTAATTCCGTCATTGCGCAACAAGCCTTATGAAGATAGGATTAAAGAGTTAGACCTTTATTCACTCGAAACTAGGAGATTAAGGGGGGAGCTTATTGAAGTTTTCAAAATCGTTAATAACATCGATAACGTAAATTTTGACAAATTGTTCACTTTCGATAATAGTAACGTAGTAACGGATTTAAGTTGCGTAGCAGACGTTTCATTACTAATATCGCTAAAAACGTCTTTACGTTTAAAGTAATTGATAAATGAAATAATCTCCCGCGCCCGTCGTGAACTCTACCACTGTTAATGTGTTTAAGAACCGTCTTGACAGACATTTTAGAAATATCAACGTTGTTTAAAATAAAAAAAACAATTAGCAACAGGAGCTCTGGGGGTGGTTGTCGAGGATGAGTCTGTTGACGATTAATGCCAGCTTGTGACATGCCAGCGTGTGATGCCAGCAATAAAATTATTAAAAAAAAAAAAAAAAAAAATTAGACTAACACGAACGTAAATGTAGCTCGTAGCGTAAACTAACCCACTTTTTGTTTAACTTTACCTACATTTTTTTTTTTCCTTATCCTCTCCTTACTTTGCATGTCTGTAACTCTCTTTTCTTGCATGTTTGTAGTTTGCATGGTATGACAGTGAGTTAAGACTGTGTTTGCATGGTTTGTAAGCGTCCTTATTTTACTTCTTTTCATCTTTCACCCCTCTCCTATTCTCTCCGACTATTTTTCTGACTTGTCGGCAGTGGCCGGCGGATGATGATGGTGAGTCTTTTTTCTCTTTTTCTGAATGAATGTTAACCCACGAGTGATAGGTGTTCCTCCTTACTTAACCCCTTATTCTCTTCTCTTCTCTTAACCCCCTACTCTTTCCTTTCTCTCGGGCTAACCTTAGAGTGGATCTTAGGGTGTTTGTTAGCCTTAGCTTCTGTAGATCTGTAGATCCTTATAAATAGGAATTAATAAAACTTTTTTGTATTCATAGGGATGGCTCCAAGAAAAAGGAGGAATGATGCCACAAATACCTAGTGACACTCGGTGGAATAGTCAAAAAGCTTGTACTGAAACATTCATAAAAAACTTTTATAAATATGTTGAGATATCCAATGAACATAAGATCGATGACAATATAGCAAAAGTCTTGGCCAACACTCATCTGTACAAAGAGATAGTAGACCTTCAAAAGCAAATTACAGAAGTAGCTGAAGCTCTCAATATGGTAAATAAATAGAAATAAACATGTATTATTCATGTAATTTTACATGTACATATGTAGCACATTCACATCTATAAGTACTTTTATATATTATATAACCATAGAATATGAAAACAAAAATATTTCGTTACAGCTCCAAAGTGATTCAGCAACATTGTCCACTGCAACTGATGTTTGGATAAGTCTACTTCAAAGTGAAGCACTGGAACCTTACAGATCAAGCATCAAGTCAAGAATGAATGAAGCAATTGAACCTTTCTTCTATATTGCCAACTTGATGGATCCTTCTGCATTAGGTATTTTTTTTTATTTACCCTATGCTAGATTAGACATGCACTGTGGTTGTATTTTGCTCAAGATTTTTAGTTCAAATAGGTGGTATGTAGTGTACATGTTAAAATATCTAGTAATGTACAATACTTAAATAGGTGTGTATATGGTCTTTAGCTAACTACTATATAGTAGATTTTTTTTTATTGAGCTGCTATAATATCTATTTAAAAATAAATAAAAATTAATCAATTATTCCTCCCAGATTGACATTGTTCTCGTATTCATATTCTTGTGTTTATTTATGCAGGAGCAAAACTGAGTGCTGAGCAAGAAGATGAAGCAGAAGAGTGGATAACAACTCACAAGTCTGAGTTTCTCCCACAGTTCATGGGTTTTAGGATTAAAGATGATGGAATATTTCCAGCTTCAATGTTTCAACCACAAGTTCTTGCCGTGTATAAAGATAGACCTGCAAAATGGGATGGAAAATCGCACAGCAAAAAAAAGAACACTGCCAGCTGATTTTTGTCAATATTTTAAACATTTGCTTAGTTGTCCCCGAAGTTCTGCATCCATTGAGAGAATATTCTCTACTTTTGGCTTGGTCTGGACAAAATTAAGAAACAGGCTAGGTGTAGATAAGGCCACAAAATTAGTTAAAATACACAGGTGCTTGCGCTTAGCAACTCCACCTCTAGAGGTAGATTCTGATTACAGTATATGGTCATGAAGACAATGAAGTAATTATAAAACGTTTATGAGCCATACTGTCTTATAGTTTTATAACAATTTAATAGTTAAATACTGGAATTTGCTATTTGGTTGTGGATCATTTCACACATACTGCATTTTAATTTTGTTTTTCAATGAGTTTCATAACCAACTGTTCAATGCTGCAATACAAACGTAAACTTATTGACTAAACTTTTTAATGTCCTACATAGATTGAATAACCTGTTTAGTTTATAGAGCATTAGTTAGTAATTATAAATAATATAACAAATGGTATTCCTATTTTAATGAAAAAATACAAATAAATATAAAAGAAATGGCAACTTTTGAAAAAACCCACCTGAGTGGGTAAAGTAGCGGGTTTTTTCAAGTGGGTTAAAAAAAAAAACAGGTTGGGAAAAACGAGTTACCCACTTCTGTGCCACCCCTCGCAGAGGTCCCAAAAAATATCTGCAAAGCAGATAGGATCCAGCTTTGGGACAGGATCTAGGGTTAAAGCAGCCTAGCCCAGCTACATTTAGAACCTCAATATAAGCAAAAGACTCGTTGCCTTCACGTCAGATTGAATACATCATGAAAAAGAAAAACTATGGTATTTGTCATTTACCATTACTTATTCGGACTATAGTGGATTTAATTATCCTAGAAGAGTTCCTTGCACGGTGTGTGTGTATCATATATATATATATATATATATATAAATATATATACACGATAAAGTAGTTATAATTCTCTTGGCATGGTAAGCCTCAATATATGTTAGTGTCATTGGTTTTTAAATACAGTAAATCCTCGATTTAACGAACTAATTCCAGCCACCCCGTTCCCTTAAATCGAATATTCCCTTAAATCGAAAATTCCCTTAAATTGTACAAAATTTCAGGCACTGAAAAAAATTATGCATAGTGCTTAGGAAGAATTCCCTCGACAAAAAAAGTAGACATGGCTTACCTTAAAATTTGGGGGTTATGGCGAGGCGACAGGGTACAGACTGGCCACATGTAAACAAAACACGAACACACAAAAACACGTGCGCGTCCGTCCCTCCGTTTTACGGAGCACTATTCTGATTTCACGAATTAGTTCGCTAAATTGATCACTCAATAACCGAGAAAAATCCTTCCGCTAAATCGCTCCTCCGTTATATCAAGTTCCGTTATATCGAGGATTTACTGTAGTTTCGTAAAAGCACGTGAAAATAACTTTACAAAAAATATTGTATATTTATTTAATATATATATTTCCCGCTTTGGAACTATATAAATATATGCATACACTACGCCATCATCCCTTGCACAGACAGCTGGCTTCCTCTACATAAATGTCAGATGTTCGCTCAAGTACATACATACAAACCTATATAAATACATGCACACAAATGTACATGACACTCTACAGCCATTTATAACCCCTACACATTAATATGTTATAATGTTATAATGTTTCAGACCAACAAAGACCCTAGGATCCACTCATGGCTGGTCTACCTAACTGTGTTCGTAATTGTGTATTGTGCATGTCCTCCGTGGTGGCGGAGGGGACCTACAATTTTACGTGGGTTCCGAACCACAAAGCCTTAATTTTACTACCTTAAACTATATCCAATCTATCAACATATGCGTCTAATCGATTTTTAAACATGTTTATAGACGTGCTACTAATTACTTCTACCGGCAAACTATTCCAGCTATTTACTATTCTATACATAAAAAAGTTTTTGGCAACTGCTGTCTCGAACCTTCTACTTGTCAACTTACACCCGTTATTTCTAGTCCTATTATATTGAGATATTTCGAAAAAGCTATCTCTATTTACGTTATCGAACCCATTCATAATTTTGAAAACCTGGATTAGATTACCCCTTAGCCTCCTTGTCTCGAGTGTAGTCAATTTTAACTCCTTAAGCCTATCCTCGTACGACTTCGACCTAAGCGACGGAATCATCTTAGTTGCTCGTCTTTGAACTCTTTCGAGTTTGTCAATATCTTTTCACATATGCGGATTCCAAAACTGGATCGCGTACTCCAAATAGGGTCTAACTAATGATTTATAAAGAGGAACTATAATATCGCGCGATTTTTACTCAAAATTCCGAGCTATAAAACCTAACACTTTGTTCGCTTTATTGAACGCTTCTGTACTTTGTTTCGCTACTTTTAAATCACCAGTGACTTATAACCACTATACATTAATATATATATATATTTCCATTCTCCCCAACCCTCTTTATAACAACTATACATTTCTGCATCCCCTACCCCCCGTTTATAACCACATTACATTTCTGCAACGCTCAACCCCCCCCCTTTAAACCCCAGTCTACGCATCCCCGAATCCCCTTTATCCCCTACTCTACGCATCCCTCATCCCCCAACTACCCCTACCCCCCTTTTTAATTTATGGCTCACCCGCACCCACCTGCTCCCCACTCTACATTTTTGCGGGGATACTACTAGATATATACTTTAGAATCTTTAAATTAACGTAACTTTACTTAACATATACCTGTAATATTCCACTGTAACTGTATTTATAAACTTCATTGAATCCCTTCTGAACAAATCCTTTGTGGGGGGTTCACAGCTCATAGTTTTTCATTTTAACATCTCCTTAAAGTTTGGTTAAGATGTTCGTGTTCCATATAGGTAATCCCGTTAATTAAAAGAAATTTCAGTGCAATGTATTTCAAATTATATTCTTAGTTTTATATATATTTTTTTTTAACTGCAAATAACACACAGTATAATTGATGTAAAGAACGACGCTTGTGTAGAAGAGGGTCCGCACAAGATGAGGAGAAAGAACGAACAAATGAAAAATGAGGCGCCTCCCAGGAATCGAACCCGTGATCATCCAATTGCCGGTCGGACATGCTAACCACTACACCAAGGTCCTCGATCAGTCAGAAGACGTAATTCTGTTACATACGTTTGTTCGTTCTTCTCATCTTGTGCGGACGCTCTTCTACACAAGCGTCGTTCTTTACATTAATTATACTGTGTGTTGTTTGCAGTTAAAATGTATATATGTACGGCATGAGAAGGTGCCCCCTCAGGGCATTTGATTCCGTTCGTATGTAGGAGAATTACGACTTCTGACTGATCAGGGACCTTGGTGTAGTGGTTAGCATGTCCGACCGGCAATTGGATGATCACGGGTTCGATTCCTGGGAGGCGCCTCATTTTTCATTTGTTTGTTCTTTCTCCTCATCTCCGCTTCTACACAAGCGTCGTTCTTTACATTAATTATACTGTGTGTTGTTTGCAGTTAAAATGTATATATGTACTCGGGCGGAGTGAAACAACTTTTTATTTCAAATTTATTTGCCTCACTTGTTTTCTGGTGTATTAGAACATAAATATGATGTATTCAGTCATTTAATGTTTGTAGCTCAAACCATCTCTCGCATTTTTACAAAAAAGCAAAATGGCCATCAGCCGGTTGTCCATAAATAAAAATATGCTCATAACATAAAAACTAAGTGTTCTATCAACAAAAATAATTGAAGGAAAACGCTTTATAATGCAAAACTATACTTAAAAAACACCATTGTGCATACATTGTATTGAAATAAAATTGTATCTGGTCTCACTTGGTTGGATGCCGTAAATCAATTACATTTGAATGCGATATAAAACCCGCTCATCTCAAATATTATTATTTTTTTAGGAGAGGCATCAGATCCTTTTTGGTTTCAAGTGAGGGAAGCAGAGAGCGACTTTTTATTCTTGACCTAATAAATCCGTCTCTTGATTCCTGTGATATTACTGACGCTGATGCATCTGTAACCAACTTCACGGCTCTTTCGACGTTGTGTGTGTGAATGGGGTATTGCTCAACTTCGACATATTTTGTTTCGTACTCAAGCAATTCTTCATCACACAATTTAGAAGTGAGAGGTGGTTCACTGATATCAATCCTATCCCAGAAGATGATGTCTGTCCAATGTGATGCTTTGAAGTTCAATTCTGGTACTCTAAATTCTCTGATTTTTCTTGTATTGGCTTCCTCACACTTTCTTGTCTGTATTATTCGATCGATTGCAACTTTGCGTAGCTTTTGCTCACTATCTGACAGCATTGATAGAAGAATATTTTTTGAATGAGCAAAATAGGCATTCCGTGATATATAAGGTTGGACAACTTTTTGTATATCTTGGGATAACAGATTGAACCTTTTTATCGCATCAAAGATATGTTTGGGTCCATCAGGCAGATACGGTTTGAATTTTATATTCAGATACATCACTTGCTTTTCCAGATTTAGGGCTCAAATGGTTAAGGTATTTTCCACCAGGCTCACTCAATAGTACATAATGTTCTTCAACAATTATATCCTGATAACATTTACCATCTTTATTTGTCTTTACCAACGTCTAGTTTTTTCTCCCATCAAAATATAAAGCTTTATCATCACCATAACTTTGTGCAGCTTCAACTTGTAATGTTTTTCTCAATTTCTGTCTCTCTCTTCTCACCTTACTTCGATCAATAAAAAAGTCACTGTCTTTTTCGGTAATGATACCCAAATCCACCAAAGTAGCTGAAGCAATGGCTGATGCAGCCCTATCTGAAACACCAAATCTGTTTGCTTCCATGGCGAGATTGAGTAAAGGGGCTCTCATTTGAATGTTGAAGCATTCATATTCAAACTCAGTTGTTGAACTTTCTTCGGTACTAGAAAGATCAGTATTACTATCAGGTGAAAGCACATCATCAATAACTACCTTTTCGAATTCTTCATGCATGATTATTTTTCTTCCCTTACTTCCTTGTTGCTCCTTCAACTTTCTTGCGTTTCTTTTTGCTATAGATCTTGAAAGGGTAACATCCATACCTCCAATCACCATATTTCGCATAGTCCTCTGATCCTCAAGGAATTCCAGTTCTTCTTTTGGTATTCTTGATTCTTTTGGACAAACACAAATAATGTTTTTCTTTACATCCGCTTTTTCGGCAGCCATAATCTTGATGTGAAACGAAGTTGCATTTATAGGCACAAATGTCAGAGTTCTACCAATGATTTTTTGAACAATTCAATAAGCTTCGCACTGCTTTTGGATCGATTGAGTTGAGTAGTAGAGCCGCAAAATGTATGAGTGCAAGTTGCAATTGCAATGTTACGTAATGTTGCAAGAGTGCCACCCCACCTCATTTGTTGCAAGAGTGCCAACCCCCAACCCATTTGTTGCAAGAGTGCACCCCCACCCCCCTTTGTTGCAAAACCTCTTTGGAGGAGAAGATGGGAGTGCCTCTCCCCCCAAAGGGGCATACCTAACATAAGGAAGCCTCTTTGGGGGAGAAGGGGACGCCTCACTTCCCAAAGGGGCAGAAAGAGACAGCAAGAGAGGAAGAGAGGACCCAGAGGTCCTTGCTCGGCTGATTGCCGAACTCATATGCGGTTCTTCAGCCACCCGCCGCTACTTATAGGCCCCTAATCAGCCAGTTGGCTGCTGAGCTGCCAGACAACGCCATGTATTTAATTATTATTCAGCCATTTGGCTGCTGAGTTGCCAGATTCATTATTTATTTTAAATAAGCATATGTCAATCAGCCAGCAGGCGCCACAGCCAGTCGGCTGCCGAGTTGCCAGATAACGCAATGTGTTTAATTATTATTCAGCCATTTGGCTGCTGAGTTGCCAGATAACGCCATGTGTTTAATTATCATTATTCAGCCATTTAGCTGCTGAGTTGCCAGATAACGCCATGTGTTTTATTTAAAGCATATATTCCAGTTGGTTTAGAAGGCCGATTTGACAAATAGCAATTAATTAATTATTCTGTTTAGAAACAAATGATATAAACGTGTTCAAGGAATAAATAAAACACCATTACAACGTTCTGTTTATTAATTAATGTTTATACAATAGGGTGTATATATGATCAAATAATAGAACGGAAAATATATAATCATACAAAGCATAGTATTAACAAAATATTAGAAAATATATATATATATATATACACAACGCACAGTATTAGCAAAATATTAGAAAATATATAGTTATATTATCAAAAGTTATATTATCAAATATTAGTACAGGAAAAATATAGTTATATTAATTATATATAATTGTACAAAACATAGTATTAGCAAAATATTAGTACATGAAAACATACAGGTTGTCCCAAAAAACTATATACTCTTTATAGCATCATATATTTTATAATTTAAAAAAACCAAACAATATATTGTTATAGCAATTGCCAATGAAAGGTAAATTAGTAATCTAAGTGATCAAAATGTTATAGCGAGTTGTTTGCATATAAAATTTAATTAACTACGCCAAGTGCTCAAAATGTTATCCGGCGGCATGAATGCACTTTTGAATGCGTCGACTAACTGATTCGCAGAGATGGACTAATGTGGATGCTGTGATGGTCCCGCACTTTTCCCTAATTGCATCCTTAAGGTGTTGGAGTGTTGCAAGTCTTGTACCATAAACTGCATCCTTCAGGTAACCCCACAAGTAAAAATCAAGTGGAGTCAAGTCCGGTGAACGTGGAGGATACTCAACGCTTCCTCTTCGTCCTATCCAACGGTTAGGCAACGTTTCATCGAGGTACCTTCTGACATCACAATGATAATGAGGGAGGGCTCCATCTTGTTGAAAGTAAAAGTCGTCGTTTCCAAACAACTTCCGAACTGCAGGTATAATTTCTGTCCGCAGCATGTCGAGATATGCGGCACCGGTAACTGTCCCATTAAAGAAAAATGGTCCAACCAAACCCCTGGATGATAAACCACACCATGCTGTTAATCCTGGTAAATTAACATGTTTATCCACATAAACGTGTGGATTATCAAGTGACCAGTACCTGCAGTTGTGTCGATTTACTGTGCCATTCAGCTTGAAGGTAGCTTCATCAGACCACACGATTTTGTTGGCAAACTGTACGTCTTCGGCTTCCATTGACTGAAACCATTCACAAAATTCGAGTCTGCGATCAGGGTCATCTTCAGTCATGGCCTGTAACAGACTTGGAATGTAGTTTTTCCATTTTGCCGACTTTAAAATCCGGTGAACACCTGATTTGCTGATTCCGGTCTCACGGGCGCATTGCCTACTGATTTCTGTGGTGATCGATTAAATTTTTGCAACACTAAAACGGAGTTTTCATCACTCGCACTTGATTTGCGTCGTCCAGATCTTCGCTTGTGCATATCTTGAGCAGATCCCTCTGCCTCAAACTTGTCATGGATGCTTGTAATGGCGAGACGTGTCGGTGGCTTTGTACCAAATTCCCGGATCCATTGCCGCTGGACTTCGGACACATTCTCAAATTTCCAATACCATTTCAGAACACTTTTTCGTTGCTCCAGTGTCAAACGTTTACGCAACATGGGTTCTTTTGCTGAAATGAATAAAGTTGAATGCTGTAGAGTTTGTATCGTGGAATGAGTGCGTAGGCTAAGTCCGAAGCAAGCTAGTGAGTGACTAAACTACGTTCGGTCCATAGGCTTCGCCATTACAAGGCCTTTGATAAAACAAGGCCAGGCTTAGTCGACGCATTCAAAAGTGCATTCATGCCACCGGAGAACATTTTGAGCACTTGGCGTAGTTAATTAAATTTTATATGCAAACAACTCGCCATAACATTTTGATCACTTAGATTACTAATTTACCTTTCATTGGCAATTGCTATAACAATATATTGTTTGGGTTTTTTTAAATTATAAAATATATGATGCTATAAAGAGTATATAGTTTTTTTGGGACACCCTGTATATATTTATATTAATATATATAATTGTACAAAACATAGTATTAACAAAATATTACAGGAATATATATATATATATATATATATATATATATATATATATATATATATATATATATATATATATTGTCTTTACGTTCTACGGTGCAAAACGCTAAATTCAACGGTGATTGATGCTATATCCACATCGGCATTACTCTGCACGATGTGGTAAAACCGTCCAAGCATCACTTCACCGTTTAACTGATACGGCGGCTTATACTCGATATAAATGGCTTTCATATCGTTCAACACTATTTTCGTACCCACTTTACACTCAGCAGGCAAGTTGTCTTTAAGCGCAGCTAGAACACATTCAAAAGTACGCACAAAAACGTCATCGTGGGGCGTTACATTGAACACAAGTTTATAATCATGCCTTTCCAATCGGGGGTTTTTTCTTAACGTCCCGAACTTTTCAATCATGAACTCTTCTTCACTCGATATAGCGGCAATTGAAATATTCTTCCAAGTCGAAACGACACCTATCCACTATATAGAGGTACAGTTCTTCAGGGTGAACAGTGTATGCGAGCTCAGCTCTGTAACTCTCAAGTTCTTTGTACCAAAGCTCAGGATATTTCGAAGAATCTAAACTTTTTAAATATGCATCCAGATCTAGACCGTTCTCCCCCTGTTCATTCCTACATTCAACATATCCGTCGAGCAGAGCGATGTAAGCGTATTCAAGTACTGTGTCAAAATAAACCATGTCTGTAACACGTGCATCTAATATAGGCTTCAGCTTACGGAATCCGACGATCTCAAACATTCTGTCTAGGATGAATCGGTTTCGTGTAGGAACAAGAACGTTATTATCAGCTGTGTTCTTCCACATCAGTCGTATATCAATACATGGTTGATTGTTATTTACATTCAATGTACAAACAATGGTATATGAGGAGGCGTCACTAATCACCTCTCTTATTATACCTACATCAGCTGGTATTTTATAACGGTCCTCAGCCCACCTCTCAACTACCACGAAGATTTTATGCATCTCCTCAAGATTTAAATAAATAACGTTACGTTTGCTTGCATGCTTGCAGATTAGGGTGTGTCAATTTTGAGGGTGAAATGACTAAATTGAAAATCATGTGATTTGGTAGCAATTTAATGTAATCATTTGGCATACAAAATAATATCCTTGCTTCAAAAACAATAAAAAATAACTCCTACCTACATCAATTTTAATTCAAAAATTCCATTTTTCCGTAAATTCGTAACAAAATAACAAATGTGCGCAAACATCCTATCAACATTTAAAGTGGCAATAAGATATCATTCAGAATCTTTATTTGAAAGTAACCAATGCAGTCATGTCCTTTTTGCTGCGGTTCCTTGACATCAGCATTCGGCTTGCTACTTGCGCTTTGATGTAGCCTTCTCGCCTCTCGTGACTGTAAACTTGACTAGCTGCTTCTGTGACCATTTTCACACATCTCTCCACACTCTGAGTGTGAGAAGGCCACTTTGGCACTTGCACTGGGGCCTCTTTAAGTTGTGTTAAATCTTTGTTTGTTATACATGTTGTCAGTGGTGGCTCCAAAACTTCCGAACTCAAGTTAACTAATTCTGACAATTTTGTGGCATTGACGTTTATCGGAGGTACCTTCCTTGTCTGAACAGAGCAGTCTCCCAGCTGGTCATCATCTAGTGATGTTCCTCTAAGCTTTAGAATGATTTCCACAGCCTCAGTTCGCTCTTTGGTACATTGGCTGCAGAGTATTGCTTGCAAAACTGCCTCTGGCCTAGCATACCAAGCGGACCTTCTCACCACAGGTAACACGATGTCCACCACTACTTTCCTTTGGGTTCTCAGTAGCTATAATTGAAACAAGATGTGGTTGGGCCCCTCCATCCACATTGGATTAAGTTTTACATTGAACCAGTGAGGAAGATAAAACCCAATAATAAATTCAACAATCAACATCAAATTCTGTAGCATTTTGCCTTTCACTGCATGTTTGGAAACCCAAATCCTGCAGAAACGAATCGCTGTAGTTAACCAACGACTGTGACTTACGGGTCCAATCTCCAAGAGAGCCAGATTTTGAGGCAACTCTCCTGATCTGATTGCTTGAACAATACGATAAGCGTAAGATTGATCCGTGCTGAGGTCTTTGATAACTTCTTCAGACAACACTGGAAGGGGAGGGCCTACTTCGACCTTTGGAAATTTTGTATTTATTTCTAATTCCGTTGCTTCATCTAGCATGTTGCCAAGGGGGCCTGACCACTTGTTGTTGCTCTTTGTAGGACCATCAAGTTCCTGGATGAGACGACGAAGAGGTAGTTCCCCTGTGTGCAAATCACATACAATCCAAACAAGCCTTCTTCCAAGTTTTTTCTCTAAATGCGTCATAACACCGCCCTGCCATCCAGTGTTCACCGCAGTTGAGTCTCCACCAACGTCCTGCAGCGAACTGTCAAGTCTTCTTTCTTGAAGCCAACATATTATTTGATCAGCAATTGCCTCTGCATGTTTCTTGCCTTCTACTTCTGCTTCAGGAACAAAGTGAAACAAATAGCGGCCACCAGGTTCGGAACACACAGAGTAGTGTTCTTCTTTGATGAGACCGGGAAACTTTCTGTCCATTCCCTCTACCTTTAGGAGAACTTTTGTATCATCTCTTCTTCCATCAAACAAAAGGCAAGAGAGACCTTCCTCCTTCAAATCTTTTTGATGCTGATCAGATATTTCCTTCATTATTTTTTCTTGTGCTCTTCTTATCTTATTATGATCTATCACTAAGGATGTATCCTCTCGGCTGATGAGGCCTGCATCTATCCAAGCGGCAGTGGCAATCTCTGCAGTCTCTGTAGCCCCGTATGGTGGCGAATACTGGCAAGGGCAATGTTTGAGATGTCTTTAGTGTTGTATTTCATTCTCTTCGGCGAAGGTTCAGATGGCATTTTGGAGCTATCATCTGATGTTGCTTCTTTCTGTTCATCTGAAGAGCTTTAAAAGAAGTGAGAAACCTCTTGATAGAGCTCTTCATCTCTTTGGGTGGCTTCTTCACTCTTCTTTTTCTTCCTTTCTTCCCTCTCTTCGATTTTCTCTTTGTTCTTAGCAATAACAAACTGTTTTTTGGTTTCTGAATAATCTGCCGAACCAATCTGCATACTTCCTTGGCCTCCTGCCTTTGTTCTCTGCGCCTTTATGAAAGCCAGCTCCAAAACAGGGAAGAGAGACCTTCCTCCTTGAAATCTTTTTCATGCTGATCGTATTCACACTTCTTTTTCTTCCTTTCTTCCCTCTCTCGGATTTTCTCTTTTTTCTTAGCAATAACAATCTGTTTTTTGGTTTCTGAATAATCTGCCGAACCAATCTGCATACTTCTTTGGCCTCCTGCCTTTGTTCTCTGCGCCTTTATGAAAGCCAGCTCCAAAACAGGGATCTTCTTCTCACGAGGACAGCGACAATCAATGTGAGGGTGAGGTTCTCTTCTGCATGAGGGAGAACAATTGGCTTCAGAACACAACTCTATGGGACACTGGCAGTTAAAAATGTCAAGAAGAGTATCAAGTGTGTGCAGAAATTTATTTTTCTTTGCTAGTTTTCCTTTACCAAGTGATGTCTCAACTGCTTTGTGCCACAGCTTTGTTAATTTTAGCTCAATAGTTCTATACTGATTGAGTACAGGTGGTTCGAATAACACATTAGCTTTTTTCCACTGATGCAGAAGAGGGGGAATCATGTCCCTTATGAGCTCTTTCTCTGTGTAGTTCCTTCTATCCTTTGTATTTTGTTCACGAAGGAGTAACCCTAGTCTCAGCATGTCTCGCACTGTTGGTAGTTCTGATACGGGAAGCTCCTTGCCTGTACCGACTAACAGGCTCAAGTGGCATGACGACTGACCTCTTGTCTTCAATTTTGGCATCTTAGGAATATCTGAAAAGAAAGAAAAACATTTAAGTATTTTATATAAATTACGATGTTTCAAAGTTTAGTCATTCGATGTTCTAAAATTCAATAAAAAAATATTTCATGGGATTACAACATAATCAGACAGAAGAATATGATAATAATAAATAATTGTAATAATCAATAATCCATACTTACAGTTAAACTGTAGTATTCGTCTAGTAGAATAACTATGAAGTAGGTACAAGAGCAATAACAGCAAACCACCGTCTATGACATCTAAGAGGCAACTGAGGACTGAGAGTGAGGGACAGTTCTATTCATGTTGTGACTTGTGCATTGTACAACAACTATATGACCTTCGAAACACTCCATATGCGATCAGTGGGATAATTCTGTGATAGATGAATAGTTAATCAATTTATGTCCTATTATTGAGTCAATTTCTGAAACTTTAAGGTAAAATTGATGTAGGTAAGGGTTATTTTATTTAATTTTGGTTGGCAATTTCAAGTTTTTACATGAAAAGACTATATTTTCACTATCAAAATTGATTTGAAAAAAGTTGACAAAATTGACACCCTACTGCAGATCGTTTCAAGCACACAGTTAATGGTGCCGGTTTCCCGCCTGAACACGCGCAACGACTTCGTCACGGAGACGTCGTACGAGGCGTTGAGAATGCTTCTCAAAGGGAGTTCCATCGTATTCACACAGCTCGAGATGACTATGGCACAACCACTCAGCGCAAGCTCTGTGAAGGCTATGAGCCACAGGAGGCAGGCAGGTAGGCAGGATCGGGTCGACGGGCGGGTGATTCACCCTGATGAAACGTGAATAGGTTTGTTCGAACTCGTATGATCCATGAGGAGTGAGTCGCACCATAATCTAATGAAACGTGTGCGGCGCTGACCCAACATGAATTGTTGTATCCCATTATATTGGGCAGATGTCTTGAGAAATTTTCCGGTACAAGAATTAATTTCGGTTGTAGTGTTTTATCACTCCCACTCCCCTGAATACGTACCAGACATTTTTGCAAAGGGGGATCTTCATGAACTAAACATTTTATAACGTTTTATCTCTCCTAAACATCTCCACATTTCGGGGCACTATTAGAGAGAAACATATGTTCATATTTATCCTTTTTGTTTAACAGACGATACTCATCTCTAAAATCTGTTAAAAACTCACATAGCCCATTAGCCACAACCTCGCTACAGACTTCATCATGATATATATTAATGTAGTGGTAAAAATACTTAAGATTATCCATGATGACGAGATTCACATTTTCAGTCGTACGGTATGAGTAATCGACATGGTGTAGCATGATATAATACCGTTTATCACACCACTCATCCACGTGAGCCTTTATAAATAGGCTGACCATACGTACCGTTTTGAACGGGACAGTACCGTTTGTTTTATATTTCCTGGCCGTCCCGTCGTTTTAATAAAAATGTCAATTTTGTCCCGATTTATGTACTTACTTTTTCATGAATACAGAATATTACATAACCCCGTCCCTTTTTTGCCATCCCAATGTCCCGTTTTTGTCTCAAGGAAATATGGTCAGCCTATTTATAAAGCTTAGTTCTATAACATACTTCAGTACATCGTCTGTACTGCGAAATCCTACAATCCCCTCGCCAGAATATCCATAGAATATTTGAATAGCCTGACCCTTCGTACGATTCAATGCAGCCTTAAAAGAGTCAAAGGAGGAGGGAATAGGGAGTTTTTCAGTATCCACTACATCTACGCACTTTGCTGAATACCACTTCATAAATGTTGAACACGCGATATTAAAGGTGGCCATTTTCTTCTATGCGAGAGAATACACGTCTGAGCTCAAGGGTATACAGAGGTCAACTGAGTACGGAAGGGTAGAGGTCTGCTCAGGTTGTGGCATGAATCACGTCGCCGGTCTTACAGTGGGCGGGGCTTAACTTTTTACTGTACACACGCACACACACGCAAAGTGAAATATAAGTTGAAACACGATTTATTTAATAAACGAAATAATCAGGAGGTATATGTTTACAAATACGTGTAATAAATAAGTTAACAATAGACATATCAAAGATTGTGGTATCCAAAGGGCACGGTGTCATAGGTACCAGGCACTTGGTGACGTTTCCTATATGTGTTACGGCACACCTTTGTACCCCTAAGTTCCTTCACACCCCAGCTTCTGCGCCCGAAAATTGTGGGTGCCTACAGTCAGTTGGGGCGGTCGATCACCCTCATCATCTTCCAAGCACACTAAATCCTTCAGCGAATCAAAGTTGACGACCAGCCGATTCGCTTGGTTAAGTGTGATGCCTTTTGCCTTCACGATATATTTCATATCCTCACCCACCCTCACCGGTACCCCATAAGTTTTAGGTCCTGTTGAGACAAAAGAGTCGGCGTATGCGATGTCTCCATATTCATCCTTGATCTCATCAGTTAGCTCGCCGAGGAACTCCCCAATAGCGGGCATGTATTTACCCTCCCCCTCTGTGAATATCACACTATCTGTATCGGCATACAAAACCATCCGCCCCAGAGAATGCAATAAGCCCCAAAGTTTTATGCGGGCGTAGGCCGTTGTGAAACTAGCTACAGGGATGTTTGTAACCCGTGAGGTATATGTGGCCAATTCAGTGTTGTTGTACTTTATTATGTAAGTATTACCTACATTCACGATCTCCATGACCTCTTTATCGGGGGCGTTGGCATAATCCCAGACTTCACTATAGCTTTGTGCCAAATGAACGTTTCCTTTGCCAGTATTCTGTGCAAATTTTCCCCAAAGACTGTTTAGACACAACTTTGCACTAAAGCGCTTGCCTGAGTTCTTTATAATTTGGGAGCGGTCAAGCTGTATACCTTCGCAGTCACGATAACGTTGAATATAGGCCGACTTTTCATCTTTGGTATCAACCCCTCGCGGATATCCTGACGCCTCAACCTTATCCTTCAAAAATGCTTTTATATATGGCGTGAAAAGGTTGGGTAGCTTCTGAAACCTCCACACCTCATGTATCTTCAGTATTCTATACCCATAGCGTACGGCTAGGGCCAGCTCAGTACTTGTATATCCGCCTCTGATCTTACGCTGGTTGGGTATATGGTTACAATCACAGTTATTCTCTTCCGCGATTATTCAAATTTCTTGAAAGTTCGTTGATGGAGGGCAGGCTAGGTCCCACCAGTTTCTCAGGAGTACCCACGGGGTACGGGTTGTCCTTCATCACGTAGGGGTATAAAGAACAGAAATCGTAGTAATGGAACTTCACGCCCGCCGTAGTCGGGAAGTATAGTTTGAATGGATTTGTCCGCCCTCCGAACAAACTATCACCGCATTTGAGAAGCTCCAGTACCATTGTGCGCTTGATCGTGTTTATTTCTTTACAGTACTGCCCGTCTGTCTCCATCCATGCGTCATACTCATGCTCCCACAAGACTTTGTGAGTGAACTGAGACCCTATAAGTTGATCGCGGGTGCGGGTCCACGCAAGACAGTCGGCAGGAGATCTACCGTGGATATCTCCGGCGATTCCACACTCAGGACGAGGGCATCCATGCCACCAGCAACCGTTAAAGGAGTACACAGTCTTCTCGCCAGTGACACGGTTTTTACTTAGCCCATCAACCCAAAAAACACGACCATTAATAAATGCAAAAAACTTCACTCCGTGTTGCGGGGGTGTTTTATGTATACACCTGTCTGTTGTTGTAGGTGTATGAGCCAGTAAATAGCCTTGTGGCCATAACTGTGGGGATTGTTTCTGTGAATAATGGATAAGGTTGCTTTAGGCATGAAGTTATTCTTGAACACCGTAAAATATAATGACGCGATGGTGGTTGCGACTTGCAGGGGATCGCATTTGAAACGGCCTATGTACATCCTTCTAAAGGCCTGGAAACATACTCTAAGCACGCGTACATCATTTACGCAATAACGCTCACATTCATCAGCTATATTATAAGGATTACGTTCATTAAAGCCGGTGTAGTATCGATCAAAGTCTTCACGTTCATCTGTACTCATACAATCATAGTAAAAGTAATGTTTGGGTGGAGGTAGGCCTACGTAATTTAAAGTTTCACTAGTGAGGAAGGTGTAAGGGAAGTATCCTTTTGAAATTTCAGCTGCTACCCCCATCACCTTCGGTAGCTTTGCCCGTTATGGGCGAGAATATACACAGCCATTTTTTTTAACTTGTCGGCTAACTTGACAATATAGGACACAAATAGTTTCACAGGACTATCGTGGACATTTGTTTTAAAAACGTTTGTCCGTTTACCACATTTGGGGCACTCAACACACTCGATCTCCATACACTCATCACAGATAGTTTGGCTCACAAGTAAATGTGGAATTACCTCTTTGGTTTCAGCATTCGTGTATGTTTCTATATCGTAGTATACAGTTATATAAGGTTTGTCTTTAGGCTTGGTGTCTTTCATATAACATTCATGCTTTACTCCATCCGCCTTATATTCCTCCTGGCATGTAGGACAGTGAATTTCATCACATTTATGCCTACATTTTCCCCAATTATCCATTGTGTGAAACATACCACATTCACAGATTCTCATTTTCCTGCACGTGCCAATTGATTTATGGAGCTCAAAACAGTTATTATTGAAAAATGTGCGTCTACACACATTACAATCCCGCTTCTAAACTTCAACTACAAGGCTTTCACATTTGAAACTTTTACACTGCTCACATACCATGTGACAATCTTTACAATGTTTCACTATATCATCCGCAAACTCGAGACACCCCTTACACAAGTCATGATGTCGTCCATATTTTCGACTTTTATCATAACTCTCGTAAAGGCACCTTATATTACGGATGGAGAGATACGTTGTACCTGACAGTCCTAAAATAAGTAGGGGTCTTGTACGATCTCTCACATTGCTTTTAAAAACATACACAGTCCTACGACGGTCATCCAGCCCAAATACAACTATACGAGCATTCATTTCCTGTTCTACCCTTCTCAGCTCTTCAGGACCCATGTTACAGTCAAATTCAAGTTCACAATCTACAGTTAGTTTACGGGCACGCTCCACGACCGTAGGCAACCAAATTTTTTTGGTCTGAGTATTTAGTACAGTAAACATACGGGCTAAGAGTACTGCTATAAAGACGCAACCACGATCGACGTTTATATGCCGTCTAAAAATAGCCTGAGAATTGAAGTTAAGAGTATACGGTGTGGCACTATGGCCCGCAACACGGAATACACGGTCAATATTTACCGTGAAGTTGTCCATATTGAAGGCTATACTACTTTGGGCGGCCTGCATTATACGACCTAATATATACTCTACATCTTAAGCAGCCAAACGTCTGAACGGCACTACTACCCAAAAATCATCTACAGAGCCATCGTCTGACCCGAATCCGAAGTACAACCTCGTCCTGACTTCACGCTCGTCGCGGTTCTGAAGGGCAAACTCTACAATATGCTCTACAACGCGACGTAGTCCGTGTTCAATACCGTTGCTATACATGGTTCTGGGGGCAACCCTGACTATATACCGATTTCTAGTCAAGGCTGGGGTAGGGGTTGCGGTGCGCACCAACTCGAATGTTATACCATCCTCAACAGAACGGGGAGCAGCTGTGGAGGATGAATAAGGGGTTATATTGGAGGATGAAGCTGATGTGGGGTTGGTTGCGTAAGACGTTGAGGGTTGGGGGTCTATTATTGCAGACTCAACAGAACGGGGGGCAACTGTGGAGGATGAACAATGGGGTATATTGGCTAAAGAAGCTGATGTGGGGATGGTTGCGTAAGACGTTGAGGGTTAGGGATCTACTACTGGTGGTCTAACAACCGGCGCGTATCTCACGCGCTTTATACCTGACGTGGAGACCTCTTCATCATGTCTCCGCTTTGAACGTGCAACATGTGTCGCTGGTGAGGGTTCATCGGAGGGTATGAGCAATGTAGATGCACGGTCAACGGGTTCATCCGTGATATCGATGATGGGGGGCAGGTACATCGTCGTCATTCACTGTTCTGTGGAAGAAGAAAACAAAATATAAGGAGCAGAACTCGCTATTTATAATATTCTGTAAATGACCCACTTAGGGGTGTGACGTGTTAGAAATGGAATCTGTAGAAAAATTCAGATTGACGAGCCGATCCACATGTATTATATCTGGCCCGACAGGTTGTGGTAAAACGGTGTTTATGCTTAAAATTATTAAAGAAAAGGGTGAAATGTTCTCAAAATTTGTGCATAAAGTTATATGGTGCTATTCGACATACCAATCAGTGTTCAACGAGTACCAAGATGCTGTTTTGTTCCACAAGGGGGTCTATGACGTTAATTCGTTAAAGGGAAATGAACATACAGTCATCGTAATTGACGACCTCATGTTGGAGATGGATAAAACTTTTGCCGAGACATTTACACTATTCTCCCACCACCTTAACATAAGCGTGTTCTTCATCAATCAGAATCTATTTTTCAAAAATAGATACATGCGCGATGTGTCGTTAAATACGCAATATCTAGTCTTATTCGCGCAACTTAGAGATGTGTCACAAATTGGGGTATTAGCCAGTAAAATGTTCCCGAATCAGCGCAAGGAGTTTTGGAGGTTTATAAAGAGGTCACAAAGCAACGTTATGGATATTTGCTTTGTGACCTTCACCCGCGAAACACGTTTAGGGTGCTCCTAAGAACAAATATATTTCCAAACGAGCCTGAAACTGTGTATATTCCACAATGACGAATAGGCTAAAGAAATACCGTGAATTAATAAAAATCTATCAACGACTGCCTCGAGCGTTGCAGCAGATGTTTGTTAAAAATATCATTCAACTCTGACTTTCTAAAATGCATCTGCGAAATCTGCCTCAATGTTATAAAATGTAATGTTCCAATGAAATCCTGTCAGAAGGCTCGCTTACGTCGTTACAAGAACATCATACAGACGCTCGCCCATAAAAGTCAGACTGTGGGTAAGAAAAAGCGTATTATTGTACAAAGAGGTGGGTCGTTCTTCCCCATCTTATTTTCAATTTTGGGGCTTTTACTGACTAGATTAATATAATGAAGAAGGTGGTTGTGATCCTGCACGAGGTGTATGCTTCATTACAAAGGAGCCCAGACGCGGCTCTAGAACCCCGTAAAAGTAGGCTTAAAATAATGGAGAGTGAGCTACTATCCCTATTAAACAGTGAAAAGGCACCTGATGAGAAAAGGGTTTTGTATCAAGAGGCTTTGCAGAAATTTCTTCATGAGTACGAAGATTATAAGTATCCTACAGAGCTCACCGTGAGACACAGCTCGAGTAGCGCAGAGCATAGTGACACAGGGCCTGAGCAACCAAAAAGTAGCGGAACACAGCACATCGAACATGTGCTAAAAAAAGCCTCCCCCATACATTGAGGAATAAAGGATTAAGTCTTTATAATCTATTGAGTGAGGATCCGATCATACAGTGGACCGACACAGGCGAGGTCGTTGTTGATGGAGCAAGGGTACAAGGATCCAATATCGTTGATATTGTTCATGATCTGGTGAGAAAGTGGGATAGGCCCTCACCAGCAGGATGGAGACATATTAAAGCAAGACTACAGCAAATAAATGTCCCCAAAACACTGATAGGTAATCTCAATAGGTTAAAAGACTTGGAACATGCATCGCACGTGTCACAACTGAGTACACCTTCGCCCACAACAGCCGCCGTACCTCTGAAGAGAAGAAAGAAGAGTAGAAGGCAAACCTTATCCACGTGCCTCTAAAATTTCTAGCCCTGCATCCTATGGTGGCGTTAATAGACTGTACAGAGGTACTTATGGTGTAAGGAAAAAAGATGTTGAGATTTTTGCGTGCCCAGGATGCTTATACACTTCATAAACCGGTGAGAAAAAGGTTTAAAACAGCCAAGACAACAGCCGCATCGATTGACTCTATTTGGCAGGGAGATTTAAAAGACATGCAAAGATATTCAGTTTACAACGACGGCTACCGCTACATCCTATTCATAATAGATGTATTCTCTAGATACCTGTGGCTAATTCTCCTGAAAAATAAATCACTCGAAACAGTTGCTAAAGTGGCCAAAACGCTGATGTTGAAAGAAAACCGGATTCCTGGCTATTTTTGCACGGATATGGGAAAAGAATTTATAGGGCGAGCTTTTCAGAACATGCTGTCAGAGTTTAACATAAGCTATTACACCTCCAATTCTATACATAAGGCTTCTTTAGCTGAAAGAGTTCAACGTACCATAAAGGAGCGCATGCACTGGTATTTTATACATAAAAACAAGTACAGATATATAAACGTTCTCGATTCATTGGCTTCATCCTACAACCGCTCACACCTAACGATGTTTTAGAAACAGGCAAGCGTCCGAGAAGAGATGGAGTTCCACCACCACCATCACCACAATCTGCGCGTTTCAAAATCAATGACTATGTAAGGCTGTCACGTTCGGGAAATAAATTCGCGAAGGGTTTTGAGCAAGGATGGACACGCGTGATCTTTAAAGTTAGAGCCATGATTCCTAAAGGCGAGATAATGATGTATTACGTTGAAGATTTGAATGGCGAAGAGATCTCGGGAGGTTTTTACCGCGAGGAACTGCAGAAAGTGGCATTTAATTTAGGAAAAAATGTGTTTAAAATTGAGAAAATTTTAGGAAGCAAAGGTACAGGAAAGAGAAAAATGTACCTGGTGAAGTGGCTAGGTACCCAGAAAGCTTCAATACCTATATAAAAGCTGACGCAGTAATGAAGCTTAATTAGTATGCAACATGACACCCAACCATTTCTACGTCACACTCCCGTCCTCCTCATCCCTGTCTGTACACCCTAACAACACACTAGCCAACTTTGTAACAGAACTCCATGGGCCCATTGAACTGGGTCGTGATTCGTATGAGGTAGGGTTATGTGAATTTCAGCTGGATACCCTCTTTTTAAATATTGATTATAAAGATTCCTATTTACAGTTCTTAGAGACACTGGTGAGTGTGAAAAAGCCGGGTTAATTCGGGACGTATCGCCTTGACTAAGGCTGCACAGTTTTTCAGTACAACAGTGACACTAGGGCCGGGGCGTTATGGTACGGCTGAGGATGTTGTGAGAGACTTAAACATAAGTTTTAAAAACTCAAATCTTACGAATGACTTATTATACGAAATCGTAAACAGAGGAAACCATACACATACTCTAGTCCTAAAATCAAAGGTTAACAGAAATCTTAAAGACGGAAGAGTGTTCAAAATTATAACCGAGGGGTGTTATCGAGCAGCCTTCCAAAGAGACACCTTTCACGAGTCACCACATGACTTATCCAGCTTAATGTATCACTTGAGGATGGAGAGGCTGGATGTAAGTTCTCAGCCTCCAGACATGTGCTATATTTACAGCAATATAGCGGAACACCAGTTTGTTGGGGATACATAGGCAAGCCTGCTACGCATGGCCCACATTCCCAACCATAGAGGAAGGAGCTTGAGTATTACATATGACATACCCCATTATGTGAATGTCGCAACTAATCTAATAACTAATATCTCGATATATATAAGAACGATTGAGGGCAAAAATTTCTCATTCGGTGACGGGAGCTTAACAGTGAAGCTACACATTCGACGCACTGAGTTTAATGGCCAGAAAGCCTTTCACGGTATACCGAGAGGTGAGATGCCAGCGTGGTATTGGACTTGGATCCATTTTTTCATCCATACTACGCACCGCTGTCCCACTGTTGAAGAGGCGCGCCAGGTACCTAGGAAGGAAGGCGTTACAAACAAGTTTTAACGTGGCAGAGGAAATGCTCGCGGGAACTAAACCTAAAGAAGCTCTAAAAAAACATTTAAAACGTACACGGGATGAAATCATCAAAGATGCGAAGAGAAAAATGCGTGGTGGAGGAAAGAAGAGAACTGATAGGAAGAAGAAGGGGTGCCAACACGTGGTGTAAAGAAGAAGAGAGCTGTTAGGAAGAACCACGTGGTGGAAAGAAGAAAACTGCTAGGAAGAAGGGATCACGTGGCATTAAACGTAAAAGGGTGCCAAAAAAGAAGTGCTCTAAGCGTATGAAACCTATGGCCGATCATTTTTTTAACTGATATAAATTGAGGACGCTACTCTCACGATTCATAGATTGATTAATACTCGTCGAGGGAGGTGGCACTGTTTCTAACTCACCATGGCCCGTTTCATTCATCCTTGTAGTTCACAATGCTGTAAATCGGAGCTATCCCTCTTTGAGATGCCTCCAACTCAAGTTTCTATTGAGCACAGTGACTTTATTACAATTAACCCTTTAAACACAATTAGTTCACCCAGTGCCCCTATGGAATTCGTGATACCCAGCTCAGGCCCTTACTTTTTTGATCCGAGCTGTATGCACATGCATACTAAACTTCACATAGCTCATTCTGACGGAACGGATTGCGATGATAATTATGTTGCATACCCCGAAACAAACTTTCTGCACACCATATTCAGCCAGTGTGACGGGGTACTATCACCTACGAGCATATCTGGAAAATGTCCTCAACTTTTCAAAAGAAGTGAAGGACACCTTTTTATCTGCCGAAGGGTATTATCACACTAAAGATGTGGGTAGTATAAAGTATAAATTTAAAAATTCTAAAAAAAAGATATACGAATGTTTTGGGCGCCTGCATACAGACTTTACATTCCAGGAGAAGTTGCTTATGAACGGAGTGGATATGAAATTGAAGCTCACCCGCACGAGCCCTGAGATCTGTATAAATCTGGGAGCTGACCAAGAAGAAGGCGCGAAACCTGTTGTGATACACATAATGGAAGCATATTTGCGCATACGCCGAGTGAAATTAAGCTCCCCGAAGCAAATAGAAACTGAGAAAGACCTCATACATACCACAGTAAAATATCCCATTGACAGGGTACAGATCAAACTGTACACGATCCCTGCAGGCCTGGCATCGAAACAGAGAGAAAACATCGCTCTTGGAGTACTGCCTAAAAGGATTTTAATTGGAATGCAAGATCATGCCTCGACAAATGGAAATTATAAAAAGAGTGCGCTAAAATTTGAGAACTTCGGACTTAAAAACATTACTCTATATGTCAACGGCGTCGCACTGGGTGGGACAATGAATATGGACTACTCGTCAGATGCGGTGTTCCCGCTCTGTGCGAGAGCTTACAGCAGTTTGGCGCATAATACAGGTGCGTGTGATGAACTTGGATTTGGCATAACGCAAAAAGAATTTCTGGAACAGTTTAACATCTACTCATTTGACGTTACGCCTGACTTAACCGCCGGTGTAAATACCCATTTAAATCCCTAGCAGACTGGTACGATTTCAGTGCGGACGGAGTTCGCCGCCAAGCCTACAGACGCGCCTATTAGTGTACTAATAGAAATAGACAGATTTAGGAACATAAGCACAGATTTTTAAAATGGATGCAAATACACTCCAGAGAGTGATGAAAAGTGACTGTTTCGCGCGTTCCAAATTTATCGGTGTGTATGCGAAAAATGAAATATTGAAGGTGCCCAGTAAGGGAAACTGGTGCGGGATTATTGTTAACACCGACATTGTGGGTGGCGATGGGATTCACTGGTTTGCGATCTATTTTAAAACTAAGGAAAGAATGCACTACTTCGATTCACTCGGATTTCCACCATGGCATGACTCGGCGATTGTACAATTTATCACGCGATTACGTGTGCCTAAGATTATCTGGAATCCATATCGTTTCCAAGGGCTTTATACTGAAACATGTGGGTTGCATTGTATCTTGTTTCTCATGCACATGTCGCGCGGGAAGGGATTTATAAATTTTTTAAAATTATTCGATTTGTGTGACACAAATATGAATGATAAATATGTATGCAGACAGATAAAAAAAGTTCCCATATGTTAGTACCCCCTGTAATGTGTAAGAGCTATATTGTGTAAACCTGTATATACATTGTAACAATTAAGAATTGGGCACTGTCCCTTTTTGTACATGTTTTTCTACTGTTTAATAAAATGAAAATATGTTACGTTTTGTTAATATCCTCAAAAAATACTTAAATGATCTCCTCGATGAGCACGCACTCGCTTGACCGGTTGTGTCAATACCACGACATCTGGTTCGCTAGCTGTTGTGGGTACCACTTCATTTAACACCCTCTCCCTAAAAGTGTTTATAATATCGTCTAGCTCCGTATCGCTCCTGTAAAAATAAAGAGAAAATTATTTTTCAAAACGAAGGCAGTTCTTAAGTTTTATTATTTCTAAAAACCTTACTGTACAAGAAATATAAACACGCCATATATATATATATATATATATATATATATATATATTGTATATATACCGGGTGTCCGAGAATTATCTGTACAATTTTTGGCTGTTATTAAAAGTCAACCATGAAGTGTAGAAATTCCAGTGTTGTCCCATTTTACAGAGAATCTCATTATGTTTTTCCTGATACCACGTTTTGACAAGTTTTTTAGAAATGTACGCGGGTGACAGACATTGATGATTTAAAAGCAAGAATCACAGCTGCTATTGAGCGAATTGATGTGGATATGCTGCAGCGTACATGGCAACATTTGGAGTATCGATTGGATGTTTTGCGAATCACTAATGGTGCACATATCGAATGTTTGTAACAACGTTACTTTAATAAAAGAAACTTTTGAAAATACAGATTCTAAATAATCTTGTTTAAGAATTTTACGTGTGTTATCAAGAATTTTATTAAAAGATGAAATTGTACAGATAATGTTCGGACACACTGGAATTTCTAAAAAACTTGTCACAACTTGGTATCAGAAAAAACTTAATGAGATTCTCTGTAAAATGGGACAACACTGGAATTTCTACACTCCATGGTTGACTTTTAATAACAGCCAAAAATTGTACAGATAATTCTCGGACACCCTGTGTATATATATATATATATATAATATATATATGCGGAAATAACGATGAAGGATGTAGAGAATAATTGAAAATGTTTTGCAATTATGGCGGACTTTTATAAGTTAATTCCGATTGAAACGTTATATATATAGACCGAGAATAAAGCATAAACTACTTTCAAAACACGTTTGTAGTGACACTTATAAAGCTAATTAATAGTGAATGAATGTCAGGTTATATTATAAACGAGAAAAATTCAATTAGCGAGAACCGGATAACTCAATGTGCCTAATTTACGTTGTAGAAAAAACCTACTTACTTTAAAAATACTATATAGCTTCAAAACACTTACATTAGCTCGTCTGCAAATTCGCGCTCGCTTGGCCGACTGTGATTCAATACTGTGACCTCTGTTTCGCTGGGTAGACTGTTCGGCGAAGCATTCATTCTCCTTTCGTCGAAAGTGTTTATAACATGGCCTAGCTCCGTGTCGGTCCTGTAATTAAAATAAATGTCAAGGAATTGGATGCAGGTAAAAGTATTGGCTACCATATATATATATATATATGGATCATGATTAAGCACGTTTTTCAAAGCACTTTTATTGCAATTTGGTAAAATCCTACTGTAGCGCCGCATTATCGTAAAATAATCTTAAAGTTCCAACATATGCAAATATATATATATATATATGCAAATAACTGCAATGACCGCGCAGTATATAAATGAATAGAAACGACATAAGTATTAAGGAACGTTTCTGCACACGAGGAGGAGAGATAACGAAATAATGAAAAATGATTTGTGATTGAGTGGGGTCCGTAGCATAATGGTAGAGCGTCCGACCGGCAATTGGAAGGCCCTGGGTTCGATTCCCAGGCGGTTCGCCTCATTTTTCATTATTTCGTTATCTCTCCTCCTCGTGTGCAGAAACGTTCCTTAATACTTATGTCGTTTCTATTCATTTATATACTGCGCGGTCATTGCAGTTATTTGCGCATATTCACGATTTGCGAGGGTGCTCTCTGAGGGCATTGGTTTCTGCCCTATTTGGGAGAATTTCGATTTGTGATTGAGTGGGGTCCGTAGCATAATGGTAGAGCGTCCGACCGGCAATTGGAAGGCCCTGGGTTCGATTCCCAGGCGGTTCGCCTCATTTTTCATTATTTCGTTATCTCTCCTCCTCGTGTGCAGAAACGTTCCTTAATACTTATGTCGTTTCTATTCATTTATATACTGCGCGGTCATTGCAGTTATTTGCGCATATTCACGATTTGCGAGGGTGCTCTCTGAGGGCATTGGTTTCTGCCCTATTTGGGAGAATTTCGATTTGTGATTGAGTGGGGTCCGTAGCATAATGGTAGAGCGTCCGACCGGCAATTGGAAGGCCCTGGGTTCGATTCCCAGGCGGTTCGCCTCATTTTTCATTATTTCGTTATCTCTCCTCCTCGTGTGCAGAAACGTTCCTTAATACTTATGTCGTTTCTATTCATTTATATACTGCGCGGTCATTGCAGTTATTTGCGCATATTCACGATTTGCGAGGGTGCTCTCTGAGGGCATTGGTTTCTGCCCTATTTGGGAGAATTTCGATTTGTGATTGAGTGGGGTCCGTAGCATAATGGTAGAGCGTCCGACCGGCAATTGGAAGGCCCTGGGTTCGATTCCCAGGCGGTTCGCCTCATTTTTCATTATTTCGTTATCTCTCCTCCTCGTGTGCAGAAACGTTCCTTAATACTTATGTCGTTTCTATTCATTTATATACTGCGCGGTCATTGCAGTTATTTGCGCATATTCACGATTTGCGAGGGTGCTCTCTGAGGGCATTGGTTTCTGCCCTATTTGGGAGAATTTCGATTTGTGATTGAGTGGGGTCCGTAGCATAATGGTAGAGCGTCCGACCGGCAATTGGAAGGCCCTGGGTTCGATTCCCAGGCGGTTCGCCTCATTTTTCATTATTTCGTTATCTCTCCTCCTCGTGTGCAGAAACGTTCCTTAATACTTATGTCGTTTCTATTCATATATATATATGTATATTGCTACAAAGCGATGTTGCAAGATGTAGCAAGATGTTGCTATATATAAATATATATGAGTTATATACAAAGGTTACGCATATTTTCCAAACGCATGCAAATCTTAAAAGTTTGGAGATTTTTTTTAAAAAACAAGCTCTACCTGCAGGGCATCCTATAATTTTTAAAAAACAAACAGATATAATGACGAAGGAGAGTACCCACGATATATATATAAAAACTAAAAGAAATATGGACTTGAAAGCATACAAGCATCTCTACATAAGAGTGTAAAAATAAACTCGCTATGTTAAAAATTTATTATTTTATGAGCATTTCATTTTTTAAACTGATTTTTGACAACCTACAAAAGAATCGGGCAATATTTAAAAAAAATTTCAACGTTAGGTTAGGCTAGTTTACACCCGGTTAGGTTTGGCTAAGTTAGGCAAGGTTAGGTCAGTTTACACCCGGTTAGGATAGGTTAGGTTTGGTTAGGCTAGGTTAGTTTACACCCGGTTAGGTTGGGTTAGGCTAAGTTAGGTTATGTTAGGCTAGATTAGGGTGAGTTAGGCCAGTTTAGGTTAGGTTAAGTTAGGTTATGATAGAGTATATATTTCGCTATTGGGACTTTGTTTCACTTCGCATTATCACGGTGTTTTATAAGTTAAAATAAAGCTAGGTTAGGCTAACAGCAAAATGGAAGCGTAAACAGATATAACGACGGAGAGTGTCCACGATATATATATATATATATATATATATATATATATATATATATATTTGTGTGTGTGAGCATCTCTAATTTGCTATGGGGAAACGGGGAAATATCATCTTTAATTTGACGAGAAACATGCAATGAACAAAGTCATAGACAAAGGTTAGGTATATTTTCAAAACGTAAGCAAATCTTAAAAGTTTTGAGTAATTTTAAAACTGCCGCGAGATGCACAAATAAAGCGTACCATATATACAGAGGGTGTCCCATAAGTCCGGCATCATAGGAGAAATTCATATTTTTCTGTTTCTACAAACCATAATTCATATTTTTCTCTTTCTACAGGCCATAATAATGTCTATGCTCGGGATGCCAATTTCCCGTCCACCATTCTGTTCAGCGACGAGGTTGTTTTTTATGGAAATGGTGAGGTAAATCGACACAACACCCGCTGCTGGTCTCAAAACAACCCTCACTGGTATACCTCTTCAAAGGAACAAGGTGCATCTCGGGTGATGGTATGGTGTGGCATTTGGAAGGATCGCATCATAGGCCCCCTCTTTTTCGATGAACATGTCACTGGAGGCACCTACCTACGTATGCTCACGGAAGAAGCATTTCCCAGTGTCTTGAACGAAGAGGGAAATTTCCCAACATGGTTCCAGCAAGACGGCGCTCCTGCACATTACAGCACCCAAGTAAGGGAATGCCTGTACCAACAATTCCCCGGTCATTGGATAGGACGTCGAGGGCCTGTGGAATGGCCAGCTAGAAACCAGGATCTCACGCCACTAGATTTTTATCTCTGAGGTCACTTCAAAGCGCTGGTATACGCAGAGAAAGTTAGGAGTGTTGAACATTTGCGGCAGCGCATTATTGGGGCATGTAACACCATTACTCCTGACATCACTCACCGTGTGCTTGCTGACTGGGTATCACGTCTGAATTTGTGTATTGAAAACAATGGTGGACATATTGAGCACATTAAATAAAAACCTACGGCAAGTTAAACTGAAGTGGGCTACAGAAGCGAGAAGCGAAACTGCAAAGATCATGTTCATTACATATAGTCCAGGCAATTTGTAGTTAGACCTGGGCAAAATTGCTTCAGAAGCTTTCTAAACTGTTTCCAGCTCAGGAACCATTGCCGAATAACATATCCAAAATCCGACAAAATTGGACCCTGGGAACACCCCCAAAAATGAAATTCAAAATGGCGGACTGGATGTTTCCTACGAAAAAAAAATATATATAATTTACGCTTTTATTTATAGAGATACATTTGATGCTTTTTCTTTCAGTTGTAATGTTTTAAATAATTCAACAATATACAACACAACCAGTTATTACGCAAATATAATGTTATATAGCTTTTTACACATTTTTATAATCAATAATACAACAATTATTTTTTTCCCAGTTTCAAGTTATGTTCATTACAAAAGAAGTGATACCTGGTCACAAACATACAGAAATTAATCCTCTTCATCACTATCATCGGATAGATTACCGGTACTTGGGTTGTTATCGCAACCACTGATTTGGCACTCGCCACAAGCGGCTGAACAGGGCATTCCATTACGCTTGCATCCACATCTTGAAGTAGCACATTTCGTCTTGCAGGAGCAGCGGATCATGTTGAGTAGATAATTTGGAGTTGGTGGCTTGTCGCAGGCTGTAGGGTAGTAGGAATTATTCTTTACATACCAACCCCACTGTTCTGCATCGATCTTCTCTTCTGTAGACTTCCAGATTAGCATTTGAAAGTATGTGCGAAAGCTGTGGTACTTTGTGGACGCATCGGTAGGTGGCAAACGTTCGGGTGTAACAAAAGATTTAGCTGTAGCTACCTTTTCAACTAACATTCGATGACCTAGTGCGTTAGTGGATTCAAGTGTTTTGCAGCCATACAACAGAAGCATTGCCTTTCTTCCAGCGGCTTCAATGTCAGAGTGTTGGCAACAATCAGAACAGAATGTATTTGCAACTGAACGGAGTTCAGCCACCTTCATCAGTGTGTCGAATGCTTTGGCTTTACCGATCGAAAAAATTCTGGATGTGCTATCACAGCCCGTGAAAGCATGCACAAACAGGAGATACTTGCAGATGTCATTGCCTAACAATGATTGAATGCTGAGAATATCATACACAGGATTAGGAGATGGTCCCCGTCTTATATCGCTGCGATAGTACAACTTGAAACCACTGTCCTTGGCATGGTACAGGAGAATCAGCAAGTCGGTGTCTTCCCCTATTACTGTTGTAGTTGCATTTTCTGATGATGAAACTGCTGCACGAACGATGTCCACATCAGCATCCCCATCTGCGTTGTGAACAGTACACCCGTGCTTCTTCAACATCTCACCTACGAGGGAAATAAATGCTTGCTTGTTGTTTTCATTAGCCAAGAAGTGTTCCTTCTGGCCAACAAACTTCATGCTTGGACTGAGATTCACATTTCTGCTTGTCTTGGTGCTGCGTCTTCTGTGGGTCATGTCCTTGATCGTAGGCTGCTGCTGCTGTGCCATCAAAAACAATGATTGCTTTTCCATATGTTTTCAGAGTGAAATCGGCATATGAGTTGGCGATGCTGTCATATGTTTCATCTTGACGCAGGAAACACGATGTAGTAGAGATCCACCATCCAATACGTACTGGTCTGTGCACTGAATTTCTTGAATTCTTCCATGCGTAAAGTGTCAGTGTATTTGATTATTGCATGAGCTAGCTGAGACTTATCGGGTTTCCTCAAGATACTTCGTGATTCGAACAATGCAGGAGGATATGCACACAGTTCGTAACACATGACATCTTCAAGATCATGTCTCCGCCAGTGGCAACAGTCATCATTCTCTGAAACAGTAGTGCAGATCTACTTCTATATCGAAGCATCAGTGATCACACGGCAGAAGCAGATCTAGTGTTTTCATTTGTCAGATCTTTTGGCAGAATATGTAAAGGCTTGTTTCCCAATCATTTTACGACAATGTTCGTACCGATTGAATGCAATTGATGAACGTTAACTCCAGGATCAGCAGTTAGCCCTGTTACAATGTTGCAGAGACCCGAGGTAGAATGGAATGGGGATAAGGATTCCAGACGTTCAAGTACTTTCTTCATGTCATTACTGTCCCTGATTTGTCTACTTCCCCTCATTTCCTTGTGCTGTTCACTACTTTCCAACAAAACTCTAGTGTATTCCTGCATTGCTAAGTTATAAGTGGAACACAGAGGCATAGAAAAGAGCCACGTTGTCCTTTGGATGTCTGTAAATCCACTTCCGCGTGTCAGTCCGCCTCTGCTTTTCAGGGAACGCATTAGTACTTGTTCTATCACCAGGTCTGTGCCGAGTCCGGCCCATAATCTGTCGCTTCTTCTTAACACAAACTTACCTTCCTGGAACATTTTGTTAACGGCTGGATTTTCAGAAGGCAAACTTAACATTTTCTGCAGGTACAGGTATATCGATTTCAGGTAATTGTGATGTCCGGCTGCTGCAATTATGGGGATGGTCTCCAGCATAGCTTGCAAGTGCAAATCCCACGAGCCGGTTCTGTCTGCTGTTATCAAGGAACGTGCAATGTTGATCATTCGCTGATATTCCAACCAGAGTTGACTTGTTTGCGAAGTAGATCGTAGGTCAGTTTTCTTCGCATCCAAAGTGGTAGCAATCTGAGACAATGCATTCGAAGATTCCACATCCTCAACTGATTGTTTGGCGGTCATAACATCGTCGAGCAGGTCACAAGCTTCCTTATGGAGGTCATGAGGAGTTCCATCTTCATTACGAGGGAAAACATCTGCGACTAGTAAGGTACTAAGAGCTGCATCTACTATCATATGACCACGTATCGCTCTTGAAACAGTTTTTTCCAGACATCATGTGTTGCACGGCATTTGGTCCGTATATTTCTTGAAGTACTTCAGACAATCCTGAACCATTCATAAGAGTACCGACTGCTCCCAAAAGATTCATCAGAGTGTGAAATGATCCCAGCATTAAAACAATGTCCTGCAGGTCTCTCTGTTCATTGATGATTTGGGAAGCTTTCCAGAACAAAGGCTGATCAAAGGTAATAATGCATGGGACTTTTTGATCGCGTGCTATCTTGCTCAAATATAGTAATGTCGAAAATATGCAGGTCATGTCAGTTGGCGACATATCTATGATGGGAAGGAACGTGATCGACGCCACACCTGGATGTGAGACACTTGATCCACCGTGAATTGCCTGCATTGTTCCGGACCAACTTGGACCTGATCTTTCTGCTGAAGATATCTGCCAGAGAAGACTAAGTCGACTTATGGTGGCAGTGGGTACTGGAAGTTCGCGGAATGAGATGTCCCTCAACATGCTTCTCGCGTGTCTATATTCCCTAATGTCAACGGTTGCAATCTTCTTAATGTCATTGTCACCAACATTACGCCTGTGAATAGAAGGGTGGATCTTGATCTTCGGAGTTATTGCGGCAATCATACCCATTCCATGAAAGGTATTCTTCCCATCCAAAGTGCAGACATCATGATCGACGTTATCTGCTGCTAGAAGGACTGCAGTGTTTTCATCAACAGTAAAAGAGCCAGACCCACTTGCCAGCGCCGCGTTTCTTTCGAATCTTGTTACTTCTGCATACGACGAACAGTAACCCAGTTGATGGAGAACGTCAATAAGGTACCTTGACCTAAAGTTGTGGTGTAGCTGAACCGACAAACCGATCTGTAGTGGACATAGTAATCCTCTAGGACGGGTTGCTTGCATAATGCTCTGCCCAATTGCACCTATTTTTTTTGAAGCATCCTGTCCCGCAAATGCTTTTGATAATAGCAATTTCAGACTGTTGGGAATGTAATCAAGAGCACTTTCTGCAGTGATGTCATTTGGAGATGGATACACATCTTTTCTAGGCGAGTCGACAGACTTGATATCACTTCTGATTATTTTTGCAGCAGCTTCTACTAGGTAAATCTTCTGTAGCTCTATATCTACAGTATATCACATTCTTTCGACTTTTTGTGATAATCTATAAGAATTTCATTAGCTGTCTCTCGTAGTGTTACTACATCTGCCTTCCCACTTTCACCTGATATTATGATCTTGTCTCCGTAACGTTCTAAAAGCTTTCTCTTCATGTGCCTGCGTTCGTAGACAGAGCTCTGACTTCCTTGAAGATATTCCTCCATTTTGGAAATTAGGTCTCCAATCAACAGTTTTCATCATCATTCTCTTCCAGGTAAGCACAGGTCTGAAGGAATGCTTGGTGTTGCTCTTCATTAGTTGGTCTCCCTTTCTTCGAATCATGATCGTCGGAGGAGTATGCGCGAGGAATGTTTTTTCCACTTCGAAAATTTACGCTGCAGGTGTGATGGTAGACACAATCTGCAGCAGGAAAATCACGAAGATAATACTCCAGACGGCCTTTTACATTAAACGACCATTCATCGCAGCGGCTTTCACAGCACCTTTTTATGGTTTCGGAGAACTCTGTAGTTCTTATTTTGACATGCTCTGATTTTGGTTTGTGTTTGGAAAAAAAGTCCAGAAAGGTATCATAAAACAAACAGTGAGTAGCACTGGAAAATGCGTATTCATGAAAACGAGCACTTTTCCTTGGTATTGCCTCGGCTGCGGTCTGTCGCTTCTTTATTTCAATGGTCTTTTTATCCGTAAACCTTTTCCTACATACAACGTGAACACTTATTCCAGCTGTTGCAACAACATCGCTTCCACGGCTGCGGCTGGATGCATTTATACCATCTGCTCCTTTTTGCGAGATGTGAACCACTTCCTGTCCGCTGTCCAATTTCTCCTTACAAATCACGCACAATTCTTCAGGGGTCTGCATTCTTGAAGGCGGACGCACACCGAGTCAGCCGTACACCGAGTCAGTCTGAAACAGAAAACACAAATTAATAAACTGTGTTGCAGTATTTAAAAGGAGTACATAATAACAGTTTTAAAGAAAATGACAAGCACAAATACGCAGATTTGATAGTGGGTAGTAGGAATTAAAGAGTTGTATATAATATAAGTTTATAAAGATGTAGCAATGTCCATTCTCACATACACTCCATACAGTATATTTTATTTACATTACGTGACGTCATAGTTTAATACTAGCCTCCTAATACAATTTTTAGTGTCATATAGGTTAATTTAGAAACGAAAATGTGTTTTAAAACATTTTACTGATCAAGAAAAACGTCATAACTCTCTCTACAAAGCGAAATTAAAATTTATTGTATTTCGTAGGAAACTGCCAGTCCGCCATTTTGAATTTCATTTTTTTGGGTGTTCCCGGGGTCCAATTTTGTCGGATTTTGGATATGTTATTCTGCAATGGTTCCTGAGCTGGAAACAGTTTAGAAAGCTTCTGAAGCAATTTTGCCCAGGTTGAAGCTATTTTTGCTCTAGATTGCCTGGACTAATACCTAATTGAATAAAATCTAAAAGAAATATGGACTTGAAAGCATACAAGCCGCTCTAGCTATTCGCTAAATAACAAGTATTCAGTTACGTTGTTTTAGTTTTATGAACACATCATTTTTTAAGTTGGGTTTTGACGATCTAAGACAGAACCAGACAATATTTAAAAAATTTCAAAGGTCAACTATTGCATATTTGCCCTTTTCCTACTGGAGTAGGAAATTATTGAGAAAATATTCTAAAAGTCTGACCACATATTTATATATACTATATATATATATATATACATATAAGTTACTCACATCTCGTCAGCGTGTTCGTTGAACGGTTCTTGCATATCGCCGCAAATCTCCATAACATTCTGCGATGGGAGGAGAGCTCCCCGATCTGCAACACTGAAAAGATACAGCGCAATATGGCTGTAACGGTCTCCATCAACAATCAGGTCGGGTGAAGCATAGGGTTCGGCTATGATTTGCGTGTGTTGCTGTAAATTGCACGAGAAACTGGCTCTAAACGTCGAAACTCCCCATTTTATAGGGGGCATATGTGACCAACCCACATGCAGTAATCTTGCCGTCCTATTGGACTGCTTCTGGATTTGGGAAGGACTAGTACTTAGGCCTGCATTTTTCGGCCAATCTGAGAACATGCCCCATTTACAAAAACAATCAGTGGCTGTTCCACGAAAGGTGGGGGAGGAGTTTAGCTATAAGATTGCGCGAAACCTGATGAAACATGTATTCCGTACCGCGATTGGCTGCTTTCCGCAAATCTGGGGGTGTCGTATGGGCCCGCTCGTTGGTGAAATGCCCTGTCCATTCACGTATTCCTGAATTTTGACAAATTATTATTTTAGATTTAAACACCTGTCGCGTCCTTTGTTCTGAAAGGCTTTTGTCTATTTTGCGGACAATACAGCATTATTTTTCTGCGAAATGCGGGCCTGTGGCGTACCATGATTGAACAATGCCTTGTGACCACTTTACACAATAGGGAAGGAGCGTAAAGGTTTAGTGTATTTCTACAAATACAGGGCTATTTAAAATGACATCCGATTTCAACTGAGAATACTTCCGTACCTATCAACGTGCATCAACTGGGCATACACCACATGAAAGAGGAAATCTCTGAGTTTTATAAGATCACCGCGAGAGGGCTCCAAAGTCACGCCGTGGCCTAGCCTAGCAACAAACAGTCAGTGTGAAAATGGCGTCCGCACAGCAGAAGGCGTTTTGTGTGTTGCAGTTTTCGAGCTGTAAATCGGTCGCCGGATCTTACACCGTGCGACTTCTTCCATTGGGGGTACGTTAAGGATACTGTGTACGTGCCACCGTTGCCCACATCTTTGGATGAGCTCCGAACTCGCATTGTTACTGCCGTAGAGTCAGTGACAACGGACATGCTGGAGCGAGTATGGGAGGAATTCGACTATCGTGTCGACGTTGCTCGTGTAACTAGGGGAAGTCACATAGAGCATTTATGAGGTGAGAGACAAAATTTGGACAATTTTTCTTTTGATTGATGTATCACAAATCACTCTGTATTTGTAACATTAAAAAATATTCTCATTTGAAATTAGGTGAATCATTTTCAATAGCCCTGTTTTAACAAAATTCAATTTTTCCGAAAAACTGAATCAAGCTGAACGGGTGGAAAAACCCGAGTGTGTGTGTGTGTATATATATATATATATATGTGTATGTGTGTGTATGTGTATTGTTTGACCGTGTATATACATGTGCTCCATTGTATATCCATTTCTGCAAAAAAATAAGTTTAAGGCACAGGTCATATCTTGTTTGTCTATTTGTTCGGGAAGTTCATTGTCTTGCTTTGAAAGGTTAAAAGCAAATATATTTACTGCGGACGACCCTTATCCCTTACGGTGGTAAAGGTTTCAGCAAGGTTCCAGATTTTTGTATTGTACTGTGACAGCCTGCCATAAATTTAGAATACTTTTCGGTCAAATGCTAATAAACGATGTGGTCCTCCATAGGCCTAAAACTTGCTTAAAAATAGAATAAATACAATTTATATTTAGTTGGGAACATCTGCTTATATACATATATTGTAAGTTTGTGCGTAAAAATGAAACCCTTTACCTGGAATATTATTTTGTTAAGCGGAGAAAGGATGCTTCATCTTTCGTCTTCAAGGACTGCGATAATTTAATCTGTAGATGTGCCACAAATATAATATTACCTTCCTGACCGTATACCGAACCCGAAAGATACGACATAAAACGCGTCTTTACCTGTGCATTTGCAAAATTGAAACATGTTTTATATATATACCCGTTTTATATATATATATATATATATTGGTAGTGGTAGTAATGATAATAATAATTATTATTATTTCACGGGGTGGGACCACTGGTCTATTGTATTACCGCACGAATTGTTTCGCACGAATTGTTTCGTATTGAAGCAACGGTGTTTTAACTAATTCAGATTGAGTGTATTTCTTTTAAAATAAATAGTTATCTTTAATGCCCCGTTTTGAATGATTATATAATTTCAAATCTATTAATTGTCATATATATGTGCTACGTTGTATATCCATTAACTCATAAACAGAATGATGTAATGGTGTTTTATTTATTCCTTGAACACTTTTATATAATTTATTTGTTTGGTTTTCAGAATTAATTAATTGTTATTTGTCAAATCGGTCTTCTAAGCCAACTGGGTAATTATTATATGGTTCACCTGGGAGGTACTGGCATTTGGCTGAGGTGCAGGGCCCCCAGCAACAGGGCTGACCTAGAGTGGGTGCGAGCCTGGATCCTTTTAGTGCACTGTGGCACTTGGCTGTTGATGTTCTGAGACGATGACCTCCTGAGGCACTAGCTGATGATGATCTAAGACGATGGCACACTGAGGCCTGGTTGGCAATGGCTGATGATGGCCTAAGGCACTGGCTGATTAGTGCCCTATAAGAGGGCGGTGGGTGGCCGACGGAGTCATAATGCGTCTGAGAGTTGTCAGGCGAAGGACCCCATCTCCTATGGGTCTCTCCAACTTCCTCTCTTGCTATCTCTTTCTGCCCCTTTCGGGGGGTGAGGCACTCCCACCTTCTCCTCCAAAGAGGCTCCTTTAGGATAGGTATGCCCCTTTGGGGGGTGAGGCACTCCCACCTTCTCCTCCAAAGAGGTTTTGCAACAAAGGGGGGTGGGGTTGGCAACAAAGGGGTGGGGGGTTGGCACTCTTGCAACATTACGTAACATTGCAACTTGCACTCATACATTTTGCGGCTATACTACTGAATTGCGTGACCTTGTCGGTAAAGCGTTTCAGCTTGATAATTATGGATTTTTTACTCATTGAGGGTATTGATGAACGTTTCGACACTTCGACCAATGCTTCTGCTATCGTTTCGAGAATATCATTATTTGTCAATTTTGCAGATGAGCCTTTCTTCAGTAGAAGAAAATATCTCCCAACCTGCATATTAGAGAGTAAAACATTATGTGGCAATTCACTTGGAATTCTGAACAGAAAATATTGCTTCACCAACTGTAACTGTCTAGTTAGTAGGGATTTTTTCCATATTTAGATCTGAGGTTAAATTTCTACAGAAATATCACATTATGAAAATCTGAAAGAATACAAAACACGGAATTAGTTAAAACAAATTATATATAAGCTCTAAAACTAAAATGTAAATACATTTTACTCAATAGTCTTTGTAGCTACCCATGCTACAATATGCAGCATGCGGCTCCTACCCCCATCCCTTATCAGCCATATGCAAGATGTCATTGATCTCGAGTGAGAGTGATGTTTAGATAAGCGTCTGTGTGTTCTTAAGTAGTTGGTGATTAGTAAGTATCGCTTGTGTTGTGTGAATATATTTACTCGTTATCATAGTTATAACCAAATAACGCACAATATAACGCGATATCTTCTCTGAAAAATCGATAATTATACTTGGGGTCTTTCAAAATAAGACTTTCCGCCATTTTGTTTTCGGCAAAAATGCGGGGGGTGGAGGATCCTAAAAAGAAAATATTATCTTTTTAGAACTTCTAGAGGGTCAATACACCAAATCATGAATGAGGAAAGACGGTTTAATATTTTCACTCCACCCTGATATGTACGGCATAAGAAGGTGGTGCCCCCTCATGGCATTTCATTCCGCTCGTATAGTGGTTAGCATGTCCGACCGGCAGTTGGATGATCACGGGTTCGATTCCTGGGAGGCGCCTCATTTTTCATTTGTTCGTTCTTTCTCCTCATCTTGTGCGGACGCTCTTCTACACAAGCGTCTTTCTTTAAATATATATAAATTACGGCGTTTTGGCGAAATCAACCTTTTTGCAAAAGGGTCAAAAACCGGCCTTTTCGCATAATGGCATTAAATGCCTGGCCACTTTACAAATAGGCCGGCATATTGGCCATTTTACAAAATGACTCGTAATCTTGCCAGCCATTTTGTAAAAAGGCAGAACTTCAGTTAAGAGATTCAATCCAGTTTGATTGAAATTATTGAAATTAAAAATATTGAATGCCCGGTTAGAGTAATTGAATGCCTGGTTAGGTCAGCTATCCGCTCTTGACGACTCGTTAGGTTAAGTCGTGATATTTTCGTAGAAGCAACGAAAATATCACGAATTAACCTAACCAATCGTCAAGGACGGACAGGTGACCTAACCGGGAATTCAATTAACCTAACCGGATATTCAGTTGACCTAACCGGGCATTCGATTAACCGAACCGGACATTCATTTGACCTAACCGGGCATTCAATGTCCCTTTCGCGATGTCCTTTTCGCAAAATTGCTGGCAGGATTACCAGTCATTTTGCAAAATGGCCAATATGCCGGCCTGTTTGCAAAGTGGCCTGGCATTTAATTCCATTATACAAAAAGGCTGGTTTTTGGTCCTTTGGTACAAGGCCGATTTCGCAAAAAGGTCGTAACATATATATATATATATATATACAGTATATATATATACAGTACTTTTCTACCCTACGGCGGCGTCATATTCGCAAATATTCAACTTTACTCGTCATTCAGTATAAATCGTAATAAATAAAACTACAGTTTTTCATTTCCCACGAATGGAAAACCTACACAAACCAACAAATCGTATGAGCTGTTACACTGTTTGTTTACAATTTGGAGATGTAAATATTTTTAACAGACCTTTCTTATTGAAGGACATATCTTGCGGGCATAAAAGGCACTTCAGCACATCTAAATGACAGGTCATGCATCATCAGATATATGAATTTTTAATAAGGGCGTGAGGGATTTACTTATTTATTTTCTTTTCATACTGTTTGGTGGGGTCATCGTTCTTTGGAGAGCAAAACTGCAGTTACAATGAATAAACCAATTTCAGTGTATTGCCTGTCAGTTAGGTTAGGGTCTACTGTTTTTTTTTATTTTTAATAGAAATATATATTTCTGAATATATATTTTCTATTGTTATTAAAAGAATTTTATATCCATTCTCTTGAAAGGACTACAGTATTAGAATAAACTATTTTTTTCTTTTTTGAAATTGTGTCGGGGGGGGGGGGGGGCATTTTTCGAATTTTATCACCTACAAAATTTCTGATGGCTGTCTTTGTTAAATTAGGTTAAGTTAGGCTGATTGGATCAAATTTGGTTAAGTTATATAATTTTGTTTGGTAGTCTTTGTTACTGGTTGTCTAAAACACTTTCGACGAAAAATATTAGTCAGAAAAAATTTGTCGACGTCTCGAGAATTTGTCCCGTCGGTCAAAAGTTTTGTATTTAACATATAAAGTAGCATTCCCATATTCGTAAGGTCTCGCTCGGGTTCATTGTAGGAGCAATGCTGCGTATCTATACGTGTATTTTTCCCGCCACCAATTCAGGCCTGACGGGCCCGAGGCTCGGTACGACGTTGCCACCTCACTACTCAAAGGATGAAAAAAGTCTCAAAGTCGTGGTGAATATTCATTCATGTAAGCCAACGGTTAAAGGTGTTTTTGTAGTTTAGTTTTAGTTAAATGGGTTGTAGGATTTTCGACACGAATAAATATATATATATATATATATATATATATATATATATATATATATATATATATATATAGTGATGTATGTGACATCCGCATCCGCACTTAGCTATGCGGATGTCTGCGGATGTTTTATTCCATTAAATTATGATAGATATGCCACCAAGAACCAAGCATGGAATCAATGAATGCACTACTGGCTTAGAGTAGTGATGATGAGAGAGAAATTAATTCAACCAAGAAATCAGCTAAAGTGATAGCACAGTATCACAAAGAGAAAAGGATTGGGCAAGAAGATGATTCCTTGGCTTGGTGGAAGTCGCACCAAAATGTGTATCCAAGTTTGAGCAAATTAGCTAAAACTTATCTAGCATGTCCTCCCACTAGTTTTCCTGGCGAACAGTTATTTAGTGGTCTGGAACAATCTATCATACAATGAAAAGAGAAATAGGCTGACAGGAGACAAAGCAGAAAAACTTGTAGTTTTGAAGTACAACCTTTCAATCATTGAATTCGGATATAAAGAATAAGATAAAAGAGTACTAGTTGAGTAGTGACTAGTGACCTATTCCAAACGGGCGGAGGTTGGGGAAAGTGGTTGGTGGGATGCATAACGAGTTGGGTCCTCGTCCCGCATCCTGGTAACACACTTGACAGTCAAAATGTGGCTAAAACTCGTTAATTTATTACATTATTTGGTCTCGGTTTCATTTACTGACTTCATATTTACTTAATCCCTGACATTTTTCTGATTAATCAAAAATTGGGGTAATAGTTGAGCGGTAAAAATCTGTGTAAAATCTCACATCCGTTACATCAATATTATACATGGGGCACTCAATATATTTTGCCCCACCCTTTTTTCTTAGCTAAATAATAGCCCATGGGGTTGAAATGTCTTTTGGGCCGTAAGTTTGAACTTTCTGCGCTTCACATAACCGAATTTTTCCAGTTTGAACCTCCCCTCCTTGTATAAAATCACTTTTAATCGCCCTTGTATAAAACCGATGGCTAACGCAGTTTCGAAAATGGCGTCTGACAGTGATGTACGTCGTAAAATAGAGAGCTGTTATGGAGTTCTTAACCGCAGAGAAGAAAACAGTTGGAAATATTCATAAACGTCTACAAAACGTTTACGGAGATGCTGTTTTTGATCGAAGCACAGTTGAACGCTGGTCTAAACGTGTGAGATCATCGGAGAGAGGGGATGAGCCACGCAGCGGTCGCCCGGCATCGGCTGTGACATCTCACACTGCGCAACGTGCTAACAGCATCATTCGATCAAATCAGCGCGTCACATACAAGGAGCTATCACTGGAGCTAGGAATTAGCGAAGGAAGTGTGAATACGATAATTAAGCAATTGGGATACTCAAAAGTGTGTTCACGGTTTGCTCCTCGCGAACTGACTGAAGATCACAAAGCCCAAAGAAAAGAAATTGCTTCTGAGTCGTTGGTTCGATACGAGACAGAAGGGGATGACTTCCTTTCGCGAACTGTGACTGGGAATGAGACTTGGGTACACCACTTTGAACCTGAAATAAAACGCCAATCCATGGAGTGGCATCACGCAGACTGCTCACGTAAGAAAAAGTTCAAAATGGCTCCCTCTGCAGTAAAGGTTATGGCCACCATCTTCTGGGACATGAAAGGGGTGATTCTGGTGGACATTATGAAGAAAGGACAAACAATCAACTCAGAGGCATATATTGCTACCCTACAGAGACTTCAGAGACGTATAAAGCGAGTTCGAAACTGGAGAGAGAAAACTGGAAGACGTCTTTCTTTTGCACGATAACACAAGACCACAAAACAGTTTGCAAACAAGAGACGCCATCACAAAAATACGCTTGACTGTGTTACCCCACCCTCCATACAGCCCGGATCTGGCACCTTCAGACTTCCATTTGTTTAGGTCAATGAAGGATGCTATTCGTGGAAAAAAGTTTCAGAGTGACGGTGAGGTTGTTGAGGAGAGTAAGTGGTGGCTCCAGCGGAACCCAGCGGTCTTTTACCAGCAAGGAATGAAGGCCCTTGTTTCGAGGTGGAGGAAAGCCGTAGAAAAGGATGGAGACGAGGTGGAAAAATAAAAACTTGTAAAAAAGGTATGTAACTACTTGTGTACAAAATTCCTGGTACTCACTAGGAAACTTGGAAAGAAAAGAAAAGGTGGGGCAAAATATATTGAGTGGCCCTCGTGTGTGTATATATATGTATATATATAAAAGGAGGGGTAACAAGCTTGACCTCGTGAAGTGAGGGATCATCGCACGGAACATTTGAAAGAAGGTTGAAAGGTGTATATATATATATATATATATATATATATATATATATATATATATATAGTGGACCTAGTTTTAGTCGTTTAAGGTGATAATGATTTGATTGTATGCTAATGATTAATTGATGCAATGACTGAGTATTAATGATAGGCTGGGTTAATAATTTATGATGTCATACAGTATCACCGATTGGAAAGTAGCTAATGGAGTAGGCCCACCATACTATCGGAAGTGACATGAATTGAAACGAGGGTCACCAGCTTGGATTACACCCAATATTAAGGTTATAAAATTACCTTATTGTTTTGTATTTTATTATGAAAATATAGATGTTTATTTATTCACAGTAATTAACAAAGGATTGACAGTGATTATGGCTAGCCTTACGTTATGCTGATGACATGGAACTTAGCTAATAAGATGAATGGTTAATAGTTTAAATTGACACTTAATACATTCATTGGTGATATAAAAATGGCTTGCAAAATGGTACATTGAATGGGCCTAGTAAATAATATAAATAGTGCAGAACTGTGTGTGCGTGACACTCTGATTAAGTAGGCTAAATGAGTGAATGGGCCTAGTAATGACACAGAATGAATGATGCGGCCCAATAATAATGGATTGAATGCTTGGCAATGGTTACACAAATATCATTTATAAATCAGGCCATTATGTGATGCTAAGTGATTATTACGCCAAGAGAATATTTAGTCATCACATAAATATATGAATTGAACCCAATAACGGATGATACGCGGAATTACGGTTTCGGAATGACACTTGAATTGGATAATAGGCCTACTGCGTTCTTTAACGAGAGTCAGTTGGAACGTTTAATTACACTTGGGGTATAGTCTACCGTCCGGCGGTAAGCTGATGTAGGCTTCACCAAAGTACTTAGAAAAGGATGCACTTATCTTACCGGGACGATGGAAACTCTGTTGAAGGAGGGTTGACGAGGAACCTATTACCGTAGGCTCGAGTTGTCATTGTCTGTTAAGCCTCTCGAGATGATGGAGCTGCTTGATGTAGGCTTCGTAGAACGTAGGCCTGAGGTGATGTTACTTCTCGAGGTGCAGGATGACCTATAAATGATCTTGAAGACGTAGGCTTGAGGTGCTGAATATCTCTCGTAGACGGTAGAGAAACTTGAAGGCTGACCTTGTAGACCGTAGGCCGGAAGTGATTCTGGTTGGGCTTCGAAGGATTGCTTCTGCAGGCGGTCTGTAGAACGTCTTACTTGATGATAGATCGAAGGCCTTGATGGAGGCAGCAGGCGGTTGACGTGATGAGATCTGCTCGTGGAGGTGGAAAGCGAGTGTGTGAGTGCGAGAATGAGTGTGAGTGTAAACTCGCTTATATTACTTCGGTGACGGACTTTCGCGGGCTTTCTTGAAACTCCGCCCTACGCGTCCTTTAGTTGGAGAGCTTGTTTTTGGCGGGCCTCTGGAAGAAAAACGCTTCATTATTTCCTGATTCCTTGCCCACGTGTGCCTTCGAAGACTGTTTGATGAAGGCGTGGAAAGAAGAATTTTTCTGTCTATTTGTTGGGCTATTTCATGTCGATCCGCTACATACTGTGTGTGTGTGTGTGTGTGTGTGTGTGTGTGCGTGTGTGTGTGTATTAGGCAGAGTCGAAATTTTATATTGAAAAGGTACATATTGTGAGGGGTTTGAATGGAACACACGAACCCCCTCATAAATTATTTTCGCTGTTTAAAGCCTCCTACCCCTGGCACAATTTTTCACTTTTTGACCTATATTGAAGAATATTCCATTTATACGAGACTTACTCTACATTCAGGTTTTTTCATGACATAAATCTTTATCAACTTATAATATTTTATTTAATAATGTACAGTATTAGGAAAATTAATTAAGTACAACAATATATTCAGAAGAAAAAATTAGAGGCATAATAAATGTGCTAAAATTCAATTAACTTTTTCATTATTCCTTATCACATCAAAAGGGAAGAAATTTTCAATATCATTAGGAATTTTATTTCATGTTTCTTACTCATTCCATTGGGCCTTTCATTCAAACTTAGGCAGTTTTCGCCTTGATTCTAATGAGTTTAAGATAAACTTTTGACGGTTGTCATATCCTATTCTTTCCTGACATGCCTTTGTTACTAGGTTCACTGCCCTTTCCACACTTTGACTGTGACATGGAAAAGAAGCTATCTCCAGTGGCTTACATCGAGCCTGTAGTAGCTCATCGTCGCTAAAATTGTTTAGTAGCGGTGGAGGAGTAATGATCTCTTTTTGCCAATCGATCACCTCGGTGTAGTCAGTAGATTGGAAATTGAGGGTTCAAGGCAACTCAAAGTTTCTGGTACCTGAAAATCCTGTTCTTGAAAGGATGATTTTCTGAATAGCTTGCTCCCTAATTTCTAGTCTCTTGTCAGTTACCATTGATATGAGTATATTTTCTGGGTGGGCAAAGTAGGCGTTATTCTTTAATAATGGTTCTATGATTGATCTATGTTGTTCAGCTAAATTTCGAAGCAAGCACACTAAATGCCAAAAGTTATGTTATAATGTAATAATAATGTTATAATGTTTCAGACCAACAAAGACCCTAGGATCCATTCATGGATGATCTACCTAACTGTGTTCGTAATTGTGTATTGTGCATGTCCTCCGTGGTGGCGGAGGGGACCTACAATTTTACGTGGGTTCCGAACCACAAAGAATATAAGAACATAAGAAATTTTTATAGTGGGTACACTAGGGGCCACTTCGGCCCATCGGGTGGCTCCACTATGTAAAAACTGCCTGTACATTGGCAACAACCAATTTTTACAAAACTAAATAATTATCAATTTAAAACTAATTAATTATCAATTTAAAACTAAAGATAGAATCTCTGGATCCAGAGGATCAAGTCATAATAGACTACTATCCATAATACATAAGAGACTACTATCCACAAATATGTAACGAATATGTTACACTCTATATCTATTTATAACCGACATGCAAATGTATCAGATCCAAAGAATCCAGTCAATTTCATTATGGTATCCATCAATACCAGTACCTTGCCAACCAAAAATAAGTCACGGTCCATATCAAATGGATGTTTGTGGGGCAAGTGAAGATCATGAGTTTTTCAATACCTCACACTACTATGGTATGGAGGGCACCGCTCGCCAGAGGAATCTCTTTAAATGGGGTGTGTAAGGACAGAGAGTATCCCCTAACCCAAGATGCTGCCTCTAGTCTGGTTATTGTGATCTTTAATGAAAAGAGAATCAAAATCTATCTTATCCAACCCTTAATTTTTCTACCTTAAACTAGTACAGTATATCCAATCTATCAACATATGCGTCTAATCGATTTTTAAACATGTTTATAGGCGTGCTACTAATTACTTCTACCGGCAAACTATTCCAGCTATTTACTATTCTATACGTAAAAAAGTTTTTGGCAACTGCTGTCTCGAACCTTCTACTTGTCAACTTACACCCGTTATTTCTAGTCCTATTATATTGAGATATTTCGAAAAAGCTATCTCTATTTACGTTATCGAACCCATTCATAATTTTGAAAACCTGGATTAGATCATCCCTTAGCCTCCTAGTCTTGAGTGTAGTCAATTTTAACTCCTTAAGCCTATCCTCGTACGACTTTGACCTAAGCGACGGAATCATCTTAGTTGCTCGTCTTTGAACTCTTTCGATTTTGTCTATATCTTTTCGCATATGCGGATTCCAAAATTGGGTCGCGTACTCCAAATGGGGTCTAACTAATGATTTATAAAGAGGAACTATAATATCGCGCGATTTGTACTCAAAATTCCGAGCTATAAAACCCAACACTTTGTTAGCTTTATTGACTGCTGCTGTACTTTGTTTCGCTATGTTTAAGTCACCAGTGACTATAACTCCTAAATCTTTTTCCTGCTCTACGCTTATCAACTCTTTCCCTGACATACTATACGCAAAACTACCGTTACGCGAACCTATATGTAAAATTTTGCACTTATCGACGTTAAATCTCATTTGCCATGTTACTGACCAATGAACGATTTTATTTAGATCATTCTGGATTTTACCTCTATCTTCGTCATTAGTCGCCCTACCACTCGCTACATTAGCCCAAGACGACTCCGCTCCATCAACGACCACTCTCTGTTTCCTACCTCGCAACCACTCTTCTATCCAATTTATTACTACACCCCTGATTCCATGAGCCTTAGTTTTCTCAATGAGTCTTTTGTGCGATACGGTGTCAAATGCTTTTTGAAAATCTAAATACACTACATCAACCGCCACATGACTATCATAAACGTCAACCACGCTTTGAAAAAATTCTAAAAAATTAGTTAAGCAAGATTTGTTTCGCCTAAAACCGTGCTGCGTCTTTCTAACTAAGTTATGCAATTCTAAGTGTTCGACTATACGATCCCTAATTATTGATTCCAGTAGCTTACCTACAACAGACGTTAAACTGATTGACCTATAATTTCCTGCCGCACCTTTATCGCCTTTCTTAAAGATAGGTGTTACGTTTGCTAACTTGAAATTATCTGGTACGCACCCTTCAGAAATAGACGCATTAAAAATCTTTGTTAGCGGCAAAACAATGCTATCTTTTAATTCTTTTAGTTGTATGGGATATATGGAATCCGGCCCCGGTGATTTACGCATTTTCATTTTATCAATATAGCGCATTACCTCCCCTTCACTAACCACAATATTATCTAAAATATTACCATTATCAAAAGGTATTATGTCTACGACCGTAGGGATATTCGTTACATCTTCTATCGTAAAAACTGACAGAAAGAATTCGTTTAGCAAGGTAGCCATTTCCTTGTTTTCAGAAACTAGCTCTCCGTTAACATTTTTCAACTGCCCCAAGACACTTTTTACTGGATTTCTATCGTTGACGTATTGAAAGAATCGCTTGGGGTTTTCTTTACCGTCACGAGATATGGAGATTTCAAATTCGCGCTTGGACTTTTTTATTACACTTTTCGCTTCACGCCTTAGAGATATGTAGTTGTTTCGTAACCACAAATTGTCTTTATCGCACTTATGTAGCCTATAAGCCCTATCTTTACTCTTTATAATATCTCCTACTCTAGAAGTAAACCACAAGGGCTTGTTTACTTTCGCACGCTTAATCTTGTACGGTACACATTCCTCATTTATAGTCCTAAATACTGTTTCAAACGATTCCCACATTAGTTTTGCGTTGGAGTTCCCCATTACGTTTTCCCAATTGACGTGTGACAATTTATTTCGAAATTTACAAAAGTCTGCGTGCTGGAAGTTGGGAATTTTAGTCGAGTTAGCTGGTTTCGAGTGACTTACTGAGAGGACAAACTCTACCATATTGTGATCGCTATTGCTTAACGGTTCTATTACTTGAAGATCAGTAATTAGCCTATCATCCGTAGTTATTACTAAATCTAAAATACTGTCCAACCTCGTAGGTTCCCCAACCTTTTGAATAAGAAAGCTATCCTCGAGAAAATTAACTAAACGATTACCTTCCGCGTCTCCCTGCATTGTATCGTAATTCACGTTGGCGCAATTAAAGTCACCCAAAACTAAAGCCTGCTCACTACCGATTATTCTTTTTAGTTCACGATATAACGCTTCGTCCGTATCAGCTGTTTGATTAGGGGCCTATATATAACCGCAACAACAAGTTTCAAATCGTTCAATTTAAGTTCTGCTATAGTCGAATCTATTGGTTCTGCAATTGTGTGCTTTACTTCAAAACGTTCACAATATTATCTTTGATATACAATACAACATACATAACACCGCCTCCTCGCCTACCTATTCTGATTTTAACAAAAAGTCTATAACCTCTAATTTGATACTCCCCTACAAAGTCACGTGTTTCAGTGCTAAGCCACGATTCATTTATCGCAATTAAATCATAGTCTTTCCAGACAATTAAAGAAAAACATTCGTTTATTTTATTTCGTAAGCTACGAGCATTTAAGGATAGAACCTTCAAATTGTTTGTAATTGCGACACCTTCGCGAGCGCAGGGGAAATTTGTGGAATTTACGCTGGGACCGTTCGAATTACGGCAGCTTGAAAAGAAGAGACAGTATTATGAAATAGTCTTCCTAAACGCGCAGCTCCAACGTCATTAAGATGAAGTCCATCTCCGAGTAACAAGTCCCTCCTGCCATAGAAACTGTTCCAAAAATTCGCAAAATGCACTCCTTCCTGTTGGCAAAGAGACTTTAGGTTATTGTTAATATAGGTCGCCTTGCTGTAGAAATCGTTACGTTGGATAATTCGAGGAAGTATACCTGTTAAAACAATCTTATTAGTTTTTTCCTTTAATCGCTCTAGTAAGTCCCTGTACCTAGCCAGCAGTTCTTCCGATCTAAAATTTAAAACGTTATTAGTACCGACATGAATAACATACGTTGTGTCCTCGGCGGTACCGTCTGTAAAATGGTCAACGCTATTAGTTATATCCTCCACCCTTGCACCAGGGTAGCAGTAACTGCGCCTACGACGAGGGTTTCTCCCACAGAATTCCTCGAGCTGCCCTTGAACAATGGAATCGCCAACGAGTCGTATTTCCGGTTCATCAGCATCTTCGAAACCTAAAACAGAAAACTTATTGTTTGTTATTACTGGTAGACAAGTCTTAGGTTTTCTCAATGGTGCTCCATTACGCACTCGGACGAAAGGTTGGGAACAAGGGGAAGAGAGAGGGCTATTAGTACTATTTATATTATTAGTAGAAACTGAGGCAGGAGGGGTCGTAACTGGAGTCTCAAGGGATTCTAATTTTGCCGTCAGGAGCATCACGTTTTCTTCAAGCATCACTCTGGCCTCCCTGTCACGTTCTAACTCGTTCCTCAGGACTTCCATGCTTGAGCACCACCTGCAAACTAACTGCTCACCATTATTAGCCATTGTAAACGCGTAAGCGGCAAATTTCCCTTCACAGCGACTGCAAGTACTTGACGGGGGTGCCATGCTTTTAATTAGTTAAAAAACAAACAAAACAAAAAACAAAAATAAAATAAGTGTTTCGAAGTTAATAAATTACAACGTAGGTCCACTGCGTGCTTATTGTGCCGTCACCTGCCCAAACCCGCAAAAGTGTTCTTGAAATGCAGAAACAGGTTCTTCTAACACAAATTTATACTAAATGAATATATAATTAAGCTACCGTTGAAAGATCTGTAAAAGAAAGATTATTAATAATACTTATCTGATCGCGATTCGACCGACTTTTTTCCTTTTTTCCCACAGTGTGTGACCACACTCTACCATCAGTTGCATTAGGATGATTACAGAATATTCTCAGAGGTTAACAAAAGAAAATTTATTAGGGCTGTAGAAAATGCTCGACTTGACTGTGACGAACCTTTAAATGACCCAGATCATACGTTTCAATTCTTCTATAACACCTTTTTCCATATTTTTAATATTTGCTTTCCTTTAACAAGAAAAACAGTTTCGCCCAAAAGTGTCGCAAATCCATGGATCACTCCAGGAATTACCAGTTCAATAAAGAACAGAAATAAATTATTCGAATTGCAATTACAGAGCAAAATTCCTAAAATACAATATACTCAATACAGAAACAAATTAAGTAAAATAATCAAAATTGAAAAATATAACTACTATAACAATCAATTTTCCAAACATAAAGGAGACATGAAAAACACTTGGACAACCATAAACAATCTTCTCGGAAAACAAATTAAGAAAAATTCAATAGAGAAATTACAGTAAATATTGATAATAAAGAAATTACTGATGCTACTGCTATTGCAGACTCTTTAAATGCACATTTTACTTCAATAGCGGATAAGCTTCGCTCACAATTAATAAATAATGATCACTCACCTCTAGAATATATGCCACCCAGCCAACTAAATTCATTTTATTTTGTTCCTGCTACCTCGACTGAGGTCCAGAATATTATTGGTAAATTAAAAAATACAAAAAATAACATTCATAACATTCCTGTACCTATACTGAAATTTGTTAAAGATAAGATATCTGTAACTTTGGCTAAAATTATCAATCAAAGTATTTCCAAAGGAATATTCCCATCAATGCTAAAAACTGGTTGTATAACACCCCTTTTTAAAGGGGTGATCCTACACTAGCAACAAATTACAGGCCGGTGTGTTCATTATCTGTGTTCAGCAAAGGTTTTGAAAAAATTGTAAAAAGTAGAATGCAGCGATATTTAGAATCCTACAATTTATTATCTCCAAATCAATATGGCTTCCGTAATAATAAAAAAACGGAAATGGCTATTTTAAATCTTATGGAAAGTGTAAATATAGCTGAGGAGAACAAAGAAATATTGATATCAGTATTTATGGATTTGAGTAAGGCGTTTGATGTAATAGACCATGATATTCTACTTAATAAATTATATTGTTACGGCTTTAGATGAGCAATCAGTGATTGGTTTAAAAGTTATTTGTCCAATAGATATCATTTTGTATCAGTAAATAAGGTTTGCTCAACTAAAGCGCTTGTCAAACACGGTGTGCCACAGGGCTCAGTTCTGGGTCCACTGTTATTTTTATTATATATAAATGACCTTCCACGTTCATCTGATATACTGAACTTCATAGTGTTTGAAGATGATACCACTGTCTCTTTTTCTTGCAAAGATGTTAATACAGCTAAGAATATATTTCATTCAGAATTCATCAGTGTAATGAAATGGTTGACCACCAATAAACTCTTCTTAAATACTAGTAAAACAAATTTCATGATTTTTACTAATAAAAGAAATGTATATCTTGAACTTAATGTTAATGAAATCGCCATAAAGGAGTGTACTGTAACAAAATTTCTTGGTGTAATGCTAGATAAGAATTTGCAATGGAGTGACCATGTAAATTACATCGCGAAAAAGATTTCAAGGAGGGTTGCTATAATGTTTAAACTTAGAAATGTAGTCCCTAAACAAGTTTTATTGACTCTTTATCATACTCTTGTTCTTCCTTATATAACACACTGCACCTTGTTTGGGGAATCTCCGCTGACAACGTATTATCATAAATGGTATCTTTGTCATCCAAAAACGAGCAGTAAGGTTATTATCCGATGCTGATTTCCTTGATCACTCTAGTGCATTATTTAAAGAGGTAAACCTACTAAAGCTCAACGATATAACCAAACTGGCACATTTTATTTTTATTTAGAAGTGTACTAAGAACAAAATCATTAATTTGCAATGGGTAAATAGGTATTTTGTAACTCATCAAGAAATCCATTCGTATCAGACCAGAAATAGATCAAAGCTTGTTATACCTCAATTTAGATTGTCTTCATCTCAAAAACTACCCATTTTCATTGGATTGAAACTATGGAATGACTTGCATGCCGATATAAAAAATATTGTGAATGTAAATTTGTTTAAAACCAAGTTGAAATCCCTATTAATAATGGCATATTAACAAAAATCTAGGATTAATGTCCACTAATATTGTTTAATATTGTCCATTAATATTGTTTAATATTGTAATACATGTTTTAACTATTAATAATACTTATTTACTTATTTATTTATTTATTATTATTAATTAATAACAACTAGCTGTTTATTTTTAATAAGAGCGCAGTAAAGCCTAAAGCTTAAGGGCCAAATTAAATTAAATAAATAGTCGAGCTTCACAATTATTCATGTCATTGTAAATTGAAAAAAATTTATTAATTTTATTGTTATTAATAAAGGTTATTATTATTATTATTATTATTATTATTATTATTATTATTATAAGGTTTTTATCGGGATTTGGCGTTGAAATATATAATCGAAGGACCCTGTTGGCTAGAGTTAGCCAGCGAGCATGGTGAAGGGTACCTGGGGATCGAGTGGACAGATGTTGAGAAGTGTCTCCAGTTTGCACTGCCATACACCTATCATAGAGATATTTTTGATCACTGCTTAGCTCCTTCACAACATTCACTGGAATTTCTTTAATGTTTCCTTTTACGCGAGAATATTAATTTTAACTACCTCCAATTTTGTTAAATCTGTTTTCAGTTTATTCCCAATTGAAACCACAAAAGTATTTGGACCTGTTGTTTTACCATCAATGGCTTTGTAGACGTGCATAAAAGGCAGCTCATTCAAATGCAAGAGGCACACCAACCACTGCACTGGTCTGTTAAGATGAATTTCAACCAGTTTTATGGCTTCACCAATTTTTCCTGTATTTACAGGAGTACCATCACACAGTAAAGCTTTGATAGTATCTGTGCTGTTCGAGTCTATAATAACAATTATCAACTCTTCTGATATGCAGCGAGCAGTTCAGTAGAATGGGGGAAAAAGGAGAGCGTGCTATGCAATTGCAAATGTTGGTCAATGCTGCAAAGGAAATGTTGCAATATGTTATGCAACAAGGGGAGTAGGAATGTTGCAAGAGGTTATGCAACAAAGGGGTTATGCAACTATGGGGGACGGGTTATCCCCAAAGTTGCAATGAACTCCCCCACCAAGCTGAGGGAGACTTCTTTGGGGAAGAAGAGGGGACGGCCTCACCCCGGAAGGGGTATGCCTAACGTAAGAGAGGGTCTTTGGAGAAGAAGCTGGGACGGCCTCACCCCCCAAAGGGGTATACCAGACATAAGAGAGAGATGGAGAAAGGAGGAGAGAAGAGTGTTCGCCTGGCAGGAGCCAAACGCATATTGAGATTTCATCCGAGCGCCCGCTGTCTCATAACATCTTAATCAGCTAGTTGGCTTAACTGGTTGAGTTGCCAGATTGCGCTATTAAATTAATTAAAGCATATATTCTGACTTTCCGCCAGTTGGCATATTCCGTCAGCTGGCTTAAATCGCCAGTTTTCCTAACCCGCCAGTTGAATTAGAAGGCCTAACCAGCCAGTTGGTATAATTAAATAATAATAGTAACGTTTATATATACAACCAAAAGAATTAAATAAAACACCACCACATTACTCTGTTTATTTAAACGAATTATTGGATTGACATAATCCTAGCCGGTCGTGTACGTGCATTTGTGTGCGTTTGTCCCAGTCAGCTGGCTTAAACCGCCAGCTGGCATAACCCGCCAGTTGACTTAGAAGGCCTAACCAGCCATTTGGTATAATTAAATAATAATAATAAGGTTTATATATATATCCAAAAGAATTAAATAAAACACCATCACATCACTCTGTTTATTTAGACGAATTGTTGGATCCAATTTCACGAAATATATTGAAAATAAATATACAATCCTATACAAGCGAAGGAATATATGCAATCAAAAATAATAATAGCATAAGAATTACGAACGAGGAGTGTATATATATAATAAAAAAAATAATATACAAAACCCGAACCTCCCCAAATTGTTCATTCTAACGAAGGCCAAACTTTTCACCACACCCTAGACCTACAGTTTAATGGAGAATCTGGACCTACCCGAATTGTTCATTCTTACGAAGGTCAAACTTTTCACCGCACCCTAGACCTACGGTTTAACGGGGAATCCAGCACAAGCATTTTCTCATACATCTCTTATACAAAATGCCTTCAAAACAACATTTCTTTTTATTCCAAGAAAGACAAAAAATATCTGAAATGCTCATTCCGTCGAAGGTCAAACTTTCATCCCACCATAGACGTACAGTTTAACGGAGATTCCGGACTTACCCGAATTGCTCATTCTGACGCAGGTCAGACTTTTCACCCCACCCTAGAAAAACAGTTTATCCGGACCTACCCGAAATGCTCATTTTGACGAAGGTCAGACTTTTCACCCCACCCTAGACCTACAGTTTAACGGAGATGCTGAACTTACCCGAATTGTTAATTCTGACGAAGGTCAGATTTTTCATCCCACCCAAGAGCTGCAGTTTATCCGGACCTACCCGAATTGTTCATTCTGACGGAGGTCAAACTTTTAACCCCACCCTAGGCCTACGGTTTAACGGGAAATCCCGCACCCAGCATTTCCTCATACATCTCTTATACAAAATGCCTTCAAAACAACATTTCTTTTTATTCCAAGAAAGACAAGAAATACCTGAAATACTCATTCCGTCGAAGGTCAAGCTTTTCACCCCGTCCTAGACTTACAGTTTAACGGGGAAAACTTCTACAATAGATCTAGTTGACCTGGTGAAGTAGTGAGTTGACTTCTTTTACTCTCCATCTCACAGGTACACCTGGGTCATCAGGAATCTTCTTTTCTATTCCATGGAAGTTTAGATCCTCCCCTTTTCCGTACCGTAACAGTTGAATTTTATCGGTGTTAAACTTCATATAAAAACCATGCAACATCTCCTAAAACTTACTACATCATTACTCCTAACACATCCTTCATGCATTAAAAAAGTTCTACTTTATCGGCAACCTTTGTTTAGCATCCACCCGAATTGTTCATTCCGGCGAAGGTCAAGCGTGTCACTCCACCTTAGACCTACAGTTTAACGTTGAATTCGAACCACGCAACAGCACGGGCGGGGCAGAAATTACAATGTCATCGTCCGGGATCGTCCTCTCAACCTACGATCAACACCCAGCATCTTAACCACCAGGATATCTAGGGTATCCATTTATCTACCACCTAACCAGACATTAATTTTCACGAACTAAACACATTTTTATTCACACTCCGTCTAATTCTGCGTATCGTCAAAAACATTTAAAAACGTAGAAGATTGGGATCTATCCACAATAAAGAATTATGAAATGCTTCGGTATATATATATAATATATATATATTATATATATATATATATATATATATATATATTATTAGGGTGCGTCATTGCATAAGGGAGAAAACCTGAATGTAGTCCATTTCTTTCGCTCGCTTTCTCAATTAAGCCACTGAAGGAGAAAACACCACAGACAAATTTTCATTTGATTAGCCGTTTATTTAGGGGTCGCGCATCCACTACAAATTTTGTACACTACATACTAAATATACTGTATTCTGGGATTGGTTTCCCCGTACTGATTATTTTCAGGGGAAGTAACTCTATGAAAACTGTCTTGTTTAACACTTAATATTTAAAACATTACAGCATATGAAGACATAATTCGTGTTTTATATTTATAAAAATACATTTTCCTAATACACTTTGTTAAGGATGTATTGTAAAACAGATAATTTAATAAAACAAAATATACTATAAAATACATTCCCACAAAAACCTATAAATAGCAGCCACATTCCAGACCTCAGAATTAATGGTAATTCCACAACACATGTTAATCATTTCAATTTCCTAGCATTTACTTTGACAAGAACTTAAACTGGAATGAACACTGTAAAATAATTGGAAACAAAACAGCTAAACTTATATATTATATTCTGGGATTGGTTTCCCCGTACTACGTGAACACCAGCAAAACGAAAGAAATTGACAAACAATACTCGGAAATGGCATGAAAAGAACTAAAAGCCTTCAGAAAGAAAGCATTTTTCAGCGAAGAAGGTCCTTCTTGTTTGCTGTCTTCGGGTACGCTCGCCGATGATCCTCGGCTACCTGGATCATGTATTGGAGCTGATCCTCGTGCTTGGTACGCCTCTTTGCCGTGAACTCGTGGATGAAGGCCACTCCTCTTTCAGCAGTGTCGTTAGTCACGAGGAGCTTCCCGAGCCGTTCCTTCCCCAGATTGTACCCGTCTGATGTTATCCATGCCGCAGAGGGCATTGACAAGAACGCAGTATCGATTTCAAGATGGTGGAAGATCCTCTTAGTTGTGGAGGTGAAGAAGTCCGGAAGATCTTTTGCAACGACGTCTCTTGCGACGGCCAACACACGAGGGCTGGGTTCAAGGGATCCTTCCACAGAGTTCATGTTAGAGACCATCTTGAGTTTGTCAGCATCTGCAACATCATCGTTGAAGAGAGCGAGACCGACTGTAACTTCAGACAAGTACCATAGATGCCGACTCATCGCCTTCGTGCCGGCTTCCTTGATGATGGGATCCTCATGTTCCGCGAGTTCCTTGAGCAGCGTCAGGTCCATTCGTGCTGCTGCGGAAGCTGTCTTGGCTGTGAACCAGACGCGTAGGTAATGTTTTACGACGAAAATGCAGAAATCTCCGAGCTTTTCCTAGAGAAGTCCCATGCGATTCGGGCCACGAATGGAAGAAGGACGTTGCGGCCGCAAGAGTCTAACAAACTCCTCCTTGACCATCTAAATCTTCAGGGTTTCCCCAACAACCAGATTTTATCAGCTAGCTTCTTCACTTCCTAAGCACCTTTCGTTGCCATTTTCATTAAGCAAACCACCTGTGGAAGAAAAGAAACCAACAATTAATAGAGAGCCTCATATAGAAAATCTTAACTCCATGTATTCCAGGGTATTTTAACGAAAAGAACAGCCGAGGTGGGGCCACATGACATATATACTGATAAACCAGATCATATGGCCCCACCCCAATATAAATATGGCTATTAATTCACTGTGCGCGACCCATAAACATTGATTTATTGAACTGATTTTTATACTGCCAGGTTTTCTCAATAAGTGGATCAAAATTGGAAGCGAGCGTGGGGTGTAAAGCTTGACCTTCGCTAGAATGAACAATTCGGGGGGAAACCATCGAAAGCAGAGGCGAGCCTATATATGTACAATTCCGGAAAAAAGTTCATCTAAAAAAATTCGTGTAAACATCTTTCCACGGTTGGTAGATAAATGGGTACCCAGTGTGCCCTAGCAGGGATCTCTCTCGCGTGCTCTCATATATATATGATATATTCCGCGCAAGATGAGAGAGAGAGAACGAAACACGTGAAAAAATGAGGTAACCACCCGGGAATCGAACCCGGGATCTTCCGATTGCCGGTCAGATATGATAACCATTACACCATGGGCCTCGCTCATTCAAATGCCGTAATTCTTCTACATACGCGCAGAAACCAATGCCCCAAGGGGGCACCTCCCGCATGCCGTAACATTATATACATTTAACTGCAAACACGCAGTATAATTAACGTAAAGAAAGACGCTTGCAATCGGAAGATCCCGGGTTCGATTCCCGGGTGGTTACCTCATTTTTTCATTTGTTTCGTTCTCTCTCTCTCATCTTGCGCGGAATATCTCCTATACAAGCGTCGTTCTTTACGTTAATTATACTGCGTGTTTGCAGTTAAATGTATATAATGTTACGGCATGCGGGAGGTGCCCCCTTGGGGCATTGGTTTCTGCGCGTATGTAGAAGAATTACGGCATTTGAATGAGCGAGGCCCATGGTGTAATGGTTATCATATCTGACCGGCAATCGGAAGATCCCGGGTTCGATTCCCGGGTGGTTACCTCATTTTTTCATTTGTTTCGTTCTCTCTCTCTCTCATCTTGCGCGGAATATCTCCTATACAAGCGTCGTTCTTTACGTTAATTATACTGCGTGTTTGCAGTTGAATGTATATAATGTTACGGCATGCGGGAGGTGCCCCCTTGGGGCATTGGTTTCTGCGCGTATGTAGAAGAATTACGGCATTTGAATGAGCGAGGCCCATGGTGTAATGGTTATCATATCTGACCGGCAATCGGAAGATCCCGGGTTCGATTCCAGGGTGGTTACCTCATTTTTTCATTTGTTTCGTTCTCTCTCTCTTTCTCTCTCATCTTGCGCGGAATATCTCCTATACAAGCGTCGTTCTTTACGTTAATTATACTGCGTGTTTGCAGTTAAATATATAATGTTACGGCATGCGGGAGGTGCCCCCTTGGGGCATTGGTTTCTGCGCGTATGTAGAAGAATTACGGCATTTGAATGAGCGAGGCCCATGGTGTAATGGTTATCATATCTGACCGGCAATCGGAAGATCCAGGGTTCGATTCCCGGGTGGTTACCTCATTTTTTTCATTTGTTTCGTTCTCTCTCTCTCATCTTGCGCGGAATATCTCCTATACAAGCGTCGTTCTTTACGTTAATTATACGGCGTGTTTGCAGTTAAATATATATATATATATCTCTCCCCGTTAAAAAGTAGGTCTAGGGTAGGGCGAAAAGATTGACATTCGTCAGAATGAACAATTCGGGCGGAAGCAAACAAAACCAAAGAAAGCCTACATATGTACAGTTCCGGAAAAATGTTCATCTAAAAAAAATTCTGAAAACTATAAAAATTAGTACAAGAAACGTACACAAAATTTACAATCACGTCAAATTGTATTAATTAGCTCAGCCTCTACCAATTCTGATAATTATTCTTTTAAATTATTTTATATCAATGTAAAACCCGTTAATTCCTTCGTGTGTGTATATATATATATATATATATATGTAATATATATATATATATATATATATATATATATACACAGTTATAATTATCTTCGTTCACATTTAAAAATAAAATTTGAAACATCTGTTTCTACAACAACAAAAATTTAATTACGGGCTATAAACACCCTCGCCTTCCATTCTGAACTTTTCTCATATGTATGTGTATATATATATATATAAAATTATATTAAACATCGTTCTGAAAATTGTGGAGTTTGACGGAAGCGATAGATAACATCGATTTAAAATGCCAATAGATAAATTTCTTTCTGCAGTTTATTTCGAGATCATAGACATCATAAAGATTAAACTTCACGCGCATTTGACTCGCAGTTTAGCGTTTCTCTCAAACATACCCGAATTCCGAATATATCTTCGAATGTCGCTAAATCGTTTCCTTTTCGCGCAGTGATGATTTTTCCTTTTCCCTTCACGGCTAAGAGACTAATAGTTATTTCCAGTTTCCAAAATTCGAGATAAGGCGTGCATCATTAAATTATACAGCCCAGCGTCAGGTCAGCATACGGACCATGAGAAGGTCGAGGTTTAAATAGCTATAATTAAACGAGTCTTTGTGAAAAGGTCAGAATGAACAATTCGGTCGGAAGCAATCTAAGGGTTAAATGGAATCTTATTTCCATTCTCTCGACATCATAAATTTTGGTGTTTATTGAAACGCTACATCACATCTTTGTTATTTTTTAAAATTTATTTATTGTAACGAAAGCAAAGGTACATATGTACAAATCTCTCGCTCTCTCTCTATCTCTCGCTATATATATATATATATATTAATTAGCGACCTGCTCGAGATCGCAAACTTTGGGCTAATTACCTGTAACCAGCACGCATCTGTTATTTTTAAATTTATTTATTGTATCGTGGAATTCTTATACGATACAATAAATTTTACAGCGGTTTTCTTCATGGGTAATTAACTATCTTCCACTTTTATGTTTCAGGCATCATAAACCGTTTCACAAGCCAACCTCAACTTTCTCTCTCTCTCTCTCTCTCTCTCTCTCTCTCTCTCTCTCTCTCTCTCTCTCTCTCGCTCTCGGTCGAATACAAGATCAAAAAAACAAAGCGCTTCTCGTCTCTCCACGAATGGGGATATCTGACACACCCCAGATTTCACGGGGCAACCAATCACAGCCCTATGGGCGGAGCCCAGGACCTCTGTCTGGCCGCAATGCAGGCCTACGCGTCAAGCCCCGACCAAAATTCACCGCTAGCCAAAAGGAAGCTAGCGTTTTTGTGTTGTGGGGTGGTCACAAGCCCCCTTTATAAAAGGGGTCACTTTCATCTCAGAGCCTCAGTTCAATCGTTTTTCTTGCTTAGTATTTTTGAAATACCAACCATGAGCCAGCTGTACGACTCCCCCCATCGGTTTGAAGATCAAGATTTTTTATGCTAAGGCAACGCGTCTAATTTTCAGCGCTGCAGATCGGAAGGAACTTTTATCTACGCAGATTGTTACAGAAAATTGCGATGCATTGGAAGATCCTACAGACAACTCATTTGAAATGTAAGTGATTATATTCTGCGGTTCATCATTCAGTGTTAACTTACAAGTGCCTAACCTAGCTTTTTTCTGAGTTTTCCTACAAAGAAAAAAATAATCCCAGGACTCTTTCTCGTTTATAACAATATAACCTAACCGGGACATAATATATATATATATATATATATATATATGAAAATTATTTCACGAAGGTAACACGTGAAAAATATTTATGATGAATAAAACCACGAAGGAAAGGAAACACAAAATGGTGCTCAAGCGCTTTCGTCTAATGACATCCTTTCCTTCGTGGTTTTATTCATCATATATATATATATATATCGGCCAGGACTCTTTCTCGTTTATAACAATATAACCTAATCGTAAAAGGCCGCAATAAACGCGTTTTGAAAAATATTTTTAATTATTCTGTTTCCTTCGTGGTTATTTCGGCATATATATATGGTGGAACTTTAATAATACATTACTCGATAATTTAAAAATTTATAGAAAGCTCTACAAATAGGATTTTAGAAATATTAAAAACTTACAATATAAATATTAAAAACTATTAAGAGTTGTCTGCGGATTCGAGACCCGTTGCAGGCAGACGAAGCATAGCACACCCAGCTAATCTTACTTTTGAAAACTGTCAGGATATCTGCTTGTGCTTACAATTTGCTGTTAGCCTAACCTAGCTTTATTTTAGTTAATTTATAAAAAGCAGTAATAAAGCGAAGTGAACTGCTATCTGTCCAGAGGCTCGGTCTGTATTCATATATATATATATATATATATATATATATATATATATATATATGTTCCTCTGTGTGTATTTTGGGTGAAAAAAATAGGTTTTTATTTATTGCCCATTCTCATTAGAAATATTGAAAACTATTAAGAATTGAATGCGGGCTCGAGTCCCGTTACAGGCAGACGATGCCTTAGCACTCGAAAACTGTCAGGATGTCTGGTTGTGGTTAAAATTTAATTATTGTCGGTTTCCTTCGTAATTATTTCGGCATATATATATATATATATATATACATGGTGTCCCAAAAAAACTATATACTCTTTATAGCATCATATATTTTATAATTTAAAAAAAAACAAAGAATATATTGTTATAGCAATTGCCAATGAAAGGTAAATTAGTAATCTAAATTCTAAATGATCAAAATGTTATAGCGAGTTGTTTGCATATAAAATTTAATTAACTACGCAAAGTGCTCAAAATGTTCTCTGGCGGCATGAATGCACTTTTGAATGCGTCGACTAAGCCTGGCCTTGTTTTATCAAAGGCCTTGTAATGGCGAAGCCTATGGACCGAACGTAGTCTAGTCACTCACTAGCTTGCTTCGGACTTAGCCTACGCACTCATTCCACGATACAAACTCTACAGCATTCAACTTTATTCAGTTCAGCAAAAGAACCCATGTTGCGTAAACGTTTGACACTGGAGCAACGAAAAAGTGTTCTGAAATGGTATTGGAAATTTGAGAATGTGTCCGAAGTCCAGCGGCAATGGATCTGGGAATTTGGTACAAAGCCACCGACACGTCTCGCCATTACAAGCATCCGTGACAAGTTTGAGGCAGAGGGATCTGCTCAAGATATGCACAAGCGAAGATCTGGACGACGCAAATCAAGTGCGAGTGATGAAAACTCCGTTTTAGTGTTGCAAAAAATTTAATCGATCACCACAGAAATCAGTTAGGCAATGCGCCCGTGTGACCGGAATCAGCAAATCAGGTGTTCACCGGATTTTAAAGTCGGCAAATAGAAAAGCTACATTCCAAGTCTGTTACAGGCCATGACTGAAGATGACCCTGATCGCAGACTCGAATTTTGTGAATGGTTTCAGTCAATTGAAGCCGAAGACGTACAGTTTGCCAACAAAATCGTGTGGTCTGATGAAGCTACCTTCAAGCTGAATGGCACAGTAAATCGACACAACTGCAGGTACTGGTCACTTGATAATCCACACGTTTATGTGGATAAACATGTTAATTTACCAGGATTAACAGCATGGTGTGGTTTATCATCCAGGGGTTTGGTTGGACCATTTTTCTTTAATGGGACAGTTACTGGTGCCGCATATCTCGACATGCTGCGGACAGAAATTATACCTGCAGTTCGGAAGTTGTTTGGAAACGACGACTTTTACTTTCAACAAGATTGAGCCCTCCCTCTTTATCATTGTGATGTCAGAAGGTACCTCGATGAAACGTTGCCTAACCGTTGGATAGGACGAAGAGGAAGCGTTGAGTATCCTCCACGTTCACCGGACTTGACTCCACTTGATTTTTACTTGTGGGGCTACCTGAAGGATGCAGTTTATGGTACAAGACCTGCAACACTCGAACACCTTAAGGATGCAATTAGGGAAAAGTGCGGGACCATCACAGCATCCACATTAGTCCATCTCTGCGAATCAGTTAGTCGACGCATTCAAAAGTGCATTCAGGCCGCCGGATAACATTTTGAGCACTTGGCGTAGTTAATTAAATTTTATATGCAAACAACTCGCTATAACATTTTGATCACTTAGATTACTAATTTACCTTTCATTGGCAATTGCTATAACAATATATTGTTTGGGTTTTTTTTAATTATAAAATAATGATGCTATAAAGAGTATATAGTTTTTTTGGGGACACCCTGTATATGGTGTTTTATTTGTACATTACTCGATAATTTAAACATTTATAGAAAGTTCTACAGATAGGATTTTAGAAATATTAAAAACTATTAAGAATTGCAAGCGGGCTCCAGTCCCGTTGCAGGCAGACGATGTCTTAGCACTCGAAAACTGTCAGGATATCTGCTTTTTTATTATAATTTTTTAAATTCGTGTAATTTTCTCTTATTGTAGCTCTTTATTTCTACTTAACTTTGTAGGACCGATGCGGTACTTGAACGTGTTATAGCTACTCTTCATTTTGATGAAAGTGGAATAAATGACATGAATGCTTTACCGCACAGCCAACCCAGTGACCTGAATGCAGGGATCGAAGTATTGGCTCACATCCGGCCCAGTGAGTGCCAGGTCATCGAGGAACTAATGTAAGTATTTTTGAGGTTAAGAACAAAACACACTGTATTTTCATTTATTAAATGGCAGAAAACATGTACAAAGCGGAACCAGTATCCATTAAATAAGTCTTAATGGCTACAAATAGGCCTTTACACAATATAGATATACACCTTTACACAATACAGCGAGTGCTAACATATGGAAACCTTTTTTTTGTCTGCATACATTTTTATCATTCATCTCCGTGTCGCACAAATTGAATAATTTTTAAAAATTTATAAATCCCTTCCCACGTGACATGTGCATGAGAAATGAGAGGGCGTACATCCCGCACGTGTCGCTATAATATCCTTGAAAGCGATACGGGTTCCACACAATCTCAGGTACAGGTAATTGCGCGATAAACTGCACAACCACAGAATCAATCCAGTGCTGAGCGCCGAGTGAGTCAAAATAGTACATTCTTTCCCTATTTTTAAAATAGATTGCAAACCAATGAATCTCCTCACCCCCCACAATGTCAGTGTTAACGATAAGCCCGTACCAGTTTCTTGTAGATGGTAACTTCACTATTTCATTCTTCGCAAACACACCGATAAATTTGGAGCGTGTGAAACGGTCACTTTTCATTACTCTCTGGAGTGTATTCGCGTCCATTTTAAAAGTCTGTGACCACGTTCCTGAAACGATCAACTTCTATTAGTGCCTGGGATTCGAGGTAAACTAGCACACTTATAGGCGCGTCTATAGGCTTGGCAAATTCCAACCTGACTGAGATATTCCCACTCCGTTGCGGACTTAAATGCGTGATTACGCCAGCAGACAAGTCAGGCGTAATATCAAATTAATAAATGTTAAATTCTTCGACAAATTCTTTCTGCGTTACACCAAACCCAAGCTCATCACAGCCACCTGTATTATGAGCCAGATTACTATAAGCTCTCGCGCAGAGCGGGAACACCGCGACTGATGAGTAATCCGTAATCATAGTCCCTCCTAAAGCGACGCCATTTACGTATAGACTAATATTTTTAAGGCCGAAATTCTCGAATTTAAAGGCACTCTTTTTATATTTTCCATTCGTCGAGGCATGGTCCTGCATTCCAATTAATAACCTTTTAGATAGAACTCCAAGGGCCACGTTTTCTCGTTGCTTCGAGGCCAACCCGGCGGGGACCGTGTATAGTTTGATCTGGACCCTGTTAATTGGGCATTTTACTGTGGCGTGTATTAAGTCTTTCTCAATTTCTATTTGTTTTGGCGAACTTAATTTCACTCGGCTTATACGCAAATACGTCTCCATTATGTGAATCACGACGGGTTTCGTGCCCTCTTCTTGATCAGACCCTAGATTTATGCAGATCTCAGGAATCGTGCGGGTAAGCTTGAACTTCATATCCACCCCGTTCATAAGCAGTTTCTCCTGCAATGTGAAATCTGTATGAAGACGTCCAAAACATTCGTATATCTTTTTTTTAGAATTTTTAAATTTATCCTTTATACCATTTTCATCTTTAGTATGGTAATATCCCTCGGCGTTAAAAAGGTGTCCTTCGCTTCTTTTGAAAAGTTGAGGACATTTTCCAGACAGGCTCGTAGGTGGTAGTACCCCGTTCCTGCCGAGATGTTAACCTGGTTTAAATACACCTCACACTGGCTGAATATGGAGTGTAAAAAGTTGATTTTAGGGTACGCAGAGTAATTATTATCGCAGCCCGTTCCATCAGAATGGGCGATACGCAGTTTAGCGTACATGTGCATGCAGCTCGGGTCAAAAAAGTAAGTGCCTGAGCTGGGTATCACGAATTCTATAGGGGCACTCGGCGAACTAATTGTGTTTAATGGGTTAATTGTAATAAAGTCGCTATGCTCAATAGAGACCCGAGTGGGGGGAATATCAAAGAGGGACGGTTCCGTTTTACAGCATTGTGAACTACACGGATGGATGAAACGCGCCATGACGAGTCAGAAATAGTGCCACCTCCCTCGACAAGTATTAGTCAACCTATGATTCGTGAGAGTAGTCCTCAGCTAATATCAGTTGAAAAAATGATCAGCCATAGGTTTCATACGCTTAGAGCACTTCTTTTTTTATTTCCTTTTACGTTTATCGCCACGTGATGGTAACCCCTTCTACCTGGCAGATCTCTTCTTTCCGCCACCACGCATTTTTCTCTTTGCATCTTTGATGATTTCACCCCGTGTACGTTTTAAATGTTTTTTTAGAGCTTCTTTAGGTTTAGTTCCCCCATTATGTCTTCTGCCGCGTTAAAACCTGTTTGTAACGCCTTCCGCCCTAGGTACCTGGCACCCCTCTTCAACAGTGGGACAGCGGTGCGTAGTATGGATGAAAAAATGGATCCAAGTCCACTCCCACGCTGGTATCTCACTCCTCGATAGACTGGCCTTCGAGTCATTATAAACGACGAAAGTGTAGTTTCACTGTTAAGCTCTCATCACCGAATGGGAAATTTTTTCCCTCAATCGTTCTTATATATATCGAGATGTTGTTTAATAGATTAGTCGCAACATTCACATAATGGGGCTTGTCATATGTAATGCTCAAACTTTTCCCTCTATGGTTGGGGATGTGTGCAATGCGCAGCAGGCGCGCCTGAGTGTTCCCAACAAATTGCTGCTCTACGATATTGCTCTAAATATAGCACATGTCTGGGGGCGGAGAGCTTTCATTCAATTTCTCCATCTTCAATTGGTACATTAAGCTGGACAAGTCATGCTGTGCCTCGTGAAAGGTATCTCTTTGGAGAGCTGCACTATATCAGCCCTCAGCCACAATTGTGAACAGCTCGTTATCTTTAATATTTCTACTAAGCTTTGACTTTAACTTCAATGTGTATGCAGGCTAGGGTGTTTCATAAATTAAAAGTTTGGAAAAATTTTAATCCACATGGATCCCCTTGTTCCATTTGCTGAGGAGACTGATAAACCGAAGTATTAATTCAATAGTTTAAAGTTTACGGGTCCCCAGTTTGATGCTCTGGCAGATCATAAACGGAAAAAATTAAACAAAAATCTGTCAATGAATTTTTATTCAACAAACGAGTACCATTTCACTACACATTTTCACAAAGATACAAAAAACATAACCACTTCTTGCGAATCATTTGTCCATGAAATCCTTCTTGGTTTTATTCGGGTATTTCGCCCTATGCTGCATCACAGTTTTGAGCAAATACTGCTTCTGCTCTTCGTTCTTCGTCAGAGAACAGTTGAACTCTTTGGTGAGCGCGATGGCTCTTTCGGCCCGATCGTTGACGACAGAGATTTTGTTAACAGTTGCCGCTGCTTGCTTGAAGCCCTCTACTTCAGTCCACTCGGCAACTGGCTTTTTCAAGAATTCTGTGTCCAAGTCGAATGCATGGAAGAAAGCCATCGTCTTTCCTGTCACGAACTCCGCCAGGTGTTTCGAGGCAAGATTCCTGACGTTCTTCCCTTGGGGTCGCTTGAGTTCCTTTTTCGATGCGGACTTACCCAAACTGACGACCATCTGAGCCTTTTCTTCATCTGCCACATCTGCAGATCCGGTCAACGCTCTCCTTCCATTGCTCATTGTCAGGTAGGAGCTTACCGTCCCAATGCAAGACAAGAGGCTGACCAGGACAAACTTCGTCAGATTGATAACTTTCAGCAGCCACCTTCCTGAGAGCCTTGCGTGTGCGGTACATGGTACTGGCAGAAATGGACAGTTCATCCAAGTCAAAACCTAGTGATTTAGCCGCTGCAGCGTACGACATAGCTGAATCGCGGTACGAAATATTCAGCCGATCGTAGGTAGTCGTCACATCCTGTGAGATCAGATTCCTGCGTCGCTTCTTGGTATTTCTCTTGGAGAGGAGGATGGAAAAACTTCCACGGTTGGGTCAACGACATCTGAGTCGGTCTCTGACGAAGTTGAAATCACTAAAGCCCCCGTATCTTCTGCAGCTCCTTGTTCCTTCCTGGCCTTCTCCTGTTGTTCCTTAATCTTGTCCAGCCTCTTCCTTTTCCTAATCTCCTTATAGTGAAGCTTCATGTCAACAGGGCCCATGCTGCAGGAATTTGGATCTTCACGCTGCATGTCGAGAAAGTGGATGTCCTCCTGATTCTTCATCATTTCCTTAGCCTGTGAATGAGCAATGTCCATGATCTCCTTCGCTATTGCCTCCTTGAACATCGCCTCCTTCACTCGGAAGGACTCTGCTTTATGTGACTTGTGCTTCACAAGCCGGTCGTATTCCTTGAGAAGGGATTCCATCTTCCTCAAGGCCGAATCTCGACGCATCATGGGGATTCTCGCTCTCTCCCAAAATATGAGACAGGCATCCAGGCACAGGTTCAGGCATTTAGTACGTCCAAATTTTTGCTCCTTTTGGTGGTAAAAGTACTTTTTGAGTACTTGCAACTGAGTTGGAAGGCCACTTGATGTGATGTTCGCATCCGTCTGGCCAATAAGAAACACTTCTGTTTTCGCTCTGGTAGACACCTGGAAAAGAAAACAAACTAAATAATTCCACAGAAATAATTTCACATCGTAATTAATTTCATTAATTAAATAAAGAAAAGCAGTAACTGGGACTCGAACCAGTGTCATAGCCGTTTGGCGGCATCGCTCAAGTCGGCGTACACAGCACGCTATCCACTACACCATCTAGGGAGTGGATAGCGTGCTGTGTACGCCGATTTGAGCGATGACGCCAAACGGCTATGACACTGGTTCGAGTCCCAGTTACTGCTTTTCTTTATTTATAAAACTGATACGTGTACACTACGTTCTCTTTGACAATTCATTAATTAAATAAATTTCAATACCGCAGTAAAATTACATTAATTAGTATCATAAATAATTACCAGCTTAGTTGTCCAATATGCAACAGACTAATTAATTTCATGTAATATTAATAATAAATATCACTACCACAGTAAAATGACAGAAATTAAATAATAATAAATTTCAATACCACAGTAAAATGAGATAATTAGTAGCATATATAATTACCTCCATAGTTGTCCAATAGGCTATACAACACGAACCGCTCAAGTGACGAAGAAAACCGTCTTCACTGCAGGCAGGCGAGAAATGAACTGACAAAAAGTCGTCAAAGTTGGGGACCTCTAAATGCAGCGCGATCTGGTTCAAACTTGCACAAACGTGTTTTCTTGTTCTTTAGAATACGGAGAAACGTGTGGATTAAAACTCCAAGCTCATTTTTATTTTACCCTATAGGTATGAAACACCCTAATGCAGGCGTGTCTATGTTTACGACTTCAAAAAGTAAATCGTTTGTGAAATACGACTTTTCAAGACTCTTGTTTAACCCAGTCACAATGTCCATGGCTGTATCATAATGCCCGATTCCTAGCGATACATTTGTGCTATAGTACTGTGTCTCACCGAACAGGACTGAACGCATAGTATTGTCTAAGATTATGCCTAATTTTTCGCACTCATCGATTCTTCTAAGGATGAGAAATATGATTTGCTCATTTTCAAGAGTTAAAAATTTGAAGACTAACTAGAGTTCACATAAACCCACCTCATACGAATCACGCTCCATTCAATGGGTCCGTGGAGTTCTGTCACAAAGTTGGCGAGGGTGTTGTTAAGATGTACAGACAGAGAAGAAGAGGACGGGAATGTGACATGAAGTGGCTAGGCGCCATGTTGCATACTAATTAAGCTTCATTATTGCAGCAGCTTTTATATAGGAGTTGAAGCTTTCTGGGTAACCCAGCCATTTCACCAGGTACATTTTTCTCTTTCCTGAACCTTTGCTGCCTACAATTTTTTCAATTTTAAACACGCTTTTTCCTAAATTAAATGTCACTTTCTGCAACTCCTCGCGGTAAAAGCCTCTAGCGATCTCTTCCCCATTCAAATCTTCAACGTAATACATCATTATCTCGCCTTCAGGTCTCATCGCACGAATTTTAAAAATCTCACGTATCCATCCTTGCTCAAAGCCCTTCGCGAATTTATTTCCCGAACGTGATACCTCTTTCTAAAACTTCGTTAGGTGTTGTGCCAATCGTACGGTGGTGTGAACGGTTGTATGATGATGTCAATGACCCGAGAATGTTTATATATCTGTATGTGTTTTTATGTGTAAAATAGCGATGCATGCGCTCCTTTATGGTACGTTGAACTCTTTCAGCTAAAGAGGCCTTATGTATAGAACTGCTAGTGCAGTACCTGATATTAAACCCTGTCAGCATGTTCTAAAAAGCGCGACCTATAAATTCTTTCCCCATATCCATACAAAAATAGCCAGGAACCCTTTCTTCTTTTAACATCAACGTTTTGGTCGCTTTAGCAACTGTTTCAGGCGATTTATTTTTCAGGGGAATTAGCCACAGATATCTAAAGAATACATCTATTATGAATAGGATGTAGCGGTATCCGTCATTATACACTGAATATCTTTGCATGTCTGTTAAATCCGCTTGCCAAATAGAGTCAATCGAAGCAGCTGTTGTCTTGGCCGTTTTAAACCTTTTTCTCACCGGTTTATGAAGTGTATAAGCATCCTGTTCCCGCAAAAAACAGTTCAACATCTTTTTCTCCAACACCGTAAACACCTCTGTACAGTCTATTAACGCCACCATAGGAAGCGGGGTTAGAAATATCATAATAGCTTTTACTTAATATGTTAGCCATTTGCGTATTTTAGAGACACGTGGATAAGGTTGGCCGTTTGTTCTCTTCTTTCTCTTCTTCAGAGACGCTGCCGCTGGGGGCGATGGCGTACTCAGTTTTGACACATGCGAGACTTGATCCAGGTCTTTTAACCTATTCAGATTACCTATCAATGTTTTGGGGATATTTATTTGTTGTAGACTTGCTTTAATATGCTTCCATCCTGTTGGTGAGGGTCTGTCCCACTTTCTCACCAGATCATGAACAATATCAACGATACTGGATCCTTGTACCTTGTTCCTTCAACAATGAACTTGCCTGTATCGGCGCACTGTATGATGGTCCTCATTCAATAGATTATAAAGACTTAAGCCTTTATTCCTCAATGTATGTGGGAGACTGTTTTTTAGCACATGTTCGATGTGTTGCGTTCCTTTGTTCTTTGGCTGGTCATCTCTAACGTCGGGGCCAGGTCCTGTTTCGCCATGCTCAGCGCTACTCGCGCTGTGCCTAATAACCACGGGGAGCTCTGTAGGATTCTTATAATCATAAAGAAGTTTCTGCAAAGCCTCTTGATACAAGAGCCTTTTCTCATCAGGTGACTTTTCACTGTTTAATAGGGCTAGCAACTCGCTTTCCATTCTTTTAAGCCTACTTTTACGGGGTTCTAGAGCCGTGTCTGCAATCTGAACTTTGCAATGAAGTATACACCTCGTGCGGAATCACAACCACCTTCCTCTTTATATTAATCTAGTCAGTAAAGGACCCAAAACTGAAAATAAGATGGGTAGGAATGATCCTCCTCTTTGTACAATAATTCGCTTTTTCTTACCCACGATTTGATTTTTATGAGCGAGCGCTCGTATTATGTTCTTGTAACGACGTAAGCGAGCCTTCTGAGGGGGTTTCATTTGCACATTACATTTTATAACATTAAGACAGATTTCACAGATGCATTTTAAAAAGTCTGAGTAGATATTTTTAACAAACATCTATTGCAGTGCCCGGGGCAAACGTTGATAGATTTTTATTAATTCACGATATTTCTTCAGCCTATTTGTCATTCTGGAATATACACCGTTTCAGGTTCGCTTGATTGGTGGCGCGGAAAACGCAGTTTAATAATAAGCAGGAACACCAGAGAAAATACAAACATCCTTCAAGGTTTAATAGTACCAACGTTTCGGAATGCACTAATTCCATCTTCAGGGCTAAAACAATAAAATTCCAAATCACATACAAAATACAAATTGCTTAATAACAATTTAAAATAAACTTAAAACATTATAAAAAGTGGCTAAGAAAATTAAAACATTAAAACTAAAAGGTAAATAAATGTGAAGTTAAAAAGTTAAAATTATAAAAAAGTAAAAGCATTAAAACTGAAACGTAAATAAAATAAACTAGTACCTTAACCAAAACATAGCAGATCTATCGATGATTCGTCAGAATTTAGGTCTGGTTTTAGTTTATAAATAAACAAAGACTCCATAATTTTAAGCTTAAGGTCAGAGCTTCCGGCAGCAAGTACGGCGAAATTAGACTGTGAAATTGGGTGGTTATTGTTGTGCGAGTGATTACGTATGAGAAAATTAGGTGGTTTGCCAAGGGGTAAATTTGTACGGACCGATTTACCGAGATGTTCGTAAATACGAGATTTTAAATGTCTTTTAGTTTTTCCTATATATGACCCCATACAGTGGTCACACTTGTATTGATAAACTATGGATGACTTAAGAAGTGTAGGAATAACATCCTTGTATTTAAATAAATGGTAAATCGATTTAGACGGGGTGAATATAATTTTTATACATAGTTGTGGGTAGAATTCCTTGAGCAATTTTAAAAGTTTGTTTCTAATGTTAAAACTTGAGGTTCCCATATAGAGCAAAGTAAAATACAGGATATCTTTGGGGACTGTAATTAAGTCTCTAGTTGTAGGGCTTATTAGTCTATTTAAGGTTCTGCCTATTGTAGTCTCCACCACTCTAGAAGGGAACTTATTCTTGGCAAGGAGTTTTCGGATGAAATCTAGTTCATCGTGTAGGTTAAAGTAATCTGAACAGATATTGAAAGCTCTATTGGTCAGAGTCGAAATTAAGTTTCGTTTGAAACCTAAAGGGATAAAGGAAGAAAAGTTCGTAGTAAGATTGGTGAATGTCGGCTTTCGGTAAACGGAAGTTTCAAAAAAGGAATTAGTTTTTATTATCTTAATGTCCAAAAAGGACAGAGAGCTATTAGATTCAACTTCTGAAGTAAATTGAATATTAGGGTGCTTAGAATTAAGGTAATGACGAAACAATGGGATATGGTCTGGTGATTTAAACAGGAGAAAAGTGTCATCAATATATCTTCTATAAAAAACCGGTTTAAAGTTGGAAGGACACTCATTCAACCATTTGACTTCATGATGACACAGAAACGCGTTAGCTAAGGTGGGACCAAGAGGCAGACCCATTTGAACACCTTCAGTCTGTTTAAAATATTCACCGTTAAATATAAATATAAGGTCTTCCACGGAAAACTTTAGTAGTTCTTTCATTTGACCTCTATTAAAACCCTGTACAGTATCAGTATTATTAAAAAGATTGTCAATACATATGACGCGTTCGGTGGAGAAGGGGCGAACGCAACATTTTCGAATTATGCCACAAAATGCAGTTAGTTTGTAAACTTTAAACCTTTGTATTTTCCGGTTTATTGAAATGTTGTATGAATTTGAACACATATTTGAGTAAAATATTGTTGTGTAATATGTCGATATAATAAAACGCCAAGAAATTTTACAATATTATTTATTGATAGCTTCTGATGTTAACTGGTGTAATCCATTATTTGGTCCTCTTCGTCGAATGTTGTATTACCTGCTTCAACTGTTTCGGTTTCTTCCAGTTCCTTTAACAATCTTGTATAATAGTTCACTGCAGTTGCAGGCATTAGGTCTGATAATTCTTTGAGATCTTTTATTTTTTCCTTAGTTATTGGCAGCAATTGGGAATACTTTGGTTGCAGTCTGCTGGGCTAGATTGAATAAACTGACACTGTAGGATTTTTTCCCTTTCTGCAGTCTGACGGGATGGCTATTATCTGGGGTTGTGCGGTATGCAGTAGATATTACGTAGCCTTCTTTGTGTTGAAAGTCAAATATTAACTTTCTTGCATCTGTAAATTTAGTAGTTGTTGATTTCCTAATGACAATGCACGTTTTTAGGACGTCAAAATCGAGAAAATCAGCCTGTTTCATTTCTACAACTAGGAAGCGCTGCGAAACGGCTGTAGTTATGGCCGTAACAATCCTTTTTGGTGTAAATAATATTGCTGTAATTATTTTTTATATTTTGTTCAATTTGGCCAAATTGAGCATCACAGGGCATTGTCGAGTGACCAGAAAGTAGATAGATGTGTTCAATGTGAAGCAATGATGCGGAGTGAATTTCTCTGAGATACATTAAAACCTAAATTTTACCGTGAAAGAGTGCAGACTAACATCTAATTTTTTGCATAGGTAAAGCAAAGGTTTTAAAGGATAATTATACGACAAAAAACTCATTTTTCGAATTTTGTGGCGTTCGCCCCTTCTCCACCGAACGCGTCATATATCAATAGTTTCTGCAACAGGCACATTGGTAAATAAAGATTTTACATCGAAACTAGCCATTGTGTAAGAATTATTATTAAATGAGGTAATTTCTCTAACGAAAGAAAAAGAATCCCGTGCTGTGTACAAATTATAAGTTATAGGTGATAGTATGGGAACCAAGAATTTTGAAAGGTTATAACTAAAAGTTCCTAGAGCCGATAAAATTGGCCTAAGTGGACAATTAGGTTTGTGTATTTTAGGGAGTCCATACATAATGCCTGGGCTGGATCCAGAAACAAATAATTTAGAAAAAACCGTGTCTGAGATTATATTATTAGATTTAAGTTTTCTAAGATACCTATTAATTTTATCTTCCTGTTTTAAAATTAAAGCAAAAATGTCACCAGTTACTTTAATAAATCTAGTTGCATCATTTAAAATATCTAACATTTTATCGACATAAACATTCCTGTCCAAAAGAACAACGCCATTGCCTTTGTCTGGTCTTGTAACCACCAATGACTTGTCAAAAGACAGATGTCTTAGACTTTGAAACTCTTCCACCTCCATATTAGATCTATTGCCATAAGGGTTAAAAGCATAAAATGAAGTAAAAGCTAAATTACGTAAATTATTAGATAAAAAGTTAAAACCTTTACTATGTGGGTCAAAGAATGAATGTTTGAAAAGGTCCTTAAAAAATAACTCAAAGTTGAGGAAATAATCGTAAAAATTAAGTTTCTTTGGAGTAAGAGAGAATTTCAGGCCTTTACAAAGGGCAGATTTTTTAATGAGAGAAGAATAATTAAAGATGAGATCATTAGCTGCTAGATTATTACTCGTATTATATCCTAATTTTTGGAGTTTCCTGTTCTGAACAAAGGTAAAGGTGTTCAAATGGGTCTGCCTCTTGGTCCCACCTTAGCTAACGCGTTTCTGTGTCATCATGAAGTCAAATGGTTGAATGAGTGTCCTTCCAACTTTAAACCGGTTTTTTATAGAAGATATATTGATGACACTTTTCTCCTGTTTAAATCACCAGACCATATCCCTTTGTTTCGTCATTACCTTAATTCTAAGCACCCTAATATTCAATTTACTTCAGAAGTTGAATCTAATAGCTCTCTGTCCTTTTTGGACATTAAGATAATAAAAACTAATTCCTTTTTTGAAACTTCCGTTTACCGAAAGCCGACATTCACCAATCTTACTACGAACTTTTCTTCCTTTATCCCTTTAGGTTTCAAACGAAACTTAATTTCGACTCTGACCAATAGAGCTTTCAATATCTGTTCAGATTACTTTAAACTACACGATGAACTAGATTTCATCCGAAAACTCCTTGCCAAGAATAATTTCCCTTCTAGACTGGTGGAGACTACAATAGGCAGAACCTTAAATAGAGTAATAAGCCCTACAACTAGAGACTTAATTACAGTCCCCAAAGATATCCTGTATTTTACTTTGCTCTATATGGGAACCTCAAGTTTTAACATTAGAAACAAACTTTTAAAATTGCTCAAGGAATTCTACCCACAACTATGTATAAAAATTATATTCACCCCGTCTAAATCGATTTACCATTTATTTAAATACAAGGATGTTATCCCTACACTTCTTAAGTCATCCATAGTTTATCAATACAAGTGTGACCACTGTATGGGGTCATATATAGGAAAAACTAAAAGACATTTAAAATCTCGTATTTACGAACATCTCGGTAAATCGGTCCGTACAAATTTACCCCTTGGCAAACCACCTAATTCTCTCATACGCAATCACTCGCACAACAATAACCACCCAATTTCACAGTCTAATTTCGCCGTACTTGCTGCCGGAAGCTCTGACCTTAAGCTTAAAATTATGGAGTCTTTGTTTATTTATAAACTAAAACCAGACCTAAATTCTGACGAATCATCGATAGATCTGCTATGTTTTGGTTAAGGTACTAGTTTATTTTATTTACGTTTCAGTTTTAATGCTTTTACTTTTTTATAATTTTAACTTTTTAACTTCACATTTATTTACCTTTTAGTTTTAATGTTTTAATTTTCTTAGCCACTTTTTATAATTTTTAAGTTTATTTTAAATTGTTATTAAGCAATTTGTATTTTGTATGTGATTTGGAATTTTATTGTTTTAGCCCTGAAGATGGAATTAGTGCATTCCGAAACGTTGGTACTATTAAACCTTGAAGGATGTTTGTATTTTCTCTGGTGTTCCTGTTTATTATTATATATATATATATATATATATATATATATATATATATTCCTGTACTAATATATTGATGGTTATAATACAACGTTTTGTATATTTTTTATTATATATTTCTCGTTCGTATTTCGTTTGCTATTATTTTTTATCATATATATTCCATTGTATATTTATTATATATTCATCGTTTGTATTTCTCATGCTATTATTATTTTTGATCATATATATTGCATTGTATATTTATTTTCTATATATTTCTGATTCCATTAATTCGTCTAAATAAATAGAATGATGTAATGGTGTTTTATTTAATTCTTTTGGTTGTACACGGCATTTAATTATATAAATTGTCTGGCTTCTAAAACGGATTTCTAAACCAATTGTAAAGAATATATGAATTAATTAAATAAATAGCGCTATCTGTCAACTCAACCTGTACACCTGAACAGGCCATTTACGATTTCTAAGCCAACTGGCGGATTAAGCCAGAATATATGCTCTAATTAAATAAATAGTGCAAACTGGCAACTCAGCCTTCTAAACCAACTGGCTGATTAAGCCAGAATATATGCTTTAATTAAATAAATAGCGCAATCTGGCAACTCAGCCAGATAATCCACCTGGCTGATTTGGAACATATTAAGACAACGGCCGCTCGGCTGAAGTCTTAATATGCGCTTGGCTCCTGCCAGGCGAACACCTCTCCTCCTCTCCTCTTCTCTCTCTCCTTCTCCTCTCTCTTTCTCTTGGAGGATGACTCCGCCTCCAAGTTGCATAACCCCCTTGTTGCTCTAGCAACATTCCCCTCTCCCCCTTTGTTGCATAACATCTTGCAACATCCCCCCTTGTTGCATTCCATCTTGCAACTTTCCCCTCTCCCCCTTTGTTACATAACATCTTGCAACATTCCCCCTCCCTCTTGTTGAATAACTTATGCAACATTTGCAATTGCATTGCACTCTCTCCTTTTGCGCCCATACTACTCGTTTGTAAGACATACGCCCGTGAATCTCTTTGTGAACTTTATTGTTGGACGAGTTTAAAAAAAATGACTGTGTACATTCTTGCCCATAACGCAGCAAAATTTGATACAGTTTCTTCATAAGGAAATGCTTGAACAGGAATCCTCAGAAATATTCACGGGTGACCCTTTGAAAAGAGAATCAGTTTAAAGACACATTATTATTCACGCCCTGTAAATTACATATGCTACCCAAGGTGATGGGCGTAGTCGCTGAAGTTTCAAAATGGTATTTCCATTACACTTTCCTCACCTGCGACACTTTAAATTACGTAGGACCGCCACCCCCCAAAACATTACTTTAACTATAACGGTATCAGTGCTAGTAAGCGTGAAGACTTTGAGAGGTACTACAATAGTTTTAATAATGCTGATCCATATAATATAGCGGTCGATGCGAGCGTTATTATGTGAATGATGTGCGTGTGTTTAGAGTATGTTTCCAGGCCTTCAGAAGGATGTACATAACCCGATTTAATTGTGATCCGCTACAAGCCGCAACCACGATTGCGTCATTGTGCTTCATTGTATTCAAGAATAACTTTATGCCTAAAGACACCCTGGCTGTCATCTCCCGTAACGTTCCGCGTAGTTATAGGTATAAGGTTATTTACTGCCTCACATACCTACATCAGCAGACAGAAGTGTTCATAAAACATGCTTGCAACACGGGTGAAGTAGCAATTAAGATTAATGGCCGCGTTTTTCGGGTAGACCGGGTAAGTGAGTGACCGTCTTCACACCAGTGAAAACGCTACACTCTTTCAACGGGTGTTGGTGGTATGGCTGTCCACGTGCTGAGTGCGGAGTCACAGGAATATCCATGGGGGATCCCCCGCTGATAGTTTTGCGTGGACCCGCACCCGAGACCAGCTTATAGGCACCTAGTTCACTCACAAGGTGATGTGAGAACATAAATATGATGCACGGTTGGATTCCGATGAAGAGTATCTCGAAGAAATAAGGGATATCAAGCGTTCAATGGTACTGGACCCTCTAAAATGTAGAGTTAGTCTGTTTGGTGCACAAACTCCTTCAAGCTATACTTTCCACCTATGTAGGGCGCAAAATTCTCTTACTATGGTTTCTGTTCTTTATACCCCTACGTTATGAAGAACAACCCATACCCCATAGTCGCACCTGAAAAATTGGTGGGCCCCGTATTACCTGTCATCGAGGACTCAATTAATTTGAACGAAAACTATTTTGGACTTTCCTTTGTTGATGTATGTCAAAAATTATTTGGATAGGTTCGCGTATGTATTTGCATATACGTGTGTGTATATATATATATATATATATATATTTCCAACAATATTGCTTGCGGGCTCGCTGAACATCGGCATAGAAACCGGCACGTAAACCATGCTGCCAGGCGTTTGAAATGGTGCGATAAGCGCAGTCGGTGGTTGGCGAGCAAGAAGGTCAAAATTTAGCATATATACCTTTCTTACCTTCGTGCAGTCAACTTCCTTTGCTCTTAAAGATATTTATTTCATTAAAATCTTCGCGTTTTCCAAAGTTTATGTTTGATACTCTTTTAAGTTTAATTTACAGTATTTGAATTGTATGAACTCATAACTTCCATGCACAGAAGTTGGGTGGTGTGAAGGAACTTAGAGGTATGAAGGTGTGTCGTAACACCTACAGGAAATGGTACCAGATGCCTGCCATCTACGATACTGTACCCTTTGGCTACCGTGGGGATGAATAGGCGTTATATATATATATATATATATATAAAGGGTGGGGCACGGGAACCAAGTGTTTTTGGAATAATCAGGAAAATGATATTTATTTTTGTAAAGAAAATATATTGGTAGAACAACATTCGTAAGAACATAGCATTTCATGTCATAATAATCATGTACCGAAAATTATATCTGGCATATGATGTCCTTGGCCGTCGACGCATTGTTGAAGGCGTTTACGAAAATTGGCCTCCACTCTTCCCAGCAGGTCTCTGTTGATTTGGATGATTTGTTGACGGATCGCTTCCTTCAATGCATCTAATGTACGGGGCTTGTCCTCGTAGACACGTGACTTGAGGTACCCCCATAGAAAGAAGTCACATGTGGACAAGTCAGGGGACCGAGGGGGCCATGCAATGTCACCAAATCTCGAAATGAGATGGTTGGGAAACAGGGGGCGAAGAACAGCCATTGACGCTCTGGCGGTGTGTGGCGTGGCCCCATCTTGCTGAAACCACAAATGTCGACGAGCAATACGCCTTCTTCGTAACTCAGGGATGAAAAAGGTGTTCACCATCTCAATGTAACGCCCAGATGTTATGGTAACGGTAACCCCATTTTGTTCGAAGAAATAGGGACCGATGACGCCAAACTTTCCCACCGCGCACCAAACTGTAACCTTAGGGCTATGCAGCGGTTTTTCATGGAGTTGTCGCGGATTTTCAGCAGCCCAATACCGACAGTTTTGATTGTTGACGGCCCCATTAAGGTGGAAATGGGCTTCATCACTCATTACCACCATCATGTTTTCATTCTGCTCATAAAGTGCAAGCATTTCCTGTGCAAAATTCAGTCGTTGGGGGCAATCGTTTACATTCAATTCCTGCACCATCGCTAACTTGTATGGGTGAAAATGTAATTCTTCATGCAAAATCCGTCTAACAGTACGATTGCTGATTCCGAGTGCAGCTGAATGTCTCCGAGCAGAGCGGCCTGGGCTTTGCAACATCGCTTGTCTGACCCTTTCAACGTTCTCTGGAGTACGCACAGTGCGTTGCGGCCCCTTCGGTTTTGTTTTCATTATTGAGCCTCCTGTTCGAAGATTGTTAACCCAACGTAAGATTGTGTCACGAGCGGGAACAGAGTCATTTCGATGAATGTTGAATCTGCGGCGAAACGCACGCTGAACTGCTGTCACTGACTCGCCACTCCTAACAAAATGATCATACGCGAACATGCGGTGTTCTAACGTCCACTGCGCCATGATGGCACCTGAAAGATAAAGGTGAGTGTTAGTTAAAGTTAAATGCTATGAACCCAGGAATGGAATGCTACCTACCGCACGCCCCTCCCATTCCTAATGGCCGATTACTAGCTATTCAAAAACACTTGATTCCCGTGCCCCACCCTGTATATATATATATATATATATATATATATATATATATGTGTGTGTGTGTGTGTGTGTGTGTATATATATATATATATATATATATATATATATATATATATATATATATATATATAGTTTCTTTCGTTTACTTGTTCATAACATTTAGCAGTTTGTTTATTTATTACGTGTGGTTTAAATAAATTTATATTGCAGTTAAACGTTTCATTTTTCCTTTCAGTGTGTGTGTGTGTGTGTGTGTGTACAAGAAATCAATCTAAGATCACCCCATTGTATGATGCGTGCTCGTGAAACCGCGTCACGTGACTCCGCCTACTAACCCTTTTGGAAGGACACACTTCCACCCCGCCGTGTTTAGTTGACCACAACAGACAACAGACGTTGGAGTCCAGACGTATCTTTTGACTTGAAGATTTCCCACGTTGTCGTATAAATAACGATGGCTGCCGCTGATATTGCTTGCTCTACATTCCTGAAGTGGTACTCGGCAAAGTCTACAGATGTGGTGAACACTCAAAGAATTTCTAGTCAACCGTCTTTTGAGACATTTAAGTCGTCTAAATCGTGTGAAACTGTGTAAACAGGATGCTCAAATACTTTATGGATTTTCTGATGAGAGCATTACAAGCTTCCGCAATGCAATGCAAAAGACGTGATGGACTATGTTGCGAGCTTAAAGTGCGTAAAAGAATACGTCTAGTGTGAAGTGAAGGAGTCAACGTTCGCTGAAGAGAAGCAGAGACTGGATTGTGAAGCCCATTGACAAATAGCACGACAAGACCTATTACGTCATGTTACACTTCATCGAGCACGCACATGTCACTAAACGCAAATCTTGTGGTTATAGACAGTTTAAAATATTTCTATCTCTACATCCATATATACCACGATGAGGTGCCTAGTGAAATTATAGCTAAAGGTTTGTGAATTTGTAATAGGTTTTGGTGATGAGTACTGCTTATCCCCCAAAGTGGAACAGTATGCGCACGCATTTTTCTCGAATAGGACCCCTCAGTGTCAATAAGTTTTATCTTCAATTAATGTTTTATGTGTACATAACTGATGCTCGTAAAAGAAATATGGTCAATCCCATTATTCCTGAACAAGTTAAAAAGTCATTGGTACGCATCCCAAGTAACGGATATGGTAAAACTTTGAAACCTGTATTGCTTCTTGCATCGCAGATGTAAAATTTCTCTAAACATTTACCCGGTATAAAGGGATCCAGTTTAAAACATTCATTTATGCGGCCTAGGAATGTCGAAATTTTCATGTTGGAATATTACCGTACACGAATTCATCGTCGCATCGCAACTGGCGCAATACATGCTCTATCCCGCACGACTCGCTAACTGAATCAGTCCGCTCGCCGTCTGTCTCACAACCGTCTCAGAGATTGATCCGACTGGACGTGCTCTCCTCACAAACTCCATAGAAAACTAATAAAAGATGGAGCTACCGTTAAGCAGTATACAATATCTCTGTCTTCAAATCAGTGCGTGTATTTAAACGTAACAGTGCTTGAAACAAAATATAAACAAGTCGACTCGGGCAAACGTAATATTATTTATTTGAGTATTGAGGAGATGGATAAAGTATTCATAGTGGTTGAGAAGTGGTCGGAGAACTATAAAATACCTGAGCGGGTGGACACAAGAAGAGAGCAGATTATCGACACCCCTTCATACTCAATTATTTGCACGCTGCACGTGAATCATGATACGAGTCAGCCCTGTGTCGACATACGATTAATGTGGAGAAATAGTATTAACAATACTCTTATACCTACACGAAACCGCGTCATTCTCGATAGATTATTTGAATTTGGTGCTTTCCTTAAACTAAAGCCGTTCTTAGATGGACGTATCGCTGATATGCTTTATTTCGACACTGTTCTCGAGCACGCGTACACTGTGCTGCTCGACGATTTCACCGAGTGCCAGGGTGAACGAGGCGAGAATAGTCTGGAGCTGAAAACATATTTAGAAGCTACAGTCCCTGAGAAATATCATGAGCTCTGGAACAAAGGTATAGAACGCTACAAGCCTAGCTCGCCTTCACCGTCCACCCAGAAGAATCATTTCCATATATAAGATATAGCTGCCGTGACGATTTAGAAGACTTTCTCGATCATTGGTATGAGTTGTGAAGAGTTTACAGTTGAAAACGTTAACGAGGAAAGATTGAGCACTCGCTTGGAAAAGGCTTTTTATAAAGTTGAGTTTAATGATAATGCAGTAGACGACGCCATGATCGTGCGCCCTTTGACTGTCTAGCAAGGTTTAAAGAACGAGAGAGTTTTACTTCCAATTGTAAAGTGGGGACAAAAATTGTTTTAAACCCCCTAAAATGTCTTTATATTGAATACAGACCTCCGTATAATTTAAGAGGTGAAACGTTGTTAAATCGCGTGCACTGTGTTGTACAAAGTAATGAAGATGTAATTGTAGGTATAATTATATGTGAATTCGCTACCCTATTTAAGAATGGTAGAAACTGAGCTTAAAGTTTGTATTATTATTATTATTATTATTATTATTAATTTATGCTTGCTGCATATATATTTTAAATAAACTGAGTATGTATTATTTCTGCCTTTACACCTGTTGCATATACATATATTACGCCGTCTTTCACGAATGTATTATTATTATTACTCCTATTTTATGCATTATATATATATATATAGTATATGTTTGCTTGTACTCTGTGGTGAATGGACGTGCTCTCTCTCTCTCTCTCTCTCTCTCTCTCTCTCTCTCTCTCTCTCTCTCTCTCTCTATTTAACACCCAAATTAGAAGAGAATAAAGTACTCCGCGGTTTATTCTGTTTACACCCGAAAGTGTATAAAGTATCAGTGAATCCGTGCATATAATTTATAAAATGAAATTCATTAAAATTAAGAAAGTGCAATGCAGTTTACACAAATTATCGCCAGTTTTAACGTATATATTTAGAACGAAATACGGTTGGCATTCGAGAAAGTTGAAACAAGGCAGGAAAAAGGTCATAAAACGCAAAAATCAGAAAATCCTCGAAAAACCCTCGACCATCGAAAGGAAAGAAATAGAAATAAAAATAAATAAATAAAGAAAGAATTTGTGTGGATATTTCGTTTTACGCTATGGGTCCAAATTCTCACTTAATCTGTAATTTGTCTAATCTGGAAACAACGGAAAACGCGGCGATTAGATGTGATTTCTGTCAACGACAGAAATGACTTTATCTATATGAATTGGAATGATAGGGAAATAACTCTTGTCTCGAACGCGAAACACGTTGTGGGGATCAAATTTCTATGTAGGGCATGTACACAGACGGTAAATTCATTCGCGGTCTTTAAAGAAATGGAGATAGCAGACTCGAATGTTACAGAAAAGAATGAAATAATGGGGACACAAGGGCCCGGAATTGTCCCAACGAAAAGTCGGGTGGAAGAGAGAGGACGAAATAACGAATAACAGCATAAGAACGAACAACAATTTAATAATGAATAACAATATAAACAATATAATACAGAAGGATGACATAGAGGAAAGAAAAGAAATAAGTAAAAGTTGCGAAGTAGTCAAACTGTCCAATGAGCGAAATGATAAAAAGATAATAACTAAAAACGTAAAAAATAAACAGCCAAAGAAAAATAATGATAATACCAAGATTAAGAACTTTGAAAATAATAAGAAAACAAGAAATAGAAGCATAGAAAATATCGTATGTAAATACTACGCGAAAGGGAACTGCAGATATCGGAATGGGCAATGCATATAGTGTATGCACATCCCACATTATGCAACACGCATTACACAAGGGGATGCTGCAAATTTGATAAGAAATGCAACTTCCACCATCTTACGGTCTGCAACACCTATGCAAGACATGGGAGTTGCAAATACGGAAAAAAATGCCGTTACCACCACCCTCAAAGGAACGCAACGAGTAAACAGGAAAAACGAACATCAAAGAAGCGTGCCAATTTTTTAGACGCAGCCAACACAATTCGGCTGCTAAATACTATCCAGCAATTACAAAACCAGCTGACAAATATAGGAATCCGAGAGTCGGACAGAAGGCACGCATAAAGGCACTTCATGCGTTGGAAAACAAATCGGAACCACCTGTATACGAAAACGAAAGAGAAAAAATAAAAATAATCCTAGCCAACATTCAGGGCCTTAAATCAAACCATTCCCCGAACAAAGTTTTATACCTGAAAGTACTCATGCAAGAAGCCAGAGCAGAATTTGCATGCCTCACAGAAACTCATCTAAAGGACTGCCAGGCGTACTGTGAAAATTGTGAGTCCTGTATTGACAAAAAAGAAATACAAATTGACAACTATAACATCCTCCGAGCCGACAGAACAGTGAGACGTAAAGGAGGATGTGCTATTTACACACGCGAAAGGCATATAGCAGAAATGACTATAAGTACCTCAAACAGCTACGTAGAATGTGTAGCAGCAAAAGTTGAAAAATTAAATATGGTACTAATTGTAATGTACAGACCCCCAAACACGCCAACCTCAAAAATTTCAGATTCCATTACAGAGGTAAGAAACTAGGTAAAAGATCTACACTCTCCAACCTCAAATATTTTTCTCTGTGGTGATTTTAATTTCCCATTCATGAAATAGAAGAGGATAGGAAAAAATATATGTATACACCAGGGCAAGGGGGGTACACGAGAAAGTCAGGAGCAGGTAAAAATGCTACTAGCTCTAGCTGATGAATATATGTTAACGCAAGAAATAACAGGAAACACAAGAAAAAACAACTGCCTAGATTTGGTATTCACAAACAACAATAATCTAATTGATAATGTAGAAATATCAGCAACTATGATATCGGACCACAACATCATTGAAATAACAACTAATATAAAGGTAATAGGAAAGGAAAGAACACGCACAACAGAAAGAAGCAAATTCGAACTTTTTATTTCACTCCAAAGCTATAAACTGGGAAGATGTGACATTCAGCGTGGAAGTAATAGATTGGAAAACCATTTTCGAGGCCAAGACAACGGAGATGCTAATGACCTTAGAGGAGAAGACGTTATAAATTGTGGAAAACATGTCCCAAAAATACAACACAGAGGAAAGAGAAGCAGGTTCGAGAGACAAAAGAGGGCATTGTTTCGAAAGAGAAAAAGAGTGACTGCAAAATTAAGTAACTGTAAAGATAACATCAGAAAAATATTAAATGATAAACTGCAGAGTATCGATGACATCATACAGGAACTAATCGAGAAGCATACAGAAAAAGAAGAAGACGACACTATAGAAGCGATAAAGGCTAACTCAAAGTACTTCTATAATTTCTCAAAAAGAAAGTCGAAAAACCATGCGACTATCGGACCTTTAAAAACGAGAACAGTGCTTTATCTGATGATCTAACAGAAGTAGCTAGAATATTAAGAGCTCGGTACGAATCATCTTTCAGTATCCCAAAAAATGACAAATTGATATGCGATAGAAACGCGTTCTTTGAGGAACTACAAGGGGAAAGTATAACGGATTTCGACTTTACGACGGATGATATTACACAAGCTATACGGAAACTAAAAACACACTCAGCGGCAGGACCGGATAAATGGAATGCTACACTGATCAAAAACTGCAAGAATGCAATCGCTGAGCCCCTATACTGGATATGGAGACGATCACTAGACACGGGAGAAATACCGGGCATCCTGAAGAGCGTGAACATAGTCCCAATATATAAAGGAGGAGATCGATCCGAGGCCAAAAACTATAGGCCAGTGTCGCTTACATCTCATCTCACTAAAATATTCGAAAGAATAGTTAGACAGAAAATTTGACTTTTTGGAAACTCGGAAAAAATTCAATGATAACCAACTTGGGTTTCGGTCAGGCAGATCATGCCTATCACAACTAATGGAACACTACAACAACATTATTGATGCACTTGAAAGTAATGAAAACTATGATGTACTATACACAGACTTTTCTAAAGCGTTCGACAAGTGTGACCATGGAATCATAATACTGTACCTAAACTGAAATATATGGGAATAACAGGAAGAGTAGGGAAATAGATATATAATTTCCTCAGTGAGCGGCGGCAAGTCGTTACAGTACAAGGAGTATCTTCATCAGAATGAGAGGTCCTCAGCTCAGTACCACAAGAACAGTATTAGCTCCACTACTCTTTATAATCATGCTAACTGACATAGATGAAGACGTTACCAGAGACAGCACAGTAACATCCTTTGCCGATGACACAAAGATCAGTAGAAATATAAGAAACCCAGTAGATATAGGATCTCTACAAACCGACATCTACAAGTGGACGGAAGACAACAATATGAAGTTTAACACCGAGAAATTTCAGCTGTTACGGTACGGAAAAAGAGAAGACCTAAAATCCATGGAATATTATACCCCAAATGGACAGGAAATTCGGAGAAGTTCTAGAGCAAAAGATTTAGGGGTTGTAATGACAGATGATGCGAAATTTGAAACACAAAATAAGATAGCAGTAAAAAGAGCAAAGAGAATAACGGGACAGATATTGAGAACCTTTAAAAGAAGGGGATAGGAATGTAATGATTCCTCTACTGAAAACCCTGATCATACCCAAATTGGAATACTGCTCGGTCCTAACATCCCCATATAAAAAAGAAGATATTAGACAGCTGGAAGGGTTCCAGAGAAGCTTCACAGCCAAGATCAACGGGTGCAAAGAACTAAATTACTGGGAAAGGTTACGCGAACTAGATCTATATTCACTGGAAAGAAGAAGAGAGAAATACACCATTAATTACACTTGGAAAATAATGGAGAAACTAGTCCCTAATCTATCTCTGAACCCTATAACTCCCCAAACAACGGTGGAAAGTAGAAAGGGTAGACTGTGTCGTATTCCCAAATTAAAGGCGAGACAGGGAACATCCTTAACCCTAAAAGAAAATAGTTTTGTGTTGAGAGGACCAAAACTGTTTAATCAGCTGCCCAAAGACCTAAGAAACATGAAGGGAGTTGCGGTGGACATCTTCAAAAGAAGACTAGACGCCTGGCTCAGAACAATCCCTGATGAGCCGGGCGTACCTGGCTATGTGAAATGGAGAGCACAAGAAATGAACTCACTACTTCACCAGGCCAACTCGAGAGGAGGGGCAACAAGCTTGACCTTCGCGAAATGAGGAATCATCGCGCGGAACCTTTGTAAGGTTGTAAGGTAAGGTAGTAAGGAATAAGAGGACGAGGAGATGGTACTTGTTTATTTACAGACGTTTCAGAAATTTAAATTTCCATCATCAGTGCTAAAAATTTAAAATCAAATATAAAGAATGAATAAATATGATGAACAGAAACTTATACAATATATTTAAATAAATGTGCAATAATTAATAGTATATTTACAGTATATGCGCCTCGGTGGTGTAGTGGTTAGCGTCGCTGACTACGAATCCATCGGCCCCGGGTTCGAGACCCGACGACAGCCAGCGCGCAGCAAAACCCAGCTGTTCATCCTTCCACACAATAAAGAAAGTGGTTGGAAGATAAATGGGTACCCTAGGTGGCCTAGTGGTTAAGACGCTGGGCTGCTGATGGGGCGTGGTTCGGATTCCACGTTAAACTGTAGGTCTAAGGTGGAGTGAAAAGCTTGACCTTCGTCAGAATGAACAATTCGGGCGGAAGCTAACCAAAGGTTACCAAAGGTTATATATTTAATTAATTAAAATTATAAATAAAATAATATAAAATATAGGAGTGTGATCAATAGTCAAAATATAAAAAAGTTAAAGGGTGAATCGAAATTGAGAAGTGTCTTACCAGGTTCGGTGGTAAGGTGTGAGAGTTTATCTGTCTGTCTGTGTTTAAGTTAAAGGCAGAACTATAGTCGCTGAGGGTTGGTTTAATACGGAGATGTAAAGGGACTCCAGAATGCGAAGGTCGGTTAGTTGGTTGTTTGAGTTAATAATTTTGAAGTTGGAGGGAAATAGTGGGTCGTTGTGAAGGTGGCAGTGATCCCTTATTGCTGATTTGGAGGGTTTATTTAAGGGCTGCGATGTTCTATTAGAAATACCGCGATGTTCATCCACTCTTGTTTGATATTGGCGAATAGTGCTACCAATATAGTTCGCTTTGCAGCAAACACAGTTGAAAACGTAGATAACACTGGTATGCATCAATTTTGCTGTCAAGGGTTTTGTAAGTGATTCTTATAGAGTTTTTCCTGCTGATTTCGAATCTGCAATCCGTTTTTCTCAATCAGCTCAGGTTATCCGGCTATGGCCTCATAAGTAAAATAGAATTTTTCGTGATTTTGTCAAAGCGGAATTGGAACAGTAACATCTATCATCACTTGTTTCACTTGTATAATATCTTTTTTTACTTTTCAGGCATATAGATAAAATATTTCATAATGAATAGAGCGTGTAAAAATGATCCCAATAGATTCTGCTACATATGTGGGACGGTTACCATGCCAAATAACCAGTCCCAAATCACTAAATTTGTGAAGACAATGTATAGAGCATACTTTGGAATTAAGCTAGGGGACCAGGACAAAAATTTCGCCCCTCATATGTGCTGCAAGACGTGCATTGAAAATTTGAGAAGCTGGAGCAAAGGCAGAGCGAAATCTTTGCCTTTTGGAATTCCCATGATTTGGAGAGAAGGATCACGTGACAGATTGCTATTTCTGCATGACAAACCTCCAAGGTGGGCTTATAAATTTATTTTTCTTAAATATTTTGAAATCCTCGTATGAAACTTGACATAATATTCACCATAATGTAATATTCACCATAATGTAATATTCACCATATATAGCATAATATTCACCATAATGGTAATCATACATTTACATATACATATTGTTATAGAAAATACATTTACACATACATATTGTTATACAAGTTACATTTACATATATAATGATTGTATATTTTCTTTCTTTTTCATTCATATTGTCCTCGAAGGGACAATATGAATGAAAAAGAAAGAAAATATACAGACTCCATCGACCTATTTCATATCTTACAGACCGCAGCCTTCCCTCACGAGCCGCCACTGTCTGAATGCTTCTTCTATTTCATATGCAAGTTTTATATCCATGTTTCTGTGTTTCTATTTTCAGGAGTTAACAAGAAGAATAAACACATTGTTGTATACCCTGACATTCCTTCTGCTATGAGACCTGTACCCCATGGTCCTGGAATTCCAATACCCGACCCACCTCAAACCCTGGACTTCGATGATTCTGATGATGAATCAATGACCAATGCCAATGACCAGTCCCAGTCGTATATACCTCAAAATACCGCTTCAAATGAGCCGAGGCCTCTCAACCAGGCCAAACTTAATGATCTTACCAGGGATTTAGGACTTTCCAAATTAGCTGCCGAGATCTTGGGCTCACGACTTCGAGAGGACAACTTGCTGGCTCCGGGAACAACATTCTCCTGGTATAGGAAACGAGAGGAAGAATTCCGCAAGTTTTTTGCAGTGCACGAAAATACCTCTTCCTTAGTGTACTGCTGCAATGTTGAGGGGCTAATCGAATCCTTGGGCTGCCATATAACGCATCAGAATGGAGGCTATTTATAGACTCGTCTAAACGAAGTTTGAAAGCAGTACTTCTCAACATTGGGAATAGGGTTGCATCAGTCCCTGTAGCACATTCCGTACAACTTACTGAGAGCTACGATAACATGAAAATTTTACTGGATGCTCTCGTATACGACCAACATAACTGGAGGATCTGTGGAGATTTGAAGGTAATACTAATATCATAAGTAAACTATTGCTATTGACTATGTTCTTTTTCCAAAGGTTATTTGAGAGCGTATAAGAACACTTAACTTCCCACAGAAGTGATACAGTCCAATGCATAGATTTTTTTATCTGATAGAACAAATTCTCTAAATTCTTTAAATATTTTCATTTTTTTTCAGATTGTGGCATTTGTATTGGGAATGCAAGGGGGATACACGAAATACCCATGTTTCCTCTGCAAATGGGATAGCCGAGCGGATGAGAAGCACTATGCACAGCGTGAATGGGCATCCAGAGAGAATTTTGAACCTGGGTCGCATAATGTCGTTTCAGTGCCCCTTGTACCACCAACAAAAATTTTGCTCCCACCACTTCATATTAAGCTGGGCTTGATGAAAAATTTCATCAAATCAATGAATAAGGAGGGTTCAGCATTCCGATATCTCGAGAGTAAATTTCCTCATATATCTGATGCTAAACTAAATGCTGGGGTTTTTGATGGTCCTCAAATTCGAACTTTGATCAAGGATACTCAGTTCGAAAACGCAATGACTCCAACTGAGAAGAATGCCTGGCAGGCATTCAAATCAGTTGTCACTGATTTTCTTGGCAAGCGTAGAAGTCCAGAATACGAGTCCGTTGTCGAAAACTTGATGGAAGCTTTCAAAGCTCATGGGTCGCGCATGTCCATAAAAATGCACTTTTTGTGGTCCCACTTGGACTATTTTCCTGAAAATTGCGGGGATTATAGTGAGGAACAGGGTAAACGATTTCACCAAGATATCAAAATAATGGAAGAGAGGTACCAGGGAAACTGGGATATCAATATGCTGGCGGACTATTGCTGGTGTTTGAAGCGAGACGTTTCCGAAGAAAAACACAGACGGAAAGCCAAAAAAACTTCATTCCTTCCTCAATAAACTTTTTTCCATATTCATTGTATGAATAAAAGTATTTATTCACACAATGTTTTAATTTTTCACGAGTGTTCTTATAATATTACTCGTATCTACAGTGTTTAAGCTAAAAAAATCAATAAATTTGGGGATAAAATTGGACTTATAATAAATGGCCAATAGAGAAAAAACCTGACCTGATTGAGGAAAACCAATGTCATTTTCGAATTCAGCATGGTCGAATTATATAATATGAGTTGAAAAAACCCTCACAGCAGACAAAAACATTTCATATGCATACCAGTGTAATGGACGAAACAAGTGGCTGGGGTGTTTTTTCTTTGTGGTTGATGGTCATAATAGGAAAAGAAAAGTATTGTACGTCTTTTTTAACGGTGGGGACTTTAATCGGGGGGGTTGATAAATATTATTAAGAAAATTTCTGGTTAAAGATTGTAGTAGATGTTTTGGGAAGGAGTTGTTAATGCCGAAATTATGAATGAGTTCTATTTCGTTGTGGAAGGATAAGTACGAAGAGCAAAGTTGATAGGCAAGGTGGATTAAGATTTTGATGCTGTTAATTTTGTATGGCGGAGGGGTGTGGCTTAGGTAATTAGTACCTAGGCCTGCCTGTGTATGTGTGTTTTCGATGTATAGAGGTGCTGAATTTGTTTTGTTTTGTTATTGTTATATCTAAGAAGAGTAGGGTGTTATTGGATTTGTCGTCTTTGGTGAACTTAATGTATTTTTGTTGGAAATTAAGATAGTTAAGAAAAATTGACGACACCTTTCTCCTTTTTCACAATGTCAACCACGCGCCCCTTTTTCTCAGAACATCTGGATGCAGAGGAGGGTCTACCATCTATGCACCCCCTAGAGTCCTAGACCAACTGTTGCTTATCTTCGTTGATCGAGTGGATTTGATATTATGACAGACTACGTTATGAACGGTCTGGTATGAGACGAAACTTTAATGTGTATGTGGGCCAATTTACAAGGCTGTCTTAATGTGCTAGAACTGACTAAACATACATTTGTTTAAATATATCTGTAAAAATCGGATGGGATTCAAAACAAGCCTCTTTATTACCGTTTGTACAGAATTTGAAATATGAGATCTGTTATCATGAAATATTAATATTATAACGATTTACAGTAAACATACAAACTTGTATAAATGGTATGTGTGAGTTTATAAATGCCTGTGACTCTGTACATTTGTGCAGAGCAAGCCTGTGATGCTTTCTTATTGTGGTGTGAACATGGGTAGTCTACGCAAAGTGCCTGTTCAAATATGCATTAAGATGTATAAAAAAAATAATGGGGATGAGTTAAGGAGGGATACTCTGACTAGAAAGCATGCTAGTAAGAATCCTAGAGACTTATTGGGAGAATTGAAGCAATAGTGCAATGTCTCTCCCTGCTGACTGAAAATGTAACAGGGCCTGAGAATATATCCAAGTTATGGAAAGACCACTACAGTGTGTTACTCAACTTTGTGCATATGAGCGACAACATTAAATGTGATGCCTTTATAAAAATTAGTGTATATGAAACTAAACAACCATAAAATGTTTCGATTGTAACAAATTATATAACACTGATAATATTTCTTCTGGACCTCTGAAATATAATAGTATAATAGTGTTAGAATAGTGTCTTTGTTAGCTACGTGCTTTACAGGTTTACTGATACATGGTGTTTAGCTAGATACAATATTATCAGTTGTTTTAGTGCCAGTAATAAAAGATAAGAATTGTAAAATCAATAAAAGATGAGAATTGTAAAATCATTAATAAAGATAACTACACTGGATGACAAAAACTTTTCTTTATGTCACATGAACAAAAATGGATGGATCTTATAGGTTTTTTACCGCTGAGTTCAAAAATGACCTTAAAATTTGTCTATCACCAACCAATATTGAGTGAATCGAAAATGAAATTTGGACTAATTTATAGACGTAATAGCAATATCAAAGTAGAAAATGCATACTGAACTCACCTAAAATGTAGCTACTGATGATTTATGCTTGTATTTCGCCTCTGGGCCATCCCTTCACAATGTCCGGCAGTAGTCAGTCAATGTGCTGGGGCTCCACCTGCTCTGGTATCCATTGGTGGCCCCAAGGTTTTCTATCAGCCCGGGTAGAGTTTGGGCAAAGGAAATTTTGATCGGCATACCTTCCAATGATCAAAAGGAACATAGACGTAGTATTTGCGTATGTTACATAGGCTTTTAATAGTAAAATAGGAAGCGTCGTTGATAAAAATTTAAGGGTCTCAAAATTTCAAAAATACAAAATTTCAATATTTCAATTTCAATATTTCTCTTACGTTGACTTCACTCTTCTTCATGCCAGCTTTTCCACCTTCCACATGTCCTCGTTGTGCAAGCTGCTGAACTGCAGTCAGTCTGAGTACAAATGCAACACTACGTAGAGAGTGGCGATTTTCCCCCACATGTTCATCATGTGCTTCATTAACCATACCTTGCACAGAGGTGTTTTGTTCTCTCATCTTCTGGTAGCTATTCCTTACTGTTGCAGCAGATTTATGCAGTTGTGAGCTTTGGTGTGTTGACAAGGAGCCTTTTTGACCTCCAGCATGCTTCCAATTTCGAAATCCATTGTTTGTAAATGAAAGCTCATGTGCTGTTTTAGAAAGTTCAGGAAAGTGTCTGCAGCAAAAGCAGTAAGCTGCATTTTCTGAAAGGCCGAAAAACAAAAAATTAGCTAAATAAAATATTGAAAACAGCTTGATTTTCCATCTCACTGAACGGACGCATTTCCTGAGCTCTCTGATATTGCATCTATTTTTGCATATTGCTAAGAATTTTACTTTTGAAAAGTTTTGAATTTTATATACTTGCGTTTATATTCACATTGTTATAGTTAAGTAATTTAATATTAGTGGTTTTTAGCGATTTAGAAGTCTTCATAGCGTGCCTGCTTAATTTAACTTAAACTTGTGACGGTTATAAACTAATTTTTAACTGCGCGATGCCGTCGCAGAAAGCGTCGTGTGTTAGGTGTATGGTAAACCGGTGGTATTCGGAATTTAAAGATTATAACGGCGGTCCTATGGCGATTACCGAGAGATCAGTTTGTTTCTTTTGCGAGTTAATGGAGGAAATAGTTGACATAAAACGCAGTGTACGTGAGGTAACCGAAAGACTTGCAACGCTTGATGAGGGCAGGGGTAGGGCTACGGTTGACGAAAGCCGAACCAATACTAACGTTGAAGACGTTAGTAATTTGAAGGGTGAGGTGCGTAACCTAGTTTCTAGTTTAGGTAGCTTGTCGGGAAGGTTGGATAGAGTTGAGGAAGGGGTTAAGGTTGGTCCGAGAGTAGTAGATGGGGAGGGATTTAGAGAAGTTAAGGGTGGAGCTAGGCCGCGTACATTAGGTGATAGGAAACCCCCCCCTATCGAGGTTTCGAACCCTTTCGCCCATTTGGAAAAGGACGTGAATGAGGGGGGAAACTATTTTAATTGGGGACTCTTTAGTGCGCCACATGGACAAAGAGTTCGTTGAACGGCATCCAACCAAGAGGAGGAGAGTCTGTCTCCCAGGGGCCGGGGTTGACAGAGTTCGAGACGAAGTGGATAGGATTGACGTTGTCTCCCGTCACTCGATGTTGGTGACGATGGTAGGAGGCAATGACTCGTATAGGCCCGATACGAGAGTGCCTGACCTTTTGGAGAGATATGGTGGGTTAATTAGGTCCCTCAAGGCGAGGTCAGATACGTCTTTAGTTCTAGGTATTACCCCTAGGCATGGGTTGGTCTTAGGATTACGTCAAAAACAATATTTTTTAATGATAAATTAGAAGAGATTTGTGCTGAGGAAAATGTAGCCTTCGTAAAGCTGCGGTCCGAATTCAGTGATCCTAGCCTTTTTATAAAAGATGGGGGTGCATTTTAATGAAATAGGTAATGCTAGGCTAGGTAGATTAATAGACGAAAACGTGCGAAAGCTGTATAGGTCGAAGCCTTCTTTAAACGTTGTGGGTCCGGGGAACGCGGGCCCGACGTGAAAAATAGTTTAAAACGCCGGCCCGTGGTAAGAAAAATAACTTAAACGTCTTTTATTGTAACGCGCGTAGTATTAGAAATAAATTAAACGAATTTAAGGCGATAATTTATTCCGGCAACTACGATATAGTTGCTATCACTGAAACGTGGTTAAATATCGCGACTCGGGACTTGTTGGGGGAACTTGATATACCGGGTTTTAAACTCTTTACTAATGATAGGTTACATAGGTTTGGTGGCTGCGTTTTGCTGTACATTCGTAATTCCCTTAGGGCTATCGAGGTTAAGATAGATTTTCCGGCAGCAATTAATGCGATATGCGTTGAAGTTAGGGCTCGTAGTATTAGTTCTAATTTTGTTGTTGTTTATAGACCTCCCGTTCAACCCTTCAACACCAATACTACCTTTTACTCACTTCTTGGTAACTTTATTGACAATCGGAATAGTATAATTGTCGGAGACTTTAACTGCCCTAATGTTAATTACGAGACTTTTACTGGTAATGAGGAGGGTTTGAAATTGATTGAGTTCATGGAGGATAATTTTTTACGACAGATAGTTACCGAACCAACGCGCGGTGACAATATTTTAGATTTGGTGATGACGAACGGCGAAAATATAGTCGATAGTTTAGAAGTAGGCGAGAGTTTAGGATGTAGTGATCATCAAATTCTTAGGTTTAAGTTATCGATAGAAAACACTAAGGATAGTAACGTAATAGAAGTCCCTGATTTTCGTAGGGCAAATTTTGATAGTTTTGCGGATAGGATGATAGTAGTGGACTGGGATAACTTATTTATGGGTGATGACACAAATTTGCATTGGGAGGCGTTTAAAGAAAGTTTTATGAATATTGAAAGGGAGTTTATTCCTCGTAGGCCCAAGTGGTGGACTAGGGAAATAGGCGAGTTCATAAACGAGCGTAAAAGAGCGTATAGACTTAATAAGCGCAATGGCACGGCAGCTAACTTTAATAGATATATCGAGCTTAGACGTCAGGTTAAAAGATCAGTTAGGAATGCTAAGCGTAATTTAAAGATACTTATAGCTGCGGATAGTAAACATAATCCAAAAAAGTTTTTTGAATACGTCAATAATCGTAAGCCAATAAAAGATAACATAGGCCCTCTTGTGGATGTTAACGGCGCTTTGGCTTCTGACGCTCAGGCGATGGCGGGTATTTTCAATAACTTTTTTGCGACAGTTTTTACCGTAGAAGACGTAAATAATGTCCCCGACGTGGAAGATATCGTTCCATTTAGTAGCGAGACTATTTTGGACGAAATAACTGTTTACGAGGGTGAGATTGCACATTACGTATATCGATAGGCTAAAAGTTAGCAAGGCTCCAGGCCCTGACGCTTTTTATCCCAGACATTTGAAAGATTTGAAAGACGTTATCGTAGGCCCCTTAACGAAGATTTTTAATCAGTCACGAAACCTAGCAATTCTAGGCCCATTAGCTTAACGTCAATTGTAGGTAAACTTTTGGAATCCGTAGTTAGGGATCGTATCATCGATCACTTAGAAAGTAGAGATTTGATTAATAGTAGTCAGCATGGGTTTCGACGCCATAGATCTTGTTTAAATAATTTGTTAGAATTTTATAACGAAATAGTGCGCGAATACGATAGGCATAGAGCGGCTGAAGTTATTTATTTAGATTTTAAAAAGGCGTTCGATACAGTTCCGCATAGAAGATTAATTGCGAAGGTTAAAACACACGGTATACGCAGTCAGGTAGCTAACTGGTTAGAGGAATGGCTTCGTGCTAGGAGACAGAGGGTCGTTGTTAATGGTAGTGAATCGGGGTGGTTGGATGTAGGTAGAGGTGTCCCACAGGGTTCAGTGTTAGGCCCATTGCTATTCGTAATCTACATTAACGACGTAGATGTAGGATTGATTAGTAACGTGTCAAAATTCGCGGACGATACTAAAATAGGCGGTAGGGTTGTTAAAGAGGACGATGGAAATAGGCTCCAAGACGATGTAAATAGGATTATGGAGTGGACGGTTAAGTGGCAGATGCAATTTAACGTAGACAAATGTAAAGTTTTGCATATAGGTTCTCGTAACAATAATTACACGTACACGATGGATGGTAGAGAGTTAGCGAGCGTTGACGAGGAAGTAGATTTAGGCGTACGCGTATCTAAGGATTTAAATGTTAGGAACCAGTGCCTGGAGTCTTGCGCAAAAACTAATAGGATGTTAGGCTTCATAGCGCGTAATTTCGAATTTAAATCGAAGGATATTATATTGCCCCTTTACAAGTCCCTAGTCAGGCCTCATTTAGAATATGCCGTTCAGTTTTGGTGCCCGTATTTGCGCGAGGATATTGATAGGTTAGAAAGGGTTCAGCGTCATTGCGCAACAAGCCTTATGAAGATAGGATTAAAGTGTTAGACTTGCATTCACTCGAAACTAGGAGATAAAGGGGGGAGCTTATTGAAGTTTTCAAAATCGTTAATAACGTTGATAACGTAAATTTTGACAAACTGTTCACTTTCGATAATAGCAATACTCGTAATAACGGATTTAAGTTGCGTGGCAGACGTTTCATTACTAATATCGCTAAAAACTTCTTTACGTTTAAAGTAATTGATAAATGGAATAATCTTCCCGCGTCAGTCGTTCACTCTACCAGCGTTAATATGTTTAAGAACCGTTTAGATAGGCATTTTAAAAATATTAACGTTGTTCAAAATAAAAAACAATTAGTAACAGGAGCTCTGGGAGTGGTGGTCGAGGATGAGTCTGTTGACGATTAATGCCAGCTTGTGACATGCCAGCGTGTGATGCCAGCAATAAAATTTAAAAAAAAAAATTAGACTAACATGAACGTAGATGTAGCTCGTAAAGTAAACTAACCCACTTTTTGTTTAACTTTACCTACTTTTTTTTTTTCTCTTATCCTCTCCTCACTTGCATGTCTGTAACTCTCTTTACTTGCATGTCTGTATTTTGCATGGTATGACTGTGAGTTAAGACTGTGTTTGCATGGTATGACTGTGAGTTAAGACTGTGTTTGCATGGTTTGTAAGCGTTCTTATTTTACTTCTTTTCATCTTTCACCCCTTTCCTATTCTCTCCGACTATTTTTCTGACTTGTTGGTAGTGGCCGGCGGATGATGATGGTGAGTCTTTTTTCTCTTTTTCTGAATGAATGTTAACCCATGAGTGATAGGTGTTGCTAATTACTTAACCCCTTATTTTCTTCTCTTAACCCCCTACTCTTTCCTTTCTCTCGGGCTAACCTTAGAGTGGATCTTAGGGTCTTTGTTAGCCTTAGCTTCTGTAGATCTGTAGATGATGTCGTCTTTACGATAATATAATAGGCCCTAAAATAACTCTGTGCCTTAATTTTCGTAAAATTCTTCTATAATTTATTCTGTTTATTTTGAGATCAAATTTATTCTATCTTTGTCAATAAAATGCACAACTAGATTTTAGTGACAAAAATTTCATTTTTAAAAGTTAAAAAATTAAATAAAAATTCTTCTTGATTAAAAAAATTAGTGCATAATTCATGTGGACTGTAAAACTAATCTGAAATGCTTATTCCTATATGCCAGCTGCAGGTAGTGCATATTTTAGCACATGACCGTATTTATATTTTATATAATATTTAAAGTGAAATGACATACCTATATTCAATCCATGGAAAGCTTTTGTAGTATTCAGGACGGAAGCTCCGATAATTTGATCCAAATAATGTCTGAGGAAATTTTTTAAGATGTGGCTGTGAAGGTCCGTCATTTGGAGTTTTGCTAATATCAACAGGTCCAAGTGGAACTTTTATTTTAATTTTTGAACTTGTATGCTTCTCTGGATTAAGATGCGATTCAGATCCTGAATCTGTTTCATCATTTGACAATGAATCTTTTGATAATAACCAGTGGCGGATTATCACTGAGGCTGTTGAGGCTGAAACCTCAGGCTCCCATGCTTGAGGGGCCCCCCAATTAACTGAGTTTCGATGATATAATTCGAGATTTTGCAAACTTCTTTGATTAAATATAACAGAGTACACAAACTGACAAATTCCCTGTTTTATTTTGTTTTATGGGCCGTACAGTAAAGTTTGTTTAATATTGTTTGGTTTTGGCAAACGGCAAAATACACTGTTATTATAGGGTGTGTCGAATTTTTCAACTTTCAAATTCCAAATATGAGGGGTGCTAAAAAGTTGCAGCATGACTTAGGAATTCTAAAGATATTTTTGTTAATTTAATATAATTTAGTTTTGCTTGGTAAGAAGCTACTTTTTTTACTTTTTTGTGGAATTATATAATAATTATTATATTAATAATTATATATGCTGTATATATAATGCACTGCTGTTTTTGCTTATTTCACAGGTTGAAACATATTCATCAGTGTGCTGAAGATTACTTGTCCGTCAGTGCTACCATCCTAACCAGTGGGAATTGACCTACAATGGCTTCTAAAAGGAGGACAAGACTGGGGACATTCACACATATGAGCAACCTAATTGGAACTGGTAGTGTTGTTGCCCTCTGAACTCCCAACTCTGCGAGACGTTCTGAAATATGGGCTACTGCTAAGAGAACAAAGTGGTGAGGATGTGAGAAACTACCCAGCAGCCAGTCTTGCAAAGGACATAAACCCTAAAGTGTTTGAAAAGTGGGAACGAGCAAACAGTTCTTTTGTAGCCCCCGTTGTAAATTCACGAGTCACAATCTTAAACAAGATCCAAGAGAGCTGGGAGCAGGCCAAAAACATATCTCTTGGGAGAGGAAAGCTACATGTCAAAGAGGCTTTCATTGCAAAACTTGACAAGCTTTTTGACATCCTCATTTGCAAGTGTAAAATTGTTCTCTGCTTTGAATTTGGCTGCCTTGCAGATGCTGGTTGCAAAAACGAAACTCACATTAACTGTACATGCCCTAGGGAGATGAAGATCCCTGTGAAGGAACTTGCTTTCATTAAAGGTCAGAGAGACAAGTCTGGTTCTATTGGACCACATCAGATTGGCTTGCCAGATCAACCTGAGCACAACAGACAAGTCAAAAAGCAGAAGCGGCAAGAAGACGAAAGAAGAAGGCTTGCTGAATATAAGCAGACAAGTAAGCAGGATGTTTCAATGCCATCAAATGAAATTTGTTGCCTAGTGAATTAATTATCAATCAATTAATCATTATCACTTCAATCGGCTAATACTAGGCCTACTGTGTGTGTATATATATATATATATATATATATATATATATATATATATATAGTATACACTACACCAGGGCTGGGAGCGGTTAACCGGTTAAAAATTTCCAATCGGTTAATTTCGGTTAAAAACAGTTATTTCAATAAATTAGTATAAAATACAGAAATCTTGGACAGAGAGATGGTAAAATGTTCTCAGGAAAAAGGTTGCCGAGTTGACGAGAGCCCATTAAAATGGTGGAAGTCAACACGGAATGACTATCCAACACTGAGCCGCCTTGCAAGGTGAAATTTGGCTGTTCAAGGTACATCAGCATCGTCTGAACGATTATTTTCGGCTTTTGGACTTGTATTTGAGAGTTGACGCATGTCGCTTGAGAAATAAACAGCAAACGCCATCATATTTTTACATGAGAATGGGCACTAGTTAAGTTTATATCGATGCCTGTTCTTGCATCTCCAGGTCGCAGACATGGGCGTAAGTATCACTTTAATTTCCTTTAAATGCCAAATACTTCTAATAGGAAGTAAATTTATTGTGAGAGGAGTTTATAAATAATTATGCAAAAAAGTATATTGATTATTTATTGATACGCATGCACTGCATGTAACTCATTCATGGACCACACGCCATTAATATATATATATACAGTATATATATATATATATATATGCGCCTCGGTGGTGTAGTGGTTAGCGTCGCTCACTACGAATCCATCGACCCCGGGTTCGAGACCCGACGGCAGCCGGCGCGCAGCAAAACCCAGCTGTTCATCCTTCCACACAATAAAGAAAGTGGTTGGTAGATAAATGGGTACCCTAGGTGGCCTAGTGGTTAAGACGCTGGGCTGCTGATGGGGCGTGGTTCGGATTCCACGTTAGACTGTAGGTCTAAGGTGGAGTGAAAAGCTTGACCTTCGTCAGAATGAACAATTCGGGCGGAAGCTAACCAAAGGTTATATATATATGTGTGTGTGTGTGTGTGTGTATACCGTATACAAATTAACCGAAATTAACCGATTTTAACCGGTTAACCGGTTAAATGAAAATTTTAACCGCTCCCAGCCCTGCATTACACACACACAACACACACACACACACATCATCGGTGCTATTTCCAACCGTTGCAAAGCTACGGACGTTTTAAGGTGCATGGAAAAAATAAACGAAAGTATTAATCTGATGTATTTATTGCTACATTTCATGAGATACACCTTGTAGTGAATACTCTTATTTTAGTTTCAAGATAAATGTTAATTTTACAGTCTTGAATTTCGGAATAGCTATAAATTCATTTTAAATTAGTTACCCCTCATAATTCAATTGTGAACCACATTAATACTAATTTTATGTATACTATATTATTTTATTGTATGTAAACATAATTAATTATATATCACAATTGTCAGTTAATTATTTATATTCAAATAATTATTTTAATCTAATACCATGTCCATTTTGCAAATAAATAATAGAAATCCAAGGGTTATATTTTCCACCTTTGGTACTGTCGCAGTTTCGCCTAACGGACTCAATACGGCTAGTGAGATAATCACTGGTTGGCACTTAACTAGCGGCAGTGCTTATGGCTACATCATCCAGGTTAACCTATACCGGATAGATGCACTACGGTCCCAAGCCGTAGCTTGCCTAGGCCGCCGACGACGACGTAAACCAACAATTGGTGACTCCGGAGTTGGATTCCCCCCTTTTACCCGAACGACTAGGATTAGACTGTAACGTCGTTCGTGCCCATCACCCCCTTCACCCGAGCGACTAGGACCAGACTGTAATGTCGCTCGTGCCCTCTGCCCCTCACCCCTGCCCGTGCGCTCTGTGCCTGCGCTCGTCTCAACCTCCACTCCTTCGTTGGTAACTTGTCGTCTTGCTTGTACGTCAGCAAGCATAGGAGAAGATGCCTGACGACGCTGGTGCCATCTCCCACTTGAGCGTAAAGCTCCCCGTCTTCTGGCCGGGTGATCCATTTATTTGGTTCCACCAAGTGGAATCACAATTCAACTTGGGAAGGATCACCGCTAGCAGGACGAAATACGATCATGTTTTGTCCTCTCTACCAGCGAGCATCATCTCTGAAGTCCGTGACGTCATCGTGTCTACTTCCACGAGTGAGGACCCATACAACGATCTGAAGTCTGCCATCCTGTGCCGCACCACTGTCTCCGAGCGTGAGAAACTACATCAGTTAATCTCAAAAGAAGAACTTGGAGACCGTAAGCCCACTCAAATGCTGAGGGCTATGCAGTGCGCTCTAGGCGAACGCGCACAAACCTTCGATAAGGACATCTTTAGACAGTTGTTCTTGCAGAAACTTCCTCCATCAGCTCAGCGTGTCTTGGCCACTATGGATCCTGCTACTCCAGTTGATAAACTAGCAGAAACTGCCGACAAAGTAGTGGAGATTGACACAGCTCCGGTCAACAACGTGAACACACAATCGGAACTGGAGTTGAAAGTGGAAGAGTTAAGTCAACAACTCAATCACGTTTGTTCTCTGCTACAAAATCAACGGCAAAGAAGCCATTCTCGGTCAAGATTTACGAAGAGGCATCGTTCGAGTTCCGGGAAGATCTGCTTCTACCACGCCAAATTTGGAAAGAAGGCTAGGAAGTGCATCTCCCCTTGCAATTTTTCGTCGGAAAACCCCAGCAGCGAGTCCTAATGGCGTCTAGTACTCGCACTGCCAACCTGTTATTCATAAAGGACAGGAACTCTGGTGTCAATTTCTTGGTCGATACCGGAGCGTCAGTCAGTGTATTCCCTCAAAAATCTGGTCATAAGCACTCGGAATCTCCGCCTCTATACGCTGCTAACGGTTCACGCATACCCAAGTACGGTACTCAGTCGCGTGAACTAAACTTGGGCCTTCACCGACTTCAAGTGGATTTTCATCTGTGCACAAGTGCAGCATCCATAATCGGCGCTGACTTCCTCCAGCATTTCAAACTCCTGGTGGATCTTGACAAGCGACGCTTATGCGACCAAGCCACACTGCTTTCTGTTCTTGCCAAACAGGTTGCCCTTCCGGACGCCTCGAACTCTGCACTTTCCCTCGTTCCCCCTAATTCCATGTACCAGTGCCTTTTCCAACGATATCCAGGAATTCTTCAACCTATGCAGAGGGTGATACCATTAAGCACACCATTACCCATCACATTACAACAAAAGGTCCCCCTGTGTTTGCAAAACCCAGACGTCTTGCCCCGGACAAACTGAAAGCTGCCAAATCGGAATTCCAGCTTATGATAGATCTTGGGATAATAAGACCTTCCAAAAGCAGTTGGTCCTCTCCCCTACACCTGGTCCAGAAGAAGTCAGGAGACTGGAGACCATGTGGGGATTACCGGTTTTTAAATTCGACAACCATCCCGGACCGATATCCGGTACCAAATGTCCAAGACTTTACTTCTCTTCTCCACGGCAAATCTATCTTCAGTAAAATAGACCTCGTTAAGGCTTTCCACCACATTCCCGTAGAGCCTTCGGATATTCCCAAGACTGCAGTTTGTACACCATTTGGGTTATTCGAATTTGTGAAGATGCCGTTCGGGCTACGGAATGCTGCGCAAACCTTTCAGAGGTTTATAGATGAGGTCACCAGAGGCTTAGACTTTGTTTATGCCTACATCGATGATTTGCTTGTGGCCAGCTCAACGGAAGAGGAACATAAGGAACATCTTTCACTCCTCTTTCAACGCTTAGAACAATACGGTGTTACTATTAATGCATCTAAGTGTGTGTTTGCACAGCCAACCTTGGAATTTCTTGGTCACACGATTTCGCAGCACGGAATTACCCCCCTTCAGGACAAGTGTGAAGTGATAAAAAATTACCCTATGCCAAATAATCAGCGTGAGTTACGTCGGTTTCTAGGTTTGGTAAATTATTACTACAAGTTCATTAAAAACTGTGCCAGTGTTCTTGCTCCTCTACACGCTATGATCACACACAAACGCAAGGTAACGAAATTGGTATGGTGTAGCGATAGTTTACAGGCGTTCGACAATGCCAAAATGCTATCAATAGTGCATTGTCTCTGTCATTCCTATCAGTAATGCCCCCCTAACTCTGACGGTCGATGCATCAGATGTTGCGATCGGTGGGGTGTTGGAACAAACCATTAACGGTCAACAAGCACCCATCGCGTTTTACTCGAAAAAGCTGCAGCCAGCCAACGCGTTATAGTGCTTTCGGACGTGAACTTCTTGCTATTACTTAAACGTGAAGCATTTTCAACATTTCCTTGAAGGCCGAGAGTTTTGTGTTTTACAGACCACAAACCTTTGGTCACTGTCTTCAATAAAAACAGCTGTAACCACTCTCCCAGAGTCATCAGGCAACTCGATTATATCTCGCAATTTACCACAGATATCCGCCACATCAAAGGTGTCTTGAACACTCCAGCGGATGCACTTTCAAGAATAGAGATTACTTCTGTTACCCTCAGCTCTACACTGTGGAATGCTATTGCACAGGATCAAGATAAGGATACGGAACTACAAGACCTGCTCAGAGAAGACTCCACTCACTCACTTTCCCTCAAGAAAATGAGTATGCCAGGATTGTCTGTGCCCCTCTATTGCGACGTATCAACACAGCTGCTATTCGCCCTTATGTCCCTCCATGTCACAGACAAGCAGTCTTCACGGATCTTCATAACCCCTCCCATCCTGGTATCCGTGCTTCGCAACACCTGGTTACCTCTCGCTTTGTTTGGCCCTCGATGCGGAAGGATGTCAAACATTGGACCAAAACGTGCCTTGCCTGCCAGCGTGCCAAAGTCCAAAGGCACACCAGGTCCCCTTTGACGCATTTCCGCCCCATCCCAGCGATTTGAGGTAATTCATGTAGACATTGTTGGCCCTCTTCCAGTGATTCAAGGCCAACGTTATCTGCTCACCTGTCTCGACCGCTTTTCCAGATGGCCTGAAGCCATCCCACTTCCTGATATCCAAGCGGACACTGTTGCAAGAGCCTTTCTTCATGGATGGGTATCAAGATTTGGATTGCCGACAAAAGTCATCACTGACCAAGGTCGCCAATTTGAATCTTCGCTTTGGAAGAAGTTTACCAGCTTGTTGGGTACAGTACATGCGCATGCCTGTGCGTATCATCCGCAAGCTAACGGCCTCGTCGAACGCTTCCATCGCCAGCTGAAGTCATCCCTTATGTGTCACGAAGACTCCCATTGGATGGATAAGCTTCCACTCGTGTTGCTTGGTATTCGCTCTGCATTTAAGAGTGATCTGAAGACTACAGCGGCTGAACTAGTCTATGGAACAACACTGCGGCTACCAGGTGGCTACTTCACTGCAGGGGATAAGTCATGTGATCCTACGGAATTCGCTCAAACACTTTCCTCTCACATGCAGTCCCTTCAGCCTGTTCCCCTCGATTGACTAGCCAACAGAACATCTTTGTTTCCCAGCCCTCCAATCTTGCACCCACGTTTTCGTTCGTGTACCTCTCCCAAAACGGCCTCTCCAATGTCCATATGACGGGCCCTATGAAGTTCTCCGACGTACGCGCAAATCATTTCTCATCCAGCGCGGTTCAAGGTCGACAAGGTTTCTATCGATCGTCTTAAGCCTGCGTTTTTGGAATCAACCTTAAGCGAGGTACATGTAGCTACCAAAAAGGTCCATGGGAAATCTGTGTCGTTCGGAACTCTTTGAACTTCCTCTCTGGTGGGGGAGTGTGTAGTGAATGCTCTTATTTTAGTTTCAAGATAAATGTTAATTTTACAGTCTTGAATTTCGGAATAGCTATAAATTCATTTTAAATTAGTTACCCCACATAATTCAATTGTGAACCACATTAATACTAATTTTATGTATACTATATTATTTTATTGTATGTAAACATAATTAATTATATATCACAATTGTCAGTTAATTATTTATATTCAAATAATTATTTTAATCTAATACCATGTCCATTTTGCAAATAAATAATAGAAATCCAAGGGTTATATTTTCCACCTTTGGTACTGTCGCAGTTTCGCCTAACGGACTCAATACGGCTAGTGAGATAATCACTGGTTGGCACTTAACTAGCGGCAGTGCTTATGGCTACATCATCCAGGTTAACCTATACCGGATAGATGCGCTACGGTCCCAAGCCGTAGCTTGCCTAGGCCGCCGACGACGACGTAAACCAACAACCTTATAAATGTTCAAAATGTCCGCCTCGGTTTTCAGTGCACAGTCTTGCTCGTTCCAAACAAGAGTCCACTGCCCATTGAATCGTTTCGGGGTGTTCTCGTATGTTAGCAGCGGCATTCATAATCCGACGCAAGAGTTCCTCTCTCGTTTGTACTTTGGTCTTGTAAACCATCTCTTTCATAAGGCCCCATAAAAAGAAATCTAACGGGGTTAGGTCCGGAGATCTCGGGAGCCATGATATTGGACCAGCACGAACAATCCAACGATTCCCGTACCGCTGATTCAAGTAATCCGTAACATGACGACGAAAATGTGGTGGCGTCCCATCGTGCTGAAAGAACATCCTGGGCCTTGTCTCCAAGGGCACGTCCTCCATCAAAAGCGGCAATTCGTTCGTCATGAAGTTCAGATAAATATCAGCAGTTAATCGTTGTTCCAAAACGAATGGTCCAATCAGCTGATCTCCAATTACACTGCCATCGATTCATCGAGAATCGATGTTGAAAGTTTTCTTCAACGATACCTTGGGGATTATCGGCGAACCACAAGTGGGAATTTCGTCTATTGTAAATTTCATCCCGAATGAATTGTGCTTCATCACTAAACATTATGCGATTAAGAATTTGGCGATGCATAACCATCCACTGACAAAATTGAACACGTTTGTCGTAATCATTCGGTTGAGAAGCTTGCACACATTGCAAATGATACGGATACAAACCCTCATCATGTATGGTTCGCCATATACGCGATGCGGATTCACCAATTCGTCTAGAAATCCTTCAAACACTGGTAGTTGGGCTACGTTGTACTAGGTCCAGTATGCGCTCCTCCATAGCAACGGGCCGTCGTGCTTGGTTACGTGGAACAATTGTCCCTGTTTCCTTTAATCTCTGGTGTGTGTCACTAAACACTTGCCTGTTCGGTATTCGGCAGTTCTGAACACGTCTTCAATATTCCTCAACTGCCGCTCTGCTGTTACCATCACAGAGTGCATAAATGAAATGGATATCAGCGTATTTAGCGGGTGTGAACTGTTGATTCATTTTAATTGGTCACCTTAGCGCAACACAGTGTCTCGTACCACGGATCAGAACCAACTGAAAGAAAAAACTGAGGATTAGTAGTGGTAACTTCGTTAACCGAAACTACCACCAGTGCTGCCATCTATCGAATTATACACAAGTAGGGATGTTGTATTAACCTATGTTGTATTAACTTTTTTACTCGATATTTGCACATTTCAGTACAAACTATCTAAATGTTATTCACTGAAGTAATTATCCTTTTATTTTTGCTAATTAAGAAAAAAACACGAAGCTTATTAATCTCCTTTTTTTAATGACATTTATCATTTTAATTGGAAGATCTGATGACCTTAAGTCTCAAGCAAATACTTAATTAATTAATCCAATTACATTATTATATGGCCTACAGTCACAGGCATATACAGTATATATTAAAAGTTTTAATTAAAAAACAAATACTTCTCAATACTTTTCTTTTTTTATGCAGGAAGGAGGGGACAAGGGCGAATGCCCGCAAAAACACCCCTCCCATAGAAGAAGGAGATTAAATCAAGGTCCAGGGTTTTCGAGATACCTCAACACTCTGTTTGAAAGATTGGAGGTCACAGACAGGGGGAAAGATGGACTGAGGAAGATTGTTCCAGAGTTCACCGGTTGAGTATATAGGGGCCTATGCGACGGTAGGCTCACTATAATGTGTGAAGTAAAAAGGGAATCAAATATTATAAGGTCACCAATTTGGCCCTTCAACCAAATAAACAATATTTAATAAAGGAGACAGAAATGGCTTTGTAGTTTTCGTTTAATTGGAAAAATAAATTAATTATTTCGCATTGATAAACAATTACACTGTTCAACAAAGTTTTTCTCCTTTTGATAAATGTGGGTGATTCTTATGCTCGGTTTTACGCTGATTACGAAAATGGAGAGAAAATTATTCTATCACCCACAGTTTTTGAGGGATTTGCAATTTAAAACCCTTTGAGATCGAGATAGCATTCCTCAGTTTGCATCATAATACGAGATTTATTGTTAGTCATTTATTTTATAAAAATCTTTATATTATGCATATTATTTATATTTACATGTTTATATATAATAATTATTAATATGCATATATTTATTTAAGTATACTGCATAAGTATTTAACGAAGATAAGTGGATATTCCTCAAAATCTAAACCTGCTATTCAATATCCTAATTTACTGTCAGCCATGCGACTTCTTTCACATTGTGACGATTTCACAGTACCAAAAACACCAAAGACATGGACTTTAGATGATGATGAACCTGATGATGAATCTCGTAATGAACCTTCGGACAGACAAGATGACATGGATACACAATTTCCACTACCTTCATCGGATAAACTTCATTTAATTTCCCAGTCAGAATTAAATGATCTTGTCAGAGAGTTGAATCTTTCTAAAACAGGCTGAGCTCTTAGGTTTTAGATTAAAAGGGTGGAATTTCTTACAAAAAGACTAAAAAAATCATTTCGTAAGCGTCAGACACATTTCACATCGTTTTTCTCTTTGGAAAGTGATTTAGTTGGTCGAGAGCACAATCCTAAGGAATGGAGGCTTTTTGTCGATTCATAAAAGTTGAGATTGAAAGCTGTACTACTGCACAACAGTAATGTCTATCCTTCGGTTCCACTTGCACATAAAGTTCATATGAAGGAATCATATGACAATATGCAGTTACTTTTGAAACATATTGACAATGATAAACACTCCTGGCATATCTGTGGTGATCTGAAAGTGATTGCACTTCTCCTCGGCTTACAGTTAGGATACACAAAGTTCTCTCGTTTCTTTTGCGAGTGGGACAGCCAAGCTAGAGGATTCATTATACACAGAAAGAGTGGCCACTTCCACAGAATTTGGTTCCAGGACAGAAAAATGTTGTCCATTTAGGTAAGGTACTCTTCTATTTTGTACGATTAAATATACCAAAAATTTAGAAAAGCTGTCAATTTTCATTTGCATTTCCTTCGAAAGTGGTGGGTGATAGAAAAATTATATTTTCAAATTCGTAATCAGCGTAAAAAAGTACAGTGGAATAACATAAATTCATTCTAAGAAGGGGAAAAAGTTATATTTTGTTGTTCAGTGTTATTTATACAGAATTGATTCTTGACAATAGAGAATAATTTTTATACAGGATTAGAGTTAAATGATACAATGATATTAAAAGCAATAACTGAGGTAATGACCAGGGGTGCGAACTCGGTAGAAATTTTTTCGAGTTCGAGTTCAGTTATTGCTGTAAATTTGGAATGATATGTGCTATTTATAGGCATTAAAATGAAAATAGAACCAATTTCATACTTTTATTTTGAAAAAAGTTACCTCAAAACTAGGTTGTTCTTAATATATCATACTATGCTCCAAATCTGTTGTTAACTTTTCCACTGCGGTCGCACGCCGCCTTCTAGTGGGAGATTTCCTCATTTCTAACTGATCAAGCTCTTTCTCAAACTCATCTTCTTCGCCGGTTGCGTTCTCCTCAGCCGTCTGAAGACAGTCTGAATCAGGTGACTGAGGTGAGTCCTCATCTATCTGCAGTGAGGATGAGGAAAACTGCAATTTCGTTGCAACTTCTCGAACCCCTTCCTTCTCCAGAAATGTTTGCTGTGGGGAAAGCAATATCCTGTAACGGGGATCCACAAACACCGCAGCGAGGAAGATCTTATTTCCCAGCAGAGACCCCTCACGCTTCTCCATTGATTCAACTATTTATTCCGCGATACGACAGCCGATTCGCCGCAACGATCGTTTGAGGGCGCACCATTCCTTCATGAAGGTCCCAGGAGTCAAAGCTCCTTCCTGAAGGCGGATCGTAGTGAAGTATGGGGCTTCTAGCAAATCCTTCAGTTGCTGCAACTCTACCCGTAGAGCATCTGAGCGATGCAGATCTGGAGACACTACCCCAAGATCCTGAATCACTTCTTGAAGTTCCAAAAAACGCTTAATCATTTTGAAAGTGGAACCCCACCTCGTGGTCATGTCCAGAATCGGACGTTTCTTTGACCGTTTTTCAACCACAGACAGGAGATTTGGCGCCCGTAGTTTGTGCGTCACAAAACGAATTTTGGTTAGTAGCTTCGTGCATTGAGGTTGTCGGAGTCCATCTTTGATGGCCAATTGAAGGGTATGCACTGCGCATCTCATGTGGTGAATATTAGGGTGTACCATTTTTGGGTCATTTTCAAAAAGTCAAGGTCCAGGAGTCTAATGTTGTGCCAAATGATGTCCTAAACACGAATTTAACAAGCATTTTCTAATCCAACAAATTTTGAATCCCCCCCACCCCCCCTTGAAATTTTGCCCATCCCCTTTTCCTAAAAACCCCATATCTCTAAAAAACTATCAACTTTATCGAAAAATGTTATAGAATAAAAATGATTTAGAATCAAACGTTCTATTAGAAAAGTTCATTAAGATAGAAATTTACGTAATTTTGAAAATTTTCATTTTCTTTTGTCCAAGAGCACCTTATTGTATTAATATAAAATAAGGTGCTTAAGTTACATTATTTATGAGTATATTGTGAGTATAATCCAAATTTAAAAATCCTTTTTTACATTGAATTTTAATAAACAAGCATTGTTTTTACTCTTATTGTTTCTTTTCAGACTGCTTTATTTGAAAAATAAATAAAAAATGAGTCAAACAGCTAAAAACAGCATGACTTTATTCTTGGTCGCTTGCAGGCTGATATTATGAGTTCATCTAAAATTGTTTTACCATCCAATAAAGATGTTCTAAGCCATTTTATTTATTTACGGAGAATGCAGTATAAGGGTCCAAAAGTTACAAAAGATTCTACTGTTAATGAAGTTCTACAGAAGCTACTAATAATATGGCAAAAAGCATGCATTCCTACTATAGATATTAGTAAAAACCCTAAAGGCAGGAAGATGCTGTTAAATCTAGAAGAAATGCACAATAATTTAATCAAGCACAAAAAAAGAGCAAGCTTTGAAAATGAACTCTCTAATTTCATGAAAATTATGGATTCCCTTTTTGACATCTCTTCTCAAAATGCCGTTGAATTAATCCAAAAAGACCGCATGAGAACTGAGCCTCAGAAAGCATATGATATTTCATTCTTAGAAGATCAAAGAACAAAACGAGAAACATGTTTAGGTTTGCTAGATGCAGATTATGCATCAAAAGTACAGCGCAAGTACATTAGATTAGAGAAAGAGAAGAAACGCAAAGAGAAACATAAATCAGTGAAGCAAGTGAGTGCTACAGCCAGAACATCAGAGACCCTTCTTTCTAGCACGACCAGTTCTGAGACAGACAGCTATGAAGAGTTTCCGACAGAACCTACAGCAGGACCTTCAAATGCTTCCAGCCCCAAAAATATTCTTGCCTCGCCATTGGTTTCCTCCACTGCAGACAGACTTAATCTCTCTATTGGACAACGGACTGTTTTTGCTGCTGCAGTAGCCATTAGGTGTGGCAAGGATATTGAAAAACTGTCTCTCTCCAGGACCACATCTGCAAGAGCCGCTCGAAAGACAAGAAAACGAAAATATGAAACTTGCATCAAGGATTTTACTCCTCCTGATCACTGCCTAGTACATTGGGATAGCAAGCTGCTTACTAAATCATGTTCAGAACAAGAAGACCGCCTTGCAATACTTGTTACTGGATACCCAAATGTAGAAAAACTTTTATCAGTTTCTATAATAGATGATTCCACTGGATTGTCTCAAGCCACTTCTGTATTTCAAAGTATTGAAAAATGGAACTTGAAGCAAAATGTCTTTGGAGTATCATTTGATACCACTGCATCCAATTCAGGATGGATGAAAGGTTCCTGTAAGTTACTTGAAGAACTTTTGCTAAAGAAATTGATTTGGTTAGCATGCCGCCATCATGTGGCTGAAAGAGTTTTGTGTGCTGTGTATGAAACCATTTTTGGCCCAAGTAAATCTCCTGAGTTTGAGTTATTCAAAGAATTTCGCGAGTCTAAATGGAAGAAAAATTAATACGAAATCTACATACAATGTTCTTGATGTTAAATCAAGGTATCAAAGAGGGCTAAAGGAAGAATGTGTAGAATTTATGACCCAATGTTTAAGAAAATCTGACTGCTTTCCACGTGATGACTATAAGGAAGTTGCTGAAACAACTTTAATGCTTTTAGGAGAGGTTTCCAGAGAAAACAGTCATTGGCGGAAACCTGGTGCAATGCACCGTGCCAGGTGGATGGCAATGATTTTGTATACAAATAAAATGTATGTTTTTGCCCACCAAGCATCATATGATGAATCATTGATTAAGAAATTAAAGAGAATGTGTCTATTTAATGCATTAATTTATGGAAAATACTGGCTTTTATGTTCTAATTCACTAGATAGTCCAGCTAATGATCTGAAGTTTTATCATGATTTGGTGAATTACAAGAAGGAAGATAGGGAAGTTGCAAATGCTGCTTTGAAATCTTTTGCCAATCGTTACTGGTATTTGACGGAGGAAGTGGTCCCTTTGAGTTTCTTTGGATCGCTAAGTAATGATGAAAAAGATAAGATCGCAAAATCCTTAAACAAATATCCAGTTCCAGAAAATTATGTATGTGGGCAACCTGTTTTCCCCATTTTAAAGGAAGACACAAAGCTTGATCAGCTAGTAGGTTCAATTTCATGGCATTTATTTCAATGCTGTGGGTCAAAACCAGACTCATGGATAAAGAAACAAGCATCAACATGGGAAGAGGTCGATGACTACAACAAACTAAAAAACATTCTTTCATCTATTAGAGTAGTCAATGATACCGCTGAAAGAGGAATCAAGCTGGTTCAAGACTTTCATGACAAATGTCAAAATGAAGAAGAATTTCAAGGTCTTTTGCAAATTGTGGAAGAGAATAGAAGACTAATTCCTGATCCTAGTAAAGAGGCTCTTAAAAGAATGAAACTCAGTAAAGAATAGTTCATTAACAGATAGATTAGGTATTTTTATTTGCAGTGATTGTTTTAATTTAGAAGAGGGATTTTTTTTTTGTTAAATATACCATAAATTGTCTTTTCTTATTTTTATGTTTAAAAAGCTCTTATATCAATGATTTCTAATTAGGAAACTTGTTTCTTTTTATTTTTTGAGGAAAGTGTTGAATAAAGGAAAAAAAAAAACGATGGGACCTCACAACTATAGATAAAGTGTTAATTTTTAGCTTTATTTTATATATATATAGTTTTGAGGTTGTCCTCACTTTGTATAGGCTAGTTATAATAAAAACTAATTATGATTTGCATTATAACTAGCAAATACAAAGACCATCGCCGCGAAGCTGCATTGGGGTGATGCTTCAAAGGTGGCGGTAACACCTTATTTAAGAAGAAGGCACTGCAAGCAAAAAAAACTTTTAATTTAAATTTTTAACAAATAAATGAAAATTTTCAAAATTAAGTACATTTCTATTTTGATGAACTTTTCTAATAGAACTTTTGATTCTAAATCATTTTTATTCTATAACATTTTTCGATAAAGTTGATAGTGTTTGAGATATATGGGGTTTTTTAGGAAAAGGGGATGCGCAAAATTTCAAGGGGGGGTGGTGGGGATTCAAAATTTGTCGGATTAGAAAATGCCTGTAAAATTCGTGTTTAGGACATCATTTGGCACAACATTAGACTCCTGGACCTTGACTTTTTGAAAATGACCCAAAAATGGTACACCCTAGTGAATATGAATGCCCATTATGGCCATTACTTCTTCATCTTCACTATCACTGCTTCCGTTTCCAGCATCAAGTTCACTATCACTGGCGTCGTCTTCATCATCTGTTTGCGCTTTCACTGGTTCATTTAGTCGTTCAACAGTTTTGGTCATATTGCTCGCGTTGTGAACGACCAAACAAAGCACGTTTTTCTTCGGGATGGAAAATTTCTGCAGAGTTAAGTCCACCAACTTGCAAATGTGTTTGCTGGTGTGCTTATTTTCTGTATCAACAAGAGCTAAAGTTTTAACTATGCCTCTCCCCTCAATCTCGTCATAGTACTGTACATTGACGCCGAGGAAATTTCGCATTTGACGTGTATTGGCATCGGTTTTTATGTAGACGAGTTTACCACTGAGGTCAGCTTTAAGTTTTTCCTCTACACTCCTCGCCTCTTCCAGAATGTAACCACGAACAGAGTCGCGGGAAAGGCTTACTCCAAACTTACGAGCCATTTCACCGTTTAATGTTACGAATCCACGACTTTCAAATATACTCAGCGCCGCACCGGTCATAGCTATCTGCACAAGCCCCATTTTGAATGTCTCTTTTGTCAGACTTACCGTCACCGACATCGGCTTGAAGTGAGCCACGATAGATGACTGCTTCTGTTTTTCCAGTTTCTGCTTCTTTGTTGCAGAAGATCCCTGCTCATCCGACATCTTGACCAGCTTCCATTTGTCTTGATGACTTCTCTGTAAGTGCCGCTTCAGATTAGCACATACATTCCAGTTTGCCGCAGCTTTCACTTCAGTGCCACATGCTTCGCTATTCTCATTCTCCAGAGAACATTTGTACACGTTCTTCCCATTATCAAGGCAGAAAAACTCGTAGACCCGACTGCTCTGACTTCTAGGCATTTTCAACAAAGAAACTGAAGAAAAAATATATATATAGCGGCATAGCCATAGGTTAAGGTATTTTTCATCCCACACAATTTTTCACAAGTTACTCGTAAACTCCATCGTTATCTTTCTATTCTTTCTAGTGATAAAAAATGCTTCAAGGATAACTAAAATAACCAAAAATAATTGTAGAAAAAATGGTAAATCCCTAGAAGGCTAGAACAGGGACTTTTCTTATTACTTTTATATATAAAATATAAATAACCTAAAACACTTACGCAAACTTAAGAATATTTATTAGTTTTATGTAATTACGTAACATACATTTCCGTAATTCAAATTTCAAACATAAAAGCAACAACGTTAGCAACAATGTTATTGATATTTAAAATTTTAAATATAGCATAGGATTAGGAAATGAATATAACATAATGGTTCGTATTCGTAAAGCTGCTTATACACATAGTATAATCAAAAATACAATTAATAAATTTTACGACACTTATCAGGGTGATTACTTAATAAGATTTAAAATAAATTAAGTTGGCCTACAAAGTACAAAGTCCAAATAGCCACCAAATAAGATAAGAAGTGAGGGGTAAATATTCCATGCCAACGGTCATGACACGGTTCTCGTCCGTTTATTTGGCCCAGTGTTAAGTGCTAAGACTGGAGTTGCCAAATAGATTTATTAGGACGCCACCGTAATATTTAGATAAATTAAATTATACATTTCCCGTAATTTAAATAAAATCTGATATATATTTGGTATATCAATTTTAAAATTATTGTTTGTATTTTACTTTAGTTCTGACTTCTGTTTGTCTCTGATTTTTTTATCAGTAGCATGTATTATTTTGTAATATTTATACAAACTTTGTAGGGTGAGATTGTAACTTTTTTCACCTCTGATCTCTGAACTCAATAACTCGATAATTTATTTCGAGTTCGAGTTCGAGTTTACGAAAACAATCGAGTTCAATCGAGTTCGAGTCCACAGCCCTGGTAATGACAATACCATATTTAACACACCACTGAAATAGGCCTGATTGCGGTCGTAATGGTGAGTTCGATTCTACAGTTCCTAATGCGGTTAGGTAGAGTTTGGTGAAGTGAGTAGCCTATCGAACGTAGTAAAACACTTTAGACCAAGTGAGCTGGTGGACTATTGAGGTTTACAGACCTGGGATTTTGATGATAAAGATAAGTTAGAAGACGAGGTAACTCTATATCGGCTGAACGGCGAGACTCAGGGCCCGGTTGAGTTTTGGAAGGAGCGATGTTGCTTCCGGAGAATGGAATATGGTAGGCCTCAATGGTCGTGGTCGGCGGGCCGCTCTCCGACCTTCGCCGGAGAGCGAGTGGAGTTACATGACGAAGGTTGGAGATGAAGAGCGAGTGCTGAGTGAGGCCTCAACAAAGAGCAGAAATGAAAGCGATTTGAAGTGGACGTACACTTTTATTGGCTCTGGTGACGCGTTGTCTTCACGGACATTTTTCAGGAACAAAGTAAAATCTGCGTTTCTTTTGTGGGCTTGTTTCTACCCACGTGTTTGGGTTTTACTGCCTTGTTTATTTCTACAAGCTATGTGAGAGAGGCGAGGAAAAGGAATTTTCCGTTATGCTCCAACAAGTATATGAAAGATTGAAAATACTGATTAACCTTTGAATTAGAGAGGTGAAGAGAAAAGGAACGAAAATGTGTCGAAAGTTGAGTACTGCGTGCTCTCCTTAAACGATGAGGTATGCAGTTAGAGAGTTCAGAAGAGCCGTGTCCGTTATAATAGCGATAGTAAAGAGAGAATGAGGCAACATTGCGGGGAAGAGGGAGAAATTGAAGACAGTGAGTAAGACACGGGAATTGATGAGACGGAAAACCTTTGATTCCACCCGGTCAAGTAGAGCTGTGTGGGTTGAGCCATCCCACATATGAGAAGATCACGAGAAAAGGAAACGCCAGGAATATTAAGAGAAAAGGAAGGGTCGAGTTGTTCATTGTTGAAGGTAAGGGGATAATCGTGCGGAAGATTATGACGCGTAGAACAGATGAAGGAATTGAGTTTTTAAGTTTTTAACGCATTAAAAGCCACAAGGTTTTCTCTTCCCCAATCAGAGATAGTAGAAAGATCAGAGGTAAGGTGTACCATCACCGTCCTACGCGAATCATGGCGTGACTGTTGACAGGGACACTTTGTGAAGCGGGTAGAGAAGTGAAGAGTGGATTCATTGGCAGATAGGCCGGAAGTGTGACTTAAGAGATCATTGGTAAATAAAAGGAAAAGAGTGGGTAAGAGGGCAGAACCCTAAGGAACACCACTGTTAATAGCTTTAGAAGAACAGTAGCCATCTACAACCGCAGTTATAAATCGGCCAGAAAGGAAATTAGAGATGAAGGCACAAATAGGAGGATAGAAACCGAAGGAGGGCAGTTTGAAGATTAAGGATTTGTTCCAGACTCTATCAAAAGCTTAGAACTCCTAATTAAGAAAAACAGGCATCTTTCAGCCCTTCATCAAAACGACTTTGAATTTTGGGGAGAAAATCATCATAAACTCGTCTGTACTCGATGAGAAAAAGTACTTTACAATCTAGACATGAAAGTAATCGAAACAGTCGTATACTTACTCTCACATTGAAAAAAAAAGAACTTGAATTCACAAACCGGCAGAATTGGGAGAAATCTACCATACACAATCATAAGACGAATCAAGGAAGATTCTTCACTCTGAAGTAAAAAAATTTGTCGTCAGAGAGGAGGTTCCTTGGTTATGTATAGTTTGAAGGAAACGAGAATTTTAACTATGCGCTGCTAAGCTGATTGGAGTTCTACCCATTTCATGGGGAAAATACTTTGATCAACACTCTCTTAACTTAATAACTTAACCTAAACTCGCATAATCGAACCTAACGTAATAAGCAGGGGAGGTGTAATATGTTAAATGTGGAGATATAATATGTCTTGTCAGCTATACGAAAAACCTGGAGCTCTGGACTCTCTCAGGTGAGCTTTTCTATAAAAATAAGTGGAGAGAGCTGCAGGGAGCAGTTATCTCCTTCATCAATATATGCTGAAACAATATGCTTCACCACGTTGGAATATAAAGCTCCACACAAAATTGTTATATACACGTCACTCGATCAGTTTAAATTTCGTATGGTCGCTTCAAACCTTTGTTTGAAGACAGTAAAGTCAGGCGAGAGACGTAAGTGACTGTTAAAAAAAATGTTTTGGTTTTCCATTTATGTCAGAAAGGTATGTAGCTTTACTCGTTAACTCTTTAATGCCGAGGGGTAATTTTTCAGACAAAATCGTGCTAGTTTATCAAAGAACAAAATCGATGAAATGCCGATGGATGCTGAAGTATTAATAGACTCTTGTTAAGGTAAAAAATGGGGTTTAAAATGTATAAAAATAAATCATTAATAAATTGAAATTACGCTTCCATTCAACCATATTGTGTCCATTAATTACTTTCACTAATATATATTCAGTAAACACAGTAAAAAAAAAGTATGAAGTGTAAAAGAAACAATTGGTACACATCAGTAGTAGTCCGACCGGCAAAATGGGAGAGTGCATCATAGGCTGAAGTCCTTCACTGTCTCCCTAAACGCGGCTATACTACTCACTCAGTAGTATCCCCGCGTTTGGTTAGAGGAAATTGGATCACAGGGGCAGGATTTCATAGCACCCTAAATTCCTCTCCCCAAACGCGGGGATACTACTCACATCCATAACAAACATAATATTTAGCGAAAGTACTGTGACCAAAAAAAAAAGAAAATAAATGAGTAAGCCTAACCTAACCTTAATAGTGAAATTACTTACGTATAGAGTAAAATATTTGGATTACCTGAAAATCAGGACCCCCAGCCTTCGTTAGTTAGCCTTATAAAGCTAACTAACGAAAATATCACGACTTAACCAATCGTTAGGTCAACTGTACGCCCTTGACGATTGGTTAGATTAAGTCGTGATATTTTCGTTAGTTAGCCTTATAAGGCTAACTAACGAAGGCTGGGGGCCCTGATCTTCAGGTGGTCCAAATATTTTAAATTAAGCAATAAAATTTAAGTTTATAATCTAAAAATAAATATCTAAACATCGTATATTATTTATAGTCTGAGGATACGATCATTCCGTACGAGAACTTTTGACGGTTTCATGGTTCAGACAAATTTTATTAATACATTTTGTGGGTAAAAGAACAATAGTTGATTAGCATAATGTCGACACGCGTAATGTCAATACTAAAAAGGGGACTTTTCCGAAATTTGGACTGTTTCCTATTTTTTTAAAAATAAAATATTTAATGTAGATTTTTACACAGATTTCAAAAATTTAATTCTTTTTTTGGTGAAATTATTATTTTAAAAGTTACACAGTGTTCTAGTTTACGTATAGTTACTATTTTAAAAGTTACATCGTGTAATAGTTTACCTATACTTTCTGTAGAAAAATCCTTTGCACATTGGCCACAAGACAGTTGTAGACTTCAACAACTACTTAAGAGAGGTAAGTAACGTAACCTAACCTAACTTAACCTAACATAACATAACTTAACCGAACCGAACCTAACACAAGGCGTTGAATCTATGTGGAAAAACAGCTGTGCTAAACTTTCTAGAGAGATCGAAGTGTTGAGAGGAAAGATCGTTAGTGGTGAGATCATTTGACTGTACCGTCATAGGCAAGGTTTAAAGCTTGGCATGAACTTCCAAAGCCAAGAAAAACTCAACTTAACATCGATGACAGAATGTTGTTTGCCCATTATCTTGAAGATTGGGATGTGGATGATTTCATGCATTTAGCTGTCTCCGATGAATTTTTTGTTTACGTAACACGTCGGCCTAACTACCAAAATGATCCAGTGTGGGCCACAACACCAGATGAAATCGATGACAATGAACATTATCGCGAATTATTAAAAAGTCCAGACTGTGTTGGTGTGTTTGTTTTTGTTCACTGCAAGAGCTCATGTGGTTGCTGAAGCCAAATGTCAGAGTTGGGATGGACAGTATTTTCGTGATATTATTCTATCCCAGCATGTCATTCCTTTTCTAAGAAACCCAAACAATGTTATGGATGTCGATAAGGTCACACTTCTGAACGATAAGGCCCCCTGCTTTAAGGCATTAGCCACTCAACAGTTGTTGCGGAACCATGAGATCGATTTCTTTGGAAATGAAGAATGGCCAGGAAATTCTCCTGACCTGAACGTTTGTGAACACATTGGATCAGTTATAAAGGACAAGGTTGAATGTCTCTTGTTTCAAGAACCTGCAGCAAATCGATTTTCGAAGGATACAATGACGCAACACATTGAAACTGTTTTAGCAAATTTGCGTAACGATCAAGATCTATTCACGTCACTTTTGGCAATCTACCCAAAGCGAATTCAGGCTGTCTTGGAAGCCAATGGCGGGAACACCAAGTTTTAATTGTTTCTCATTAAATGCAGGATTAAATTCTCTTTTATAAGGTATGTTTAGTTTTACTGTACCTCTAATGGTTTAGGTCATGGGTGGGGGGGGCTAAGGTTTATTGGAGCCCCGTACTTGCATAAGGTCGAACGTCGACATTATGAAATTCGATGTTGTTCCTGTAACGCCATTCTGTGTTGCGCATTAATCACCTCTTCATCTCTCTATTGCACTGATTATGAAAACCATTTTTCGAAACATTTACAAATAAAAGTACAGTCTGTACAAATTACAAATTCTTTGTTCTCTTATTTCTTACTAAATTACATTTTCCCAGGAACAAATCCTTCACTCAGAGTATATATGTATATATATATATATATATATATATATATATATATATATATATATATATAGTGGTGTAGTGGTTAGCATCGCTGACTACGAATCTATCCGGGCCCCGGGATCGAGACCCGGTGACGGCAGGCGGCGCACAGCAAACCCCGCTGTTCATCCTTCCACACAATAAAACAAAAGTTGGTTGAGAGATAAATGGGTACTCCGGGTAGCCTAGTGGTTACCCGGCGCTGGGCTGCTGCTGATCGGGAGGTCGTGAGATCGATTCCGGGCGAGGACTTTGTAATTTCTGACCGCCCGTGGTGAGGCGTGGTTCGGATTCCACGTTAAACTGTAGGTCTAACGTGGAGTGACAAGCTTGACCTTCGTCAGAATGAACAGTTCGGGCGGAAACCAAACCAAGGTTAACCAAGGTTATAATCATAGAAAACTACAATAACCGTAAATTGGTTTTATACGAAGAGTAAAATAAAACATACAGCGCAGAAGAGGGTTCGTTCTCGCGAGCAACGTCTGAGCACGTCTCTTACCACTACACCATCTGGGAAACCGCTCCGCTGCACGTTTTACGTCAGTCTTCATTTAAAATCATCTATAGTTATTGTAGTTTCCTATTATATATATATATATATAATATATATAATATAACTGTGTATGTATATATAACGGGTGTGCCATAAAAAAGGGTACATTTTAAAAAGGCTATGAAATTATTAAACCTTTTTAATATTTTTTTATAAAAATAATTTTTAACGTAAAATTTACCTGAAATTATTAAAAAAATTGTTCGAAATGCTTTCCTTCCATTTCAGTAACTTTTTTTTATTCTTGGTCGGAATATGGGAGAACTTAGGAGAGCGAGTCTACAGGACTAGGATAAAAGATGTCGCTCATTTACGGGAGATAATTATTCAAAAATGGGAAGAGCTTCCACAGGAACAAGTAAATCGAGCCATAGATGAATTCTGGCCAAGAATAAAAAAAGTTATTGAAATGGAAGGAAAGCATTTCGAACAATTTTTTTAATAATTTCAGGTAAATTTTGCGTTAAAAATTATTTTTATAAAAAAATATTAAAAAGGTTTAATAATTTTTGCATGTTAAGTAGAAAAATCATACTCTTTCATTAAATGTTGATAGAATTTGAATTATTTGATATTTTAGTCTGAAAACTTGTTTGCCTATAGATAAATACATATGTTTTATTGTGTAGAAGTTTCATTAAAATTAAATGACAAATGTTGATTTTATAGCCTTTTTAAAATGTACCCTTTTTTCATGGCACACCCGTTACAAGATGAAAATAACCACGAAGGAAAAAGGAAACATAATGGTGTTCAAGCGTTTTCGTGTAATGACATCCTCGGGAACACCCTGAGTGTTCCTGAGGATGTCATTAGATGAAAGCGCTTGAGCACCAGTCTGTGTTTCCTTTTTCCTTCGTGCTTATTTTCATCATAAATATTATTCACGTGTTACTATTCGTGAAATATATATATATATATTATATATATATATATATATATATATATATACCTAGCAGTTTTACATATGCAACAGCAAAATATATCCTCCACCAGGATTTTAACCCGAATCCTCTAACTTGGAGATGCGGCCGTCGACCATTAGGTAACGATACGATAAAAGTTGACAACCTGGCGAAATTTCATCACCTGATTCATTCCTACTTGTTGGCCAAATAGTGCAGTAGCTTAGACCCTGATTTTGAAGTAAGTGGACATTCTGGACAAAAGCACCAAACTTGGCTCAAATGTTGTTCAGGACCTTAGCTACCAATTTTTCCCCGGAACCAGACGCACAACCCTATCTTGGCTGCCATTTGGAAATCCAAGATGGCTGCCAGCTAGAAATCAACAAACTATTGTGAGGAAGTAATTGTAAATAAAAGTCCCTAAACCTACATATTTCGATGCCAGGATTGCTATAAAATAATCAGAATTACCCTTAAATGTTTTTTATGTAAAATATTTAATAATATAACTATATAATATGTGCTTTTCTGTTTTGCAGGTGATTTGTGAACATGGATTGGAGCAAATGCATGGTTTGTCAAGAGAGCAAAGGTGAGACTCTTAAATGTCCACTCAATGCTGTGAGTGGTAAAAAAACTGAAGCATATGCAACATTTATGGAGAATGTCAACGCATTCAAGAATCTTGGAAGACTACCAGTTCCTCTTCTTTTCAATGAAGAAGTGACTGTTGAAGATCTGGTTCAGAATAAAGCTGTGTGGCACAAGTCATGCCATGTTAAATTTAGTAAAGAAAAGCTTGAAAGGGCTACAAAAAAGAGAGAAAGGGCGGATGAAGGTGAAACCAGTTCATCTACGGGAAGCGGGTTCAGCGGCATCCTATGGACAAAGCAACTTGTGTGTTTTGTCAACAAACACATGGGCATCTTCACGAATTCAGTACATTTGGCGCTGACGTCAATTTACGAATGATGGCTACAGAACTCAGTGACACAGAACTAATGTCTAGAATAGGAGGTGGTGATCTCATGGCCATTGAAGCCAAGTATCATCTGCAATGCTTGACACTTTATCGGAACCGTTACCGCTCACTTTTGAGACAAAAACAGAGCAAGGAAGAAGGCTATGAAGAAAACTTGATGAAAGCAAAGGCAATAGTTGAGGTCGTTAATCATGTAGAAAATTGCGTGGAAGAAGGAATCTTTCAAATGAAGTTTTCTGTGCTATTTGATCTGTATCAAAAAAGACTTCGGGACTTAGGTATTAATAAGGAAATGAACAGAGGACGATTCAGAGAGAAGATTCTGGAGTATTTCCCATATGCCCAGGAAGTGAGTGATGGCAAGAACAAAATCTTAGTTTTTCAGCAGGGAATTCAGGAAATGCTCAGAGAGACAAATAGACAGAATTTTGAAGGAGATACTATGATTCTTGCAAAAGCTGCTAGAATCATACGCAAGGAAATCGTCAACTTTACTGGATTCAAGTTTGCAGGTGCCTTTCCATCTGGTTGTCAACAGGAATCGGTACCTACAACCTTGAAAACCCTTATATCTATGATCACAAATGGTGCTGACGTGAAGGACCAAACACCAGAAGACTCCCCTGCAACTCTCACTGTCTCGCAACTTATCCTTTTTAATTTTAGGAACAAGCATACATCATCATCTAAGGTTCGCCATTCTTTGGAAAGAGAACCACCATTGCCTCTGTATCTTGGTCTGAAAATTCATACTGAAATTCGGTCAAAATCATTAATTACACAACTATATGAATTGGGTCTCAGTGTGAGTTATGACCGAATTCTTCAAGTCGAAAGCCAACTTGCAACAGCAGTGTGCCAGAACTTCAAGACCAAAGGAGTGGTTGTACCAGCTCAGTTTCGTCATGGACCATTTATTGTTGGGGCACTTGACAATCTGGATTACAACCCATCTAGTACAACTGCCGTTGGATCATTTCATGGTACAGGGATTAGTCTGTTTCAGTTCCCAACTGTCTCAAACTGTGGAACCAAACAAGGTGATCTTGTGCTACCTTCTCTAGGTTCAAAGGACTTGGAGTTACTCATGTCCTACTCAATTGTACCAGCTGTTGCAATGGACAAAACCAAGGTAGAAGTCCTGAAGTTGTCTAATGTGTCTGACCCTATTGAGGGACACTACCATGAAGCATGTTTCCAGGAAAAGGAGTGGATGAAAGAAGCGTTCAGGATCTTGGAGAAAGACACGATAGGGAAGGGTGATGTTATATCATGGTCAGCATACCACGCTACAAGGCAAGAACAAGATGAAGATCAAATGAAAACCCTTTCCTACCTCCTTCCCTTATTCCATGAAAAGGCCGCTACTCCAGCGATGATCAAGCATGGAATGAATGTTGTTCGGTCTGCTACTGAATTCCTTAACCCCGGGCAAATACCAGTTGTTGCATTCGATGCACCCCTATATGCCCTTGGTAAATTCATTCAGTGGAAGTGGCCAGACACCCACGGAGAAGACAAGGTCATCGTCATGTTTGGAGGTCTACATACAGAGATGGCCATGTGGAGAACGTATGGAGATTATCTAGAGGGATCTGGGTGGACAAATGCCTTGACACAAGCAGGCATTGCTTCGGCAGGAACTGTTGACTCATTTCTTAAAGCCTCTCATCTTACAAGAACCAGACATGCTCACCAGGTAACAGCTTTGACATTGGCAAAGCTGCAGCATGAAGCCTTTATGGAAACTGTTGGTCCCTATGATGACAAGACAAAGGAAGAGTGGAAGAAGAAGATGGTTCAGGTCAGTCCAACATTCCAATACTGGGAGACAATTCTTCAGATGGAGATAGACGGCCTCATATTCATACGATCACATCGTGCAGGAGACTTTCCATTGTATGTAGAAAGCTTGAAGAAAGTAGTTCCCTGGTTCTTTGCTCTTGACCACCAGAATTACGCACGTTGGCTTCCACTCCACATCCGGGACATGAAGAATCTCCCTCAGCCAGTTATGAATGAGTTTTCACGAAATGGACACTGGGTAGTACACAAGACCAAGAAGAGATTCTCAGCCATGCCTTTAGACCAAGCGCATGAACAAAACAATGAGAAAGTCAAAGGTTCAGGAGGCGCGGTGGGTCTGACTGAGAATCCAGTGGCATTCAAGAAGTGGATGGTAGCAGGGCCAGAACAAGCCAGATTGATTACTGAATATGAAGACGAAAACCTTCCAGAAACTGAAGACAACAACTTCCACCACGAAGAAGGACTATCTACACAGAGAAGATTCAAGGATCATGTTTCTAATCTCGTTGAAGTCTTCCGTGATATGGGAAATCCATTTTGTGATAATGGGAATGAGTTACTGGCCTTAGACACAAGGAATGTCATGGATGAATCTGTGGTCCATACAGTGAGAACTATAAAGGATTTGGGTAAGGAGCAATATAGCCGATACTACAAAGAAGTTGTCACAGATTGTACAAGGTCAATTCATACACCGATCAAGAAGAACTCGCTTGCCCTCTTCAGATGTCCTCGGCCGAAATCTCAGGTACGGAATGTTGGGGGAATCCAACTACTGAAGAACGATGTTGCTCTATTCTCTCATCTGTATATTGTTATGCAACATCGGCATAGTGACATGGATGCATTCTTCCAACACGAGAATCACCCCTTTCCTTCTTCCCTATCTGATGGTGGGAAATTGCGGTTTGGGAAAAAGTCTGACCTACTGAAAATCATTACATTTGAAAACAAGGACAACCCTCCAGATCCTTTTGATGTGAAACTTCTTGATGGAGCTGCCATCGTCCATTTGCTGTCTACTGCAGGTGTTACCAACTTTGAAGAGTATGCAGATCGTGTATTCGTCCCTTATCTCATCAAACAGTTAGAAACTTGCCAGCGAATTGACATCGTCTGGGATACCTACACTGCAAGCACCTTAAAAGAGACTACCAGAGAAAAACGGGGAAAAGGAATCAGAAGAAAGGTTGAAGGAAAAACCAAATTACCCCTAAATTGGCATGACTTCCTTCGAGACTCTAGAAACAAGCAAGAACTGTTCGCTTTCCTATCAGACAAGGTTGCTGCAATGGAAGTTCCTAACAACAAAGAAGTTGTTATTACATCAGGACCTGAAGTCATCATCAATGGGGCCGACCGCACAATGCCAAGATGCGACCATGAGGAGGCAGACACTAGACTGTTCATTCATCTTCAAGATGCAATAAAGGAAGGGCACATTAACTGCATGATCAGAACTGTAGACACGGATGTTATTGTCATTCTAATAGGAAAATTCCATCACTTGACGTCCATAAGATCTGAAGTAAATATTTGGGTTGGTTTTGGCACTGGGAAAAACTTCACTTACCATCATATTAACACAATCTGTGCCTCTTTGGGTGAAGAGAGATGCACATCCCTACCACTGTTTCACTGCTTCACGGGATGTGATACAACATCATCCTTTTACGGAAGGGGCAAGAATACGGCATGGGCAGCATGGCACCATTACCCTGAGGTAACACAAGCATTCACATTCATGGCACGAAATCCATTTGCAGATGTTGACGCCGAAACTCCCCACTTCAAGCTTCTTGAACGGTACACAGTTGTCCTCTATGACAACACCAGTGACATTGAACGTGTAGATGAGGCAAGAAAGGTCATGTTCTGTCAGAAGGGAAAAGCTATGGAGACTATCCCACCAACTCAGGATGCTCTTCTCCAACACACCAGGAGGGTCACATACCAGGGAGGAATATGGTCGACCTGTGAGAGAAGTGAACAGAATCTTCCAACTCCTGAAGGATGGGGATGGACCTTTAGCGAAGAGTCCCAGTCATGGACACCAGTTTGGACCACAAGACCAGTAGCATCTAAAGCTTGCAGCGAATTGGTCAAATGCGGCTGCAAGAGCAAGAGTGGATGTGGCACCAGGTGTGCTTGCAAGAAGGCCAGGTGGAAGTGTACAGAACTGTGTAGCTGCAACTGTGCAGTTTAACATATAGCGTCGAGCGGGGTGAGTTGGGACAGTTCGGGACAGGGGGTGAGTTGGGACAGTAGGCATTGCAATGCTAAATGCCAAGATATTTCCATTTTATGGTGCCCATTTAATAGCCCTGCCCTTACTCTACAAATGTTGTTAATACAAGTTTTCTATAGAACCACGAATAATGCATGAAAATTGTGCAAATATGAAAGGGTAGCATTTTGACCTTTGTAGAATTTCATTTTTTAAAATGCACATATTTTGCCAATTTTCCTCTCCCACATTCAGTTATAGAGCTAAAGGTCTACTTTTTGGTGGGTGAAATCTTCAATTGTTATAGTTTCGTTGATTTTTCTTAAACATGGTTTTCTTGAACATGGTTTTTGTGTTAAAATATTCACGATTTTCACTGTATATGTTGTACGAAGTGTGATTTCTGCAGTAAACATACTTCTGATCAGCTTAAAAGTTGTTTTATTGATCTGATCATGCCAAAAAACATATAGTTTGATGCCAAACATGCCAAGGGAATTCTCTATTGAAACTTATATCAGAAATTCCATTTTGTCTATGGCGGCCATCTTGAAATCCAATATGGCGGCCAAGTAATGGTCTCTGAAGGTGGTTCCGGGGATATTTGTAATTGTTGGTCCAAAATATACAAGTAGGGAAAGTTTGGTGCTTTTGTCCGGATTGTCCACTTCAACTTGTTTAGCTGCCCTACTAAAATGAATAAAATCTATATAGCCTGTTAGTTATTTATGACTGATAGTGCAGTTACTTATATGCACTATTTATTAAAGAAAAATAGTTGCTGCTTTCAGTGACTTTTATAAAAGTTTGTACTGACTTACTTCAACAAATAGAGATTTTCTTGATTAAAAGAGAAATCTTGTGGTGAAAAGTTTTAATATTAGGTTTACTGGATTAACAGACACTTTATTGATTGAAAGAGCTATTTTGTTTTCGGAAACACTTGACTGGACAAGAATAACCGAAAGTAATCATGACATTAAAACAAAATTTCAAGCATTCTCAAACACTAATGAAGGTACTTAACATAAACTTTCCTCTTAAATCAAAAGAAATACCTAAAACTAAATACAACAATCAATGGATCATACCAGTACTCACTGTGATTATTAAACGCCAGGCGAGCATACTCTCTTTAAACTATGAAAAAATTATGTTACTGAACAGATATACAAAAATTACTGTAACAGACTAATGCAGTCATTAATAAAGCAAAAGCGGATCATTATTGTTCAAAGATTAGTGAACAAAAACTCAATTCAAAAAGGCTATGGAACACTGAAAGAGTTAATTAACACAAAAAAGGTCAAAATAAATTCACTGTCTTCCCTCACACAATGCAGAAATTCTTACAGTGACCCCAAAGACAGCCAATTTATTTAGCAATTTCTTTGCAAATATCAGTTCCAGTACTGCAGCCTCAACCCCAATTACAGACACTCACGACCGACAATACATACCACACCCAAATCCAAACTTATTTTTCTTTGATCCAATCCTACCATACGATATCTCTCTAGCAATAAAAAATCTAAAAAATAAAGATTCTGACATCAATACGATCCCGATAAAAATATACAAATTAGTATCCGATGAAATTGCAATCCCACTCAATAAACAAATGAATGAATCAGTAATACTAGGTATATTCCCTGACAGTATAAAGGAAGCCAGAGTTTGCCCTGTATTTAAGTCGGGAAACCCAAATACTCCAGCCAATTGTCAACTTCAAGTAAAGTATTTGAAAAAATCCTGTACAATAAACTTACTAAATTCCTAATCAAATACGATATTTTAACTAAAACACAATTTGGGTTAAGAGGTGGACATTCAACGGAAGATGCCATAAATATGATATAGGAAATGTGTATCAGAACTTAAACAGCTAAAAAAGACTGCTTGATCTTCCTCGACTTGTGAAAAGCATTTGATACACATTTGTATGAAATCTTATTGGAATGAAATATATGGAATAAGAGGAAATATCCTCGATTGATTTAAATCATATCTGTCAAATCGCCATCAATACATCAAATTAAAAGATAATTTATCCGACAAGACGATGCTAACTAGTGGGGTCCCACAAGGATCTATTCATGTCCCATTACAAGTGGAGGATTATCACTGAGGCTACTGAGGATGAAGCTTCAGGCTCCCATGCCTGAGGGGCCCCCCCAATCAACTGAGTTTCGATGATATAATTCGAGATTCCGCAAACTTCTTTAATTAAATATGACAGAGTACACAAACTGACAAATTCCCTGTTTTATTTTGTTTTATAGGCCCTAAAGTAAAGTTTGTTTAATACTGTTTGGTTTTGGCAAACGGTAAAATACGCTGTGTTAAGGTTCTTTTAATTTTGTTTCTCAATTAGCCTGAGCACCGTACATATAATTCGTGTAAATGTACTCTGTACTGTACATGTACATGTACCGAGGTGTCTTAATCCGCCTCTGCCCATTACTATTTCTAATTCATGTCAACGATTTTCAGCTCTCAACCACATTAAAGTGTATACAATACGCAGATGATACCATACTTACTTTTTCCCATCATTAAGCAGACTTTCTGATTAATGAAACGAACAAGCCATTAGAAAACGTGTATAAATGGATGTGTGCTAATAAACCTGAGAAAGTCATCTTATATGATTATTACCACAAAACATATTAATACAAACTGTCAAATAAAAATTGGGAATACTACTCTTGCAAGGGTAAATGAGGTTAAAGTACTTGGCATTGATTTAGATGAAAACCTAAATTTCAAAAGTCATGTACGAGTACAACATATCAAATCCAAAATATCAAGATTTCTCTTCATATTATTTAAACTAAAAAAAGACCCTTCCTGAAAACGCACTCTTTACCCTTCGGAAGTAATTCATAAAAAATGTCTGCGAACTCTCTCGAATAATGACAACAGACAAAGTCACACGCCTCAATGTTTAAAGAGTTAAATACAGTATATACAGGGTGGGTAAAAAAAGCGACCCCCTAGAGGTAAACTGTCATATTAAAAAAGTAAGGGAACTAGAGCTCCCAAACTTCATAGATGTTGTTCGTCTTAATTGAGAAGTTGCTCGATGTGTCCTCCTTCCTGCTCAAAGCAGGCCTCCAAACGTGGACGTCACTGATCAATACACCTATGTACATTGTACATATCGTTGAGACACCTTCTCCCAGCCGAGCAGAATTCTTTCGCGTACTTCATCTATGTCTCTTATACTGATACCATGGATGTGAACTATGGACTTCAGGGCTTCCCAAACACCAAAATCTAGTGGTAAAAGATCGTGGCTACTAGCCGGCCACATATTGGGTTCGATAAAATCCGATGTTTCGTTCTCAAGGAGTGTGACAGTTTGGTGTGCTCTGTGAGCAGGGGCTCCATCTTGTTGGAAAGTATATCTTTCACTCTATCTTACTGATATTCGACGAATTAGTGGTGATCGTGGCTACTAGCCGGCCACATATTGGGTTCGATAAAATCCGATGTTTCGTTCTCAAGGAGTGTGACAGTTTGGTGTGCTCTGTGAGCAGGGGCTCCATCTTGTTGGAAAGTATATCTTTCACTCTATCTTACTGATATTCGACGAATTAGTGGTGAAAGATATACTTTCCAACAAGATGGAGCCCTGTTGCCGTTGCTCACAAAGCACGCCAAACTGTCACATTCCTTGAGAACGAAACATCGGATTTTATCAAACCCAATATGTGGCCGACTAGTAGCCACAATCATTCACCGCTAGATTATGGTGTTTGGGAAGCCCTGAAGTCCAAAGTTTACATTCCTGGTACCAATATAAGAGACATAGATGAAGGTGAACTACGCGAAAGAATTCTGCTCGGTTGGGAGAAGGTGTCTCAACGATATGTAAACAGGTGTATTGATCAGTGGCGTCCACGTTTGGAGGCCTGCTTTGAGCAGGAAGGGGGACACATCGAGCAACGTCTCAATTAAGACGAACAACATAACAACATGCTAAGGTAAGCATCTATGAAGTTTGGGAGCACTAGTCCCCTTACTTTTTTTAATATGATAGTTTACCTCAGTAGTATGACCGCAAAATGGTAGAGTGCAATTACAATTGCAATGTTGATCAATGTTGCAAAGGGGGAGTGGGGTTTTGCAACAAGGGGTGGGAATAACCCCCAAGTTGCATGAAGGGGAGCTTTGGGGGAAGAAGGGAGGATGACCTCCCCCAAAGGGGTGACCCTGACCTTTTTGGGGGAGAAGCTGGGACGGCCTCACGCCCCAAAGGGGTATACCTAACCTAAGAGAGAGAAAGGAGGAGAGTCTTTGGGGAAGAAGATGGGATGACCTCACCCCCAAAAGGGGTATCCTAACCTAAGAAGGTAAACCTTAACCTAAGAAGGAGAGAGAAGAGAACACATGTTTTCACCTGGCCCACCAGGCGCATAATGCGAGCTCAGGGTACCAACATCTGTTAGATAGAAGGTCGGGAGTTGCTAGAGAGCACTATTTGTTTAGATGCCAGATGTTTATTTTAATTATTTATTTATTAAAGGTAAGAGAGAGATGCTCTCAGTGCTTAGAGGGGTTGCCAGATAGTACTATATAATTTAATTATTTATTTATTAAAGACAAGAGAGAGAGAGATATTCTCCTTAATTTTAAATTCATTAACTAAACTACGAGAAGCACTATTTACGGATAAAGCAAATTTTCTTTAGGGACATTATTGAATTAAACATGTCCTCAATAATACACTGATTATCTTTCTAAACACTTCATTTAATTTGTACAAAAAGCAATTCACTTCCAAACGAATTTCAGTCTTAATGTACCCATTCTCCCTCCCTTCAACCGTACCACAGAAGAGATGCTGGGGATGTATGTGGTGGGCGTTTGTGCGTGTGCACAAGAGAGATGATGATTAAACGAATTAAAATACAAACTAAATTTGTTAACAGACAAAGAAAAGTCCCGAAAACACATGGTACAGATATTTGGAACACACATTCGAAAAATAAGTTACAAATGTGACATAAAAAATTAAATATACAATCAAATTAGCTCAGAAGTCTATACACACCTTATACGATATATATATATATATATATATATACATATATATATATATATATATACATATACAGGGTGTTTATAAAGTCCATTTTTCAGTGAAAACGTAGGAAAAAGGGTAAAATTCAATTCTTAATTTTAAATTTATTAACTAAACTACGAGAAGCACTATTTACGGATAAAGCAAATTTTCTTTAGGAACATTACTGAATTAAACATATCCTCAATAATACACTGATTATCTTTCTAAACACTTCATTTAATTTGTACAAAAAGCAATTCACTTCCAAATGAATTTCAGTCTTAATGTACCCATTCTCCCTCCCTTCAACCGTACCACAGAGGAGGTGTTGGGGATGTATGTGGTGGGTGTTTGTGCGTGTACACGAGATAGATGATAATTAAACGAATTAAAATACAAACTAAATTTGTTAACAGACAAAGAAAAGTCCGGAAAACACATGGTACAGATATTTGGAACACACATTCGAAAAATAAGTTACAAATGTGACATAAAAAATTAAATATACAATCAAATTAGCTCAGAATAAGTCTATACACACCTTATACGATATATATGTGTGTATATATATATATATATATATGTATATATATATTATATATATATATATATATATATATATATATATATATATACACAGGGTGTTCATAAGGTCCCTAATTCAGTTCGAATCTATCAGCAGCATTGTGGAACACATTTTGGAGTATTACAGGGGTTATTTTTGTAACTGCTGTTACGATACGAGCACGTAAATCTTGCAGATCTATAACCCTCGTTTGATAGACGTTTGATTTGATAAAGCCCCATGCAAAGAAATCCAATGGCGTTAGGTCAGGAGATCGAGTCGCCCAGGGCCTGTTGCCTCCACGTCCGATCCACCGATTTGGAAATCGTTCATTTAGGTACTCCCGAACAATGTTTGCGTAATGACAGGGTGCCCCATCTTGTTGAAAGACAACGGTGTTTAAAATGCCATCTGAATGAAGCTGGGGTTTCAGGAACTGTTGAAGCATGTCCAGATAAATAAACCCTGTAACTCTAGCTTCAGCAAAGAAAAAGGACCTATAAATCTTAGATTTGGACATACCTAACCAGACAGTAACTTTAGGAGAATCTCGTTCTCATTGATAGAAGTCAACTGGCTTTTCATTAGCCCATATGCGGCAGTTATGGTGAATAACCTTTCCACATGTGTGGAAAGTTGCTTCATCACCGAAAAGAATGTAATCCATCAAATTTTCATTCTAAATGTGTTCAACAAGATCGGCACACATTGCACTTCGCTTTGGATAATCCTCTTCATGTAAGTCATGAAGCACCTGAATGTGATAACTTCTCTTCTTCAACGTTGATTTCAAAATTTTGTGGAGAGTTGATTTGGGTATCCCGAGTCTACGTAATGTGGTGCGAATTGACATGCTTGAATTTTCATTGATAACATTGCATACCGCATTTACAGCATGCTCAGAAACACTTGGACGTCCAGATCTTGACTCATCATGAACAGATCCCATTCTTTTAAATTTATTAAGCAAATTACGAATTGTCTTGTCTGTAGGACCTGGCTTGTGAAATGTTCTTTCAAACCTCTCTCTAATTTCTTTGCATTTCTTTCCTTTAGTCCGAAGTGCCACCACCATCACCCATTCTTGTATATTCATTTTCATAGGGTTCTACAACAAAAATAAATAAAAACCGTTAATCAACAAAATAGATAGGGACTCTATAAACACCCTGTGTGTGCATATATATATATATATATATATATATAATATATATATATATATATATATATATATATATATATATGTGTGTATGTGTGTGTATACAGTATATATGTGTATGTGTGTGTATATATATATATATATATATATATATATGTATGTGTGTGTGTATATATATATATATATATATATATATATATATATATATATATATATATATATATATATACCGGGTGCGGCAAAAGTAACGCCTTTTAATAATTGCATCTTTATAGTTTTATACAGTATAATTTTTTAGTTTTATATTGTATCATTTTGTTTCTTTTATTTTTACAGAAATTCTGAATAAATATGGCCTTGCGATTGACGAGAGAACAAAGAGTGAAAGCAGTTAAACATTATTACCAAAACAATAACAATGGAGCTAAAGCCGCTCGTTTGTTATCAGAAGAATTTAACATTCGACAAGTGCAGAGCCGCAATATCACAAGTCTAATTAGGAAATTTGAAAGAACCGGAAGCGTAAGTGATGCCACAAGATCAGGGAGGCCAGTTTCAGCAACAACCTTAGAAAAGTCCGATGAATTAAGAGAATCATTGTTGCACACTCCTCAAAAATCCAGTAGACGTCTTTCTACAGAGTTGGGTATCAGTGACAGAAGTGTCCGTAGACTCTTAAAGAAGAACAAGAGGAAGCCTTACATCCCTCGCGTGTTACAGAGCTTGCATGATGGAGATGCAGATAGACGATTAGAGTTTTGCGAAAATTTCCTGAATAAAGTCAATGAAGATGAGACCTTTCTTGATAAGATATGGTGGTCAGATGAGGCAACATTCAAATTGAACGGGCATATCAATCGCCATAATTGTGTGTACTGGAGCGATGTTACCCACATGTTATCTTGGAAAAAGACGTTAACCTACCAGGAGTGACAGTTTGGGCAGCCATCTCTTCCATGGGAATAATAGGCCCGATATTCTTTGATAGTACTGTTAATCAAGATAATTTTTACAAATGCTGCAAACTGAATTCTGGCCGAGAGTTAGAAATCAGAATGGAATTTACTTTCAACAGGATGGTGCGCCACCCCTATGGGTTACTCGTTAGGGAATGGTTAAATTTAAATTTCGAAGGGAGGTGGATAGGACGACGTGGAGCAATTGAGTGGCCAGCACGATCGCCAGACCTAACACCACCTGACTTTTTCTTGTGGGGTGTACTGAAAGATCTTGTTTACAAGGTCAAACCGAAAACACTTCCTGAATTAAGACAAACAATTCGTGAAACATTTACTACAATTAACGTAGAAATGTGTCAAAAGGTTGTAGAAGTGTTGCTGGTAGGGTTCAGTGTTGTATTGAACACCAAGGGGAGCATTTTGAACATGATCATTAGGTTAGTAAACTATGTATGTAGAGTACATTTTTTTAAGGCGTATTGAGCCAACCACAAATTAATTAAATTCCAGTTATTTTTTAGTTTTTACTGAGAAAGTACTTATTATTTTTTCTTAAAATGCTGTATTTTTCTTAAAAACCTTATTATTTCTCTTAAAATGCTGTAATTGATTTATTTCCTTCAATAAAAGAGAATAAACTAAAAAGGGCGTTATTTTTGCCGCACCCGGTATATATATATATATATATATATATATATATATATATATATATATATATATATATATAAAACATTCTTAAATATTGTTACGGCTAAAGTAAATTTTTTTAGGAACATTATTCAATTAAACATGTCCCCAATAATACACTGATTATCTTTCTAAACACTTTATTAAGATTTATACAATAACTAATAAATCAAAAAGCAATTCACTTCCAAAAGAATTTCAGGCTTAATGTATCCCATTCTCTCTCCCTTCAACCGTACCATGGAGGTGTGTGTGTGTGTGTGTGTGTGTGTGTGTGTGTGTGCGCGCGCGCGCAAGAGGGAGACGATAACTAAACGAATTAAAATACAAACAAAAATTGTTCAAAAGAAACGCGTACCAGTTTGCATCAAGATTAAAATGAAAAATTTTAGCGCAGAGATACCAGTATTAAGATCTGTTATATACAGTGTGTCCGTAAAGTCATGGTGGGATTTTAAATAGCTATATTATTGCAACGAAACATGATAATGAGATGAAAAAAAGGCAAATTGAAGAACAACTCTAAAAGAATAACTTTATTTAACGTAGTTCGATATGGGCTCCTCTGGTAGCCCTGCAGACATCTAGGCGGTGATTCAATTCCAGCCACACACGCCCAAGAACATCAGGAGTGACGGATGCTATAGCTTCCGTGATTCGCTCGTGCAAGTGATGAATATCCCTAATGGGTACACTGTACACGCTTTGCTTGACGTAACCCCACAAATAAAAGTCCAAAGGTGTCAGGTCCGGAGAGCGTGGAGGCCATGGCTTCCATCCTCCTCTTCCTATCCATCTCTGTGGAAATTTTTCATTAAGGAATTCTCGAACAACGTTGGCATAGTGCGGAGGAGCACCATCTTGCTGAAAGATGACATTATTGTCAATAAATTGGGGTACTGCAAAATGTTTCAACATAGCGAGGTAGTTGTGTGACGTCACAGTGGGTTTCGCGAAGAAAAATGGGCCAATCACTCGATCTCGTGCTAGAGCACACCACACATTAACTTTCGGGCTATTACGCTCATGTTCAACATAGGCATGTGGACAGCCTAGACTAACTACGAGATAAAGGTTAAGCTTAGCCTAGACTAACTACAAGATACAACTTTGAGAGTTGTTCTTAAATTTGGCATTGTTTCATCTCATTATCATGTTTCGTTGCAATAATATAGTTATTTAAAATCCCACCATGACTTTACGGACACACTGTACATCAGCGGCCTTAATATTGAAAGACGTATATGTACGTTACTTTCTCTTAGGTGCTTACGTAAAATGTTTTTCTCCTCTCCTCTTGAATAAAAAAAGTGTGTACATATGCCAGTATTCACAAACAGGGGTAGTTGTTAGCCGGAGGCAATACCAACAGACACATCGGAATGCTAACAATTCTGACTGTCTCACTTTCTGTCTAAAGTTTTAACTGCATCTTGTTTCTACTATATATATATATATATATATATATATATATATATAGAGAGAGAGAGAGAGAGAGAGAGAGAGAGAGAGAGAGAAATTTTATCCTGAACCCATTTCTTTTTATATATAGGACTATAAATAAATTGAATGACATAATTGACATTTAAAATATGCAACTCATCATTTAAAATATGCAACTCATCATTTCTGTGCCTGACTCTGGCGGTGAGGCTCTGATTCTCGCCAGCATGCTGGATCCTGGGTTGGCCGGGTACTTGCCCTGTTACTGAACGACGAAAAAGCTCTCTCTCTCTCTCTCTCTCTCTCTCTCTCTCTCTCTCTCTCTCCTACGGATCCATTTTAAAAGAACTTATTCATTCAATACCTCGCGAGTTTTAATAAAAAAAATATTCAAAAGACTTTCAAATTATTTTTAAGACACTTGAAAAATAAAAAGTAAGTAAAATTTTTGTAAGAGAAAGAATATTCTTTTATTACATAAAGAATCCTACCCATCCGTGTATATATATACACCATTAAAATCAGTATTGAGAGAGTAATTCATTTGGTCCACAAATTCTCCTTGTAACTCCTCCATATATATATATATATATATATATATATATATATATACACACAATTTATTCTGTCCTACTCATCTTGTGATGTAGTGACCTGCGGTTCAGACCATAAATTCTCCTTGTAACTCCTTCATATACAGCGTGTCCCAAAGAAATGTATACCCACTTTGTTCGATAATACCAGCTATGAGGATAATAAATATATTACTTTTTATATGTTTTTTAATAAAGAATTTTCTCCTGAATCTAAATATGTAATTATTTTTATTAAAAATTGAAGAACAAAAACGTTACGGATGTTTAAATTATAATTATTATTTTCGAGACTTCATGTGCGATATTTTCTAATATTTTAACCGACTGTTTTGAGATACTTATGTTTAGTGTTGATATTGAAGCATAAATGTTGTAATTATTAGTTAATTCAAAAAATTTAGAAATTCCATGGTTAAATGACACTTTATCTAAGATGTTCGACGTCTTCCAGAACGTTGTTTTTGTAAGTTTTGCACAGTGCCGTCGGTTTCAAACTTATCTCGTATACGTGCAAAAATATTAGAAAATATCGCACATGAAGTCTCGAAAATAATAATTATAATTTAAACATCTGTAACGTTTTTGTTTTTCAATTTTTAATAAAAATAATTACATATTTAGATTCAGGAGAAAATTCTTTATTAAAAAACATATAAAAAGTAATATATTTATTATCCTCATAGCTGGTATTATCGAACAAAGTGGGTATACATTTCTTTGGGACACGCTGTATATATATATGTTAACCCTTCCGTCTATGGCCTGGGTTGGTTCGAAGTCAACGGGGGTTCTGGTTAGGAGGCAGCAACGGATTTGTTACTTGCAGTAGTTTTTTCTATACTACTCTCCGAGTTCTTCTATAGTGGCTCGGAGGATTCTGAGAGGCTTATTAAATTCTTTGAGGTTTCTCCGATTCTTCTTGTAACGTATCAGGAGATTTTAATGGTTAAGTTCTCTGAAGAGAGCAAGGCTCGAAGGAGAAGATAAAGACTGTTTCTTACTGTAATTTACTGCTAAAATGTTACAGGTAATGCTCAGCCTCGTAGTTTGAATCAGAATGAACATGGAAGAAATTATGCGGGTTTATATACCCGATTCTACTAACATTGTTGTGACAATGGTTAAACAGATAAACAGGATAATATAGGAAGAGGAAGCCATATTTTTATCTTAAACCGCGTATTTTCAGATCTGCTGTTTTTCCTGATCCGCCGAGTTAATTAGAAACAGAAATTGAACTATGCATCTTTATACTAAGATATGCATATGAGCAAAAATTAAAGGTTTAAGATTTACAATTAAATGCTTAGGCAAGACATGACTTCATCTTTTATAACGAAGAGAGCATGTATAAAAAACATGAACATTGCAAAAAGTTACTCAGGACTCATTATTAAGCTAAATCTAAAAATGATTAAGAAATTTTAAAAAAGAACAAGTCACCAATTATTTGGCAAAGTAAAAAGCACATCAAAATTTATCCCAACAAAAAAATAATAATAAAAAAATAATAACAATATCGCCGCGTATACATTCCTAAATGGCGACATAATGTCGGGTCGTACATTGAGTACAATCCCAAGTACATCACTGAGTACGTTGTAATTTTGGTTTATTACAATTATGATTATAATTACCAATTAATTCACATGCGCTTATTATCGTTAATTATAGTTTCATTAAAGTACATTAATTACATTATATTAAATTATTATCGTTAATTACAGTTTCATTAAAGTACATTAATTACATTATATTAAATTATTACAGTTAATTACAATTAAACAGTTAACTATAGTTTTTTTACAGTGTTTCATATTTATAGACAATTAGGATGTTAGGAGTATAACATAAAGTACATGGGCACATACGGTATATATATATATATATATATATATATATAACATAACACACATAATGTTTTATAAATTAGAAGCAAGCGAGAGGAGATTTTTATCTCAGAAGTGTTCGTTTCCGCTGTGGTTAGCGGAATTTGACCACTTGCATAAGCATATATATATATATTCTGTATGTGTTTTTTATGAAAAGCAAATGGGTTTTTATTAAAAAAGATTCAGAAAAATGTATGAACTAATCAAATTAATTTAAAATTATCCTTTCTTTTTGAAGAGAGTTACAATGTGAATTATCAAATATCTTCGAACCGCTCAGAGAAGTTTGTGACCCCTTTAAGAGAAAATGTCGAATAACTTCATATTTCAAGTGAATTTATTATGGAATTTTATAAAATTATTTAAACTCGCAAAGGAGCCTTTGTATGTGTGTTTTTTATAAAAAGCAAATGGGTTTTTATTAAAAAAGATTCAGAAAAATGTATGAACTAATCAAATTAATTTAAAATTATCCTTTCTTCTTAAAGGTCCGATGAGGAGCTGACTCGTGTTATACAATCTTTCCGTGATAGCATTGAAGAAACGCATGTCGTGGACCTGAATACGAAGGTAGAAAATTTACCGCGCATTCAACCCAGCGATTTCCACATCATCAACGAAATAATGTAAGCTTTTTTCTTTTCTTATGTTTCGAGTAAGAGCTTTTTTTCCTTTTTCATGTGTTTCGGGTAAGAAGCCTCACTGTATTTTCACCAATTTATTAAATGATAGAAATCATGTTTTATAAAATAGTACAATTTTTTATATCCATCTTAAATTAGCTACAGAATTAGTTGCCGTTACATTTTAAATAAGCTACAGAATACACAAACTAACATTATTGGAGACAACATTGATGCAATTATTCATTTTATATATACGAGAAAAACATCATACAACACATCGAATGCGCACAAACGGGAACCATTTTTTATCTGTCTGCATACCATTTGATCATTCCGCTCAGTGTGACACGGGTCGAATAATTTTAAAAAAAATTTAAATTCCTTACCACGTAACATGTGCATGAGAAATGAAAGGAAATACATACCACATCCCTGGAATCGATAGGGATTCCAGACAATTTCGGGAATGTGTAGCTGTTCGGGAAATTTTACATTAAGAACGTCATTCTATGGATGAGTCCCGAGTGAATTAAAATAGTACAGGCGGTCCCTATTTTTAAAGTAGATAGCTATCCAATGAATCCCTTCAACACCAATAACATCGGTATTCACAATAAGACCACCGCATTCTCTCGCAGTTGGCAATTTCAATGTTTCATTCTTTGTAAACACACCGATAAATTTGGAGCGCGTGATTCGTTCACTATTCATTACTCTCTGAAGTGTATTCGCGTCCATTTTAGAAGTCAGTGACAACACCCCTAAATTTATCAACTTCTATTAGGGCTTGTGACTCGAGGTATATTAGTACACTAATAGGGGCATCTATCGGCTTGGCGAATTCCAATCTGACTGAGATAGTTCCACTCTGTTGTGCACTTAAGTGTGTATTTACACTAGCAGATAAGTCGGGTGTGATGTCAATCGGATAAAGGTTAAATTGATCGATGAATTCTTTCTGCGTTATCCCAATCCCGAGCTCATCACAAGCACCTGCGATATGGGTCAGTTTACTATATGCTCTCGCGCAAAGCGGGAACACAGCGTCTGATGAGTAGTCCGTAACCATAGTCCCCCCCAATGCAACGCCATTTACGTATAGAGTTATATTTTTAAGGCCGAAATTCTCGAATTTAAAGGCGCTCTTTTTATATTTTCCATTCGTCGAAGCGTGATCCTGCATTCCAATTAATAACCTTTTAGATAGAACTACCAGGGCCACGTTTTTTATTTGTTTCGAGGCCAACCCTGCTGGCACTGTGTATAGTTTGATCTGTACTCTGTTAATTGAGTATTTTACTGTGGCATGTAGTAAATTTTTCTCAATTTCTATTTGTTTAGGCGAACTTAATCTCACACGGCGTATGCGAAGGTATGTTTCCATAATATGAATCACAACGGGCTTTGCACCCTCTTCATCAGCGCCCCAAATTTAAACAAATCTGAGGATTCGTGCGGGTGAGCTTTATTTTCATATCCCCCCCATTCACAAGCAACTTCTTCTGGATTTGTGAAGGTTGTATGCGGACTCCCAAAACACTCATATATCTTTTTAGAATTTTTTAATTTGTCCTTTATACTACTTTCGTCTTTAGTCTGATATATAATAGCCCTCAGCAGTTAAAAAGGTATCCTTCTCTTCTTTGGAAAAGTTCAGCACATTTTCCAGATAGGCTTGTAGGTGATAATACCCCGTTCTTGCCGAAATGTTGACCTGATTTAAATATGTATACCACACTGGTTGAATATGGAGTGCACAAAGTTTGTTTCAGGGTATACAGCATGTTTGTCATCGCAGCCCTTTCCATCAGAATGTGCTATACGTAGTTTAGCATACATGTGCACACAGCTTGGATCAAAAAAGTAAGGGCCTGAGCTGGGTATCACGAATTCTAGAGGAACACTCGGGGAACTAATTGTGTTTAACGGATTAATTGTAATAAAGTCACTGTGCTCAATAGAAACTTCAGTTGGGGGCATGTCAAAGAGGGACAGCTCCGATTTACAACATTGTGAACTACAAGGATGGATGAAGCGTTCCATGACGAGTCAGAAATAGTGCCACCTCTCTCGACAAGTAGTAAACAGTCTATGATTCATGAGAGCAATGTCCTTAACTTATATCAGTCAAAAAAATGGTCAACCATAGGTTTCAGTCGCTTAGAACACTTCTTCTTTTTTGATGTTATTTTACGTATAACGCCACATGCTGGTAACTCCTTCCTCCGGACAGGCCTCTTCTTCTTCTTCCCACCACACGCATTTTTCTCTTTTCATCTTTGATGATTTCGTCCCGTGTACGCTTTAAGTGTTTTTTAGAGCTTCTTTAAATTTAGCCCCGCCATTATGTCTTCTGCTGTGTTAAGACCTGATTGTAACGCTTTCCTCCCGAGGTATCTGGCGCCCCTCTTCAGCAAGGGGACAGCCATGCGTAGTATGGTTGAAAGAAATGGATCCAAGTCCACTACCACGCTGGTATCTCACACCTCGATAGACTGAGAAAGGCTTTCGTTCCATTATAACTCAGTGCGTCGAAAGTGCAGCTTCACTGTTGTTTTCCCTTAATCGTTCTTTTATATATTGAGATATTGGTTAATAGATTAGTCGCGATATTCACATAATGGGGTTTGTCATATGTAATGCTCAACCTCCTCCCTCTATGGTTGGGAATGTGATCAATGCGCAGCAGGCGTGCCTGGGTATCCCGAACAAACTGGTGCTCCGTTATATTGCTGTAAATATAGCACATGTCTGGAGGTGTATAGCCATCACTCAATTTCTCCAGTTTCAACTGATACATTAGGCTGGACAAGTCATGTTGTGCCTCGTGAAATGTATTTCTTTGAATGGCAGCTCCATATCGCCCCTCGGTTAAATTTTGAACACTCCTTTGTCTTTAATATTTCTGTTAGCCTGTGATTTTAGGATCAGAGTATATGCATGGGGATCTTTCTTTACAATTTCGTATACTAAATCAGCCGTAAAATTTGAGCTTTTTAAACTTACGTTTAAGTCTCTCACAACATCCTCGGCCGCACCATAGCGGCCCGGGCCTCGTGTTACTACTGTAGTGCAATACATTGCAACCCCACTCAGGGCGGTACCCATGGTTTCATCCCGAGTTACCTCTGCATTTTCACACTCATTACAGTCTCTAAGAACCGTAAAAACGGGTTCTTTATAATCAGTATTTAAAAAAAAGTGTATCCAACTGAATTTCGCATATTCCAACCTCATACGTATCATATTAAAATTCTCGTGTAAATAAGTATTTTTTTAAGATTTTCTAAATTTATAAATCAAAATTACAAAATATCCTTCAAATGTAACTTTGGTTGGTTGGTCGCCTTCGCTTGTTAACACGTCTAATGACGCTATAGTTGGCTGAGAGAGAACGAGCAGAAGGGATTCTGTCGTCGGACTTGCTCCAGGTGATTTTAAAATTGTGCTGTTAAATATTCATGGTCTTTTGAAGTTTTGTTCATTTAAAAATATTCAAGTGATTTTGTCAAAGTTAATTATATTTTTCTTATTTATAGATATTTTTATTTAGATCATTTTTTAGATAATTTTCAGATTTGATTCATAATTTCAGGAACCATATGGTAAGATTAAATTATTTAACAAATTTTACACTGGTAAGTGGAGTTTATAATTATAATTTCATTAACCTTAATCAGGCCAAAATTTCTTATCAAAATTTTCAAATTATTTAAATTCAATATTTAATTATTTTTTTCGCAATAACTTGATAAGAAATTTTTGGATCAAGATTATAGTTGGCTTTATGCTTTAGTCTAAAGCCTGGGTAATTTAGTCAATTACTTAGCTAGTTTAGTTTACTGTTTAGGTGACTCTAGATATTAGGGAACTTTTAGGTGGAAACAGTGCTGCCTCAAAATTTGCTGTGGTAAACATTTACTGTAAGGTTGAAGAACGACGTTTCCTTATTGATTTGATTTATTTGGGATATTTTGTTCGGGTTCCGTTTCATTAATTTTAAGTTGATTTAAGTTTGTTAAAGCTACTTAAGGCTATTAAAATAAGTTTTTTTAGATGTTAAAGCAAGGTTGAGACTATTTACATAGTTTCGGTATTTTATTTGGGCTAAGCATACTTGGGTAACTTAGGCCTGTTGGTTAGCCTATTTACAGTGTTCCTTGAGTTTATTTATAAGTGGTTTGGTCCTGTCACAATAACTTTGATTAATTTTGGTTTTACGGTGTTAGAATTTGTTTAGTTAAAAGTTTGGTTAATTATTTCATTAGGTTAGGTTTTGGTGTTTAAATTTTACGTATTTAAAGTTAATTTAGGGTCTGTTTTTTAAGGTCAGGTTATTAGAAAGGTAAATAATTTGTTAATTTGAGTTGATTCTTTAAGTGACTGTTTCATTATTAAGTTGGTTCTTAACTATTAATTTGAGAACTTAAATTTCATTAATGATGTCTGAGGTTGACTCTGACTTTGAAGATACTGTTTTGGGCTCCGCCCTTCCTGATTCTGATTTTGATGCGGAAGGTCGTGCGTCAATAGTGGTTAATTGCAAAGCCGTACGCGATTTAGTACGTAAACGCGCTGTGTTTAAGCGTAAAGTCACGCTCACTATTAATAAAACAAACGATTTTTTAGCAAATGCACAGTTAAATAGTGAAATCTTGTCAGCTCAAACAAAGATCATAAGTTCTCATCTGGATCAAATTAGAATAGTTAGATATAAATGAGTATCAAGTTCACAAATTGTTTAAAGTAGACAAATCTTTGTTCGATAGAGTTGGAATTTCAAACAGATTTCCATTTAAAAATAACAAATACGTTAACTAATTTGAAACATCAGTTTGAAAGTTCGAATCAGGCCTAATTTGCAAACACCTCGACCATCTGAGGCAAATAATGCATCGTTCATGTCAAATGAAGGTGTAGATAATCTTCAACAAATTTTAACGGGAGTTAAAGCAGTTTTGAAAAGGCAAGCGCAACTACCTACCCTAAAATGTTCTACCTTTTGAAGGTGTTAAAGACAGATAATTTTCAAAAATTTTTGTCAGTTTGAAAATTTAATAGGGTCTCGGGAAGATCTTAGTGATTGTGCTAAATTAGCATACTCTAAAGGTTACCTTAGAGACTATTCCTTTACGATTGTAAAACATTTATCAAATAATGATCTCAACTATAAAGTGGCCCTGCAGCTTTTGAAAAGTTTCTCGATATACCTTTCATCATTGACGAGTATTTTAAGAAACTTATAACGGCTAAACCTTTGCAAGATTATGATTACTCCAAATTAGTTTGTTGGTTAAATGAGGTCAAAGCTATCTTGTATGACCTCAAGGGCTATGGAGTTGGTCTGTTTATTGAAAATTCAGCAGGAAATAAATTGATTGCTCACATAATTTTTCAAAACTTACCCTTATCATTTAGGCGTGAGTTAAATCATAAAGTAAAATCTAACTATCCTTCTATCAATCAAATATTGGACAATTATATTTCAGTCATCAAAACCTTAGAAAAATTTAAGCCTGTTAACATCAATTTAAATAAGTCCCAAAAGCCCTTTCAAAACAAAACTCAGTCTAAGAACAAAGAAAAGAGCGAATTTAACTCTTCAATTGATGAAGCGGCTCCAACTTTACAGAATTTTAAAAACTGAAGCTCAGGTTCTCAGCCGAGTTCATCCAAACCTAAAGCAGATAATCAAATGAGTGCTAAGCCCAAAATTACAAAGTTCTGTAAACTTTGTACGGGAGAGCATTCCATATTAAAATGCCCGAGTTTCAATAGTGTAGAGAAGCGTAGATCTCGCTGTCTCACTTTAAAATTATGTTCAAACTGTTCGCATTCCAATAATGAGTGTCCGGCTATTGAATACGGACTGACTTATGCGTGTTTTTTCTGTAATGCACATTACTCATATTTCAGCTTTGTGTCGTCATTCTGACAAAAATAACTCCTGACTAGTGCACGACCCGCAATTGATCGTCCATTCTAGCGTACTCTCAACAGATTTGTCTAATTTTAATAAATCCAAACTATCTGATCTCTTACTTCACATTTTGACCTTAGAGTTCGCGTTTAGGAGTAAGGCTCGTAATGTGCGATCGTACATTTCGGCCTCAGTTGTACTTGATTTAGGGTGCGACCTGGCAGAACTTCAACCCTACTCCTATAACATAAAAACATTTATTGGTTCACAAAACAGGCATGTCAAAGAAACCGAATTGAAGTCAAATTAAATTCAAATAAGTCATCTCAAAGCTTCAACTTTATAGTGGACGACCAGCTTTCCTTAGATTACGAAGTCTCAGGGCTGGATCGTGCTATTCAAAAAATAAAAGAAAATGGATATCTGTTGGCCGATACAGGTTTCAACAGTGTCTCTGACAATGCTGTAAAAGGGGTGCAGGCTCTTTTCGGGGTCGACATCCTCCAGCATTTGATCAATGTTAGGACCATTCCTTGTTCTGGTGGGGCTGCTCTGGAAACCTCTTGGGATATAATTCCTTTTGGCAGTATCTCAGCCTTCACTCACGGTGAAACTTCTTCGGATTGTTCCTCCGTTTTTAACCTTACTAACCCCCGCTGGTTCTACCATTTTTAAACCATTTACTAACCAGAGCTGGGCACTTGCGTTTTTTTGCCCGTTTTTTGCGGTACTGCGGTACTACTACCGCACTACCAAACCGGTACCGCATAACGCAGTACCGCAAAGGATCGCTGAAAGTACAGCAGTACCGCTACCGCATTCAAATTTCCCGCGGTACTTTCCGCGGTACCGACCAACACGGTAGTACCGCAGTACCGCAAAAAAAACCGCAAGTGCCCAGCTCTGTTACTAACAATAGTGAGGGTCCAGATAGGAATATGGTTTCTGACTACGATCGTAATCAAAGTAATGAAGCTGAGTTTCAAAAGTCAAAGCCCTGAGGGTATCAAAAGCGATTCGGTTTTGTTTGACTCATATGCGCAGACAAATACCAAACTATCACCAAATCAAGGTGGTACTGTTCAGAATCGACCTTGCTTCGGGGAGGCTGCCCATACGTCGAGGTCGGTGTGTGAAGTGGGTGTTACTTTGAAGGTCGAGGTAAATAAACCCAAACAAAAGGACGCTTTGGTTGATGGGGGCGTGGAATTGTTGGTCATTGCGATTATGCATCCGTCTTCCATTAAATTTAATGGATTCGGAACCAGACTTGGACTTGGGACTTGAGCATTTGTATAGCTTGGATTCAATAGTCATGAAAATGCTGGAAGTTTGGATGAGCTTAAAATTCAACAATTTTGCGATTCGATTGAGCTTCGAAATAAGATATCATGTAGAATTGCCTTAGCATGATGATCGAATAAATCTCGTTCCCTCTCATCATCAAATAGCCTTGGCAACTTTAAACAGTAACTCAATTTCTCGAGAAGAGAGCTTACCATTCAGTATAATGAAGTTTTTCAAAATCAATTAAAAGAAGGTATTATAGAAAAAATAAATGTTGATCCCTGTAATTACGACAATTACATATGGATTCCACACAGGCCGGTAATTAAGGGTGTTGCCCAAGTCACAACTAAGATCCGCCCAGTTTTTAACTGCAGTCTTAAAACCGAAAGCGGGCCTTCTTTAAATGAGGCAGCATTCCCGGGCATTGATTTAATGGGATCCTTATTTAAATTGATTTGTAAGTTCAGAACTAATAAGTATGTTATGTTAGAGCCGATATCAAAGCAGGCATTTCTTCAAATTAAATTGGAATCGGACAAACAGATTTTGCTTTTTTTGGAAAGAGGATGGTTGTCCGGTCACATATAGGTACACCACCATCGTTTTCGGATTTTCTAGTTCACCATTTATTTTAAATTATATCAAGTGTCATATTGATAGATATGAAAACTATTTGTGTTCCCGGGTACTTACTCTTTGTATGTCGATAATTTGATTATTTCACATTCAAATTCTGAAGTTCTCTAAGAGCTTTATTCAAATAGTCAAATGTTAGAGGGAGGATTTGAACTTCGCTCGTGGAATACGAATATCACTGAATTAAAGCGAAAGATGATTCAGGATGGGAAGGCCGAGGAACATGGTAGTGGGTTAGAACGTGTACTAGGTTATCACTATGAAGTGGACTCTGATACTATTAGATTAATGGATTTCGAACTTGAGTTAGCTAGCACTAAACGTCAAATTTTAACAAGTTTCAAAAATATTCGATCCCTTCTCTATTTTTTCCCGTCACTATCAGAGGTAGAATTCTAGTGCAACACTTATGGTCGTTAGGATTGACATGGGATCAGCAATTAGATGAAGCGGAAACAAAAGAGTGGAGAAAGATATATCGAGACTTCATGCAGTTAAAGTCCATTCAGATTGATAGATCTGCTTTCAATGATGGTGTTTCCTTAAAGGTGTTTTGTGATGCTAGCAAAACATGCTATGGCTTTATTGTGTATGCAGTGAGCAATTCCCAAGCTAGATTAGTTTTTGCTAAAGCTAAAGTCCTCCCTTGAAAGGTAGAACCTTGCCCTCCTTGGAATTGCTTTCCGTTTATTTAGTCTTCAAATGTTTGCCGCAGTTCTTATCAGCAGTTCAAGGTCCATTTGACTCATTTCTTGTGGATGCCCAAATAGTCCTCTCTTGGGTACTCTCAAGTGATATCAATTGCAAAAATAAATCTGTTTTCATAAAGAACCGTCTTCAGGACATTCGTTCTGTGCGTCAGAGCATTCAGTGTGATTACAATGTTCCAATAACCTATGAATGTGTAGCATCTCATGATGATCCCGCTGATTTAATCACGCGTGGAATTACATTCAAAGAACTCGAAACTCGTTTAAAAATTTAGTTGCAAGGTCCTATTTGGTTGACATTAGATGCAAAATATTGCCTAAATATGAATTGAGATGTTTGTCAGATTCTAGTAAGAACTTAATTCAAACCTCGCTTATCATTGATGTTTCCATTCTAGATGGTACTACCAAGATTGAATATTTTGTGATGTCAAAAATGGGTTCAAACTTAAACAAATTACTTCGTGTAACAGGTTACGTTCTTAAATTCATATTCAAACTCAAAGAATGCAGCTATAAACTGCGTTTAAGCTATATTGGCTATATAGAATGCAGTTAGTTTTGAAAAGGAAAAAACTTCCAAGAAAATAAAACATCAAACAAATTCGGAAATCCCAGATTTAGTGAAGAATTTAGATTTGTTCCTTGACGATGTTTGTTTAATCAGAAGTAAAGGTAGAATTGTCAAATCTAATTATTATGACTACAATGTCATCAATCCTATCTTGCTAGCTAAAAATTATCTCGTTTATTTAATCGTCATGGATTGTCATTTACGCTCTAAACATCTAGGCATTCAATCCACGTTAAACATGCTCAGAATACAAGGGTATTGGGTAACCAAACCTAGCAGACAGTCAAAGGTATTCTTTGATTGTATGGTCTGCAAAAAATTTAATAAATTTTCTTTTCAATATCCTAAATTCACAAATTTCACAAAGGCCCAGGTAAACTTCTTCCGCCCCTTTAAACATGTAGGTGTGGATTTCACTGGTCACCTTTATGTCAAGATTCAGACAAACGATCAGTTAAGATGTTTATTTTAATTTTCACATGTCTCAACATACGAGCGGTACACATGGAATTATTGCCAGATATGTCTACCAAATCATTTCTCCTTGCTTTTCAAAGATTTTCCAACCTTTATGGAGTGTGATTTTGTTTACAGCGACAATGCTAAAGGGTTCATAGTGGGAGGTAATAATTTAGAATCTGATGAATTTCAGGAACATATGAAAGCAAATAACATCAAACATATTAGACTTCCAGTTATTCCGCGTGGATGGGTGCGGCTTGGGAGAGATTAATCAGAGTAGTAAAGAAATGTTTGTACAAGACCATAGGAAGATCCAGATTAGATTATTATGACCTTGTTATGCTGCTTTCTAACATTCAAAATGCCATTAATTCAAGACCTTTCCCTTACATGTCATCAGAAAGGATTTCATTCCGTTGACCCCTAATTCTTTTTTTAAAATTCATAGTAACACTAGCCTAGCGATAAAAGTCGAGGATAATGATGCCGACGACCCATTGTGGACGCAGTATGCACCGTCGCATGAGGATTTAAATGCCTCCTTCAAAATAATGATCGAGAAATTTAATAATTTTAGGACTTTGTGGTACGAATCATATCTGCTCAGTCTTCGCGAATACAGCCGCGATTTTTTCCAGTCCAACTGGATTAACCGCATTAAAGTAAATGATGTAGTCCTTATCAAGTCCCCTTCAAAAATTAGGCCCTTTTGGCAAATGGGAAGAGTATTGAAGCTTTTCATGGGTGACGATGGCAAAGTTAGGAGCGTTCAGCTTAAACGTGCTGACGGCCAGATAACGCATTACCCGATCTGTCATCTATAGCCATTAGAAATTTGAATTACTCATTCCGGTTCCAGAAATGAGGTAAATAGTGATTCAGATTCCGATGGACCTCAAAACTCAAAAGAAGCCAATAATAATTCTCCAACATAAAGACCTAAAAGACAGGCTGCTCTTAAGTGTCTTCAACGTCTTAAGGCAATGCAGGAAAACAATTAAAATTAAATTTTTTCACACTGAGTTTTAGTAAAAGTTAATATCAGGAGGACCACTGCAACAAACCATTCAAAGGGTTTATTGCAGTTCTCGCCGGGCAGGTTGTTAAAATTCTCGTGTAAATAAGTATTTTTTTTGATTTTCTAAATTTATAAATCAAAATTACAAAATATCCTTCAAATGTAACTTTGGTTGGTTGGTCGCCTTCGCTTGTTAACACGTCTAATGACGCTATAGTTGGCTGAGAGAGAACGAGCAGGAGGGATTCTGTCGTTGGACTTGCTCCAGGTTATTTCAAAATTGCGCTGTTAAATATTCATAGTCTTTTGAAGTTTTGTTCATTTAAAAATATTCAGGCGATTTTGTCAGTTATATTAATTCAGTTATAGGTATTTTTTCTATTTAGATAATTTTGATTTTTGATTCATAATTTCAGGAACCATATAGTAAGATTAAATTATTAACAAGTTTTACACTGGTAAGTGGAGTTTATAATTTCATTAACCCTGATCAGGCCAAAACTTCTAATCAATTTTCAAATTATTTAAATTCAATATTTAATTATTTTTTTCGCAATAATCACGACCCAATTCAATGGGTCCATGGAGTTCTGTTACAAAGTTGGCCAGGGTGTTCTTAAGGTGTACAGAGAACAGGAGTGACGTAGAAATGGTTAGGCGACATGTTGCGTACTGATTAAGCTTCATTATTGTATCAGCTTTTATATAGGTGTTGAAGCTTTCGGGGTACCCCAACCATTTCACCAGGTACTTTTTTTTTTCTCCTGAACTTTGGCTTCCTAAAGTTTTTCCAAATTTAAACGTTTTTTCTAAATCAAATGTCACTTTCTGCAACTCCTCTCGGTAAAAGCCTCCTGCGATTTCTTCCCCATTCAAATTTTCAACGTAATACAGCATTATCTCGTCTTTAATTTTCCTAGCCCTAACTTTAAAAATCTCACGTGCCCAACCTTGCTCAAACCCCTTCGCGAATTTATTCCCCGAACGCGACAGCCTTACATAATCATTGATTTTGAAATGCAGTGTGTGTGGTGATGTTCCAAGAATATCTCTTCTTACATCAGGCTCTGGGCGCGTAGCTCTTTCTAAAATCTCGTTAGGTGTTGTTCCAATCGTGCGATGGTGTGACCGGTTGTATGACGAGGCCAATGATTCCAGAATGTCTATATATCTGTTTTTTTTGTGTAAAATAACGATGCATGCGTTCCTTTATAGTACGTTGAACTCTTTCAGTAAGAGGCCTTATGTATAGAATTTGTAGTGTAGTAGCTGATGTTAAACTCTGTCATTATGTTCTGAAAAGCTCGGCCTATAAATTCTTTCCCCATATCCATACAAAAATAGCCAGGAACCCTGTTTTCTTTCAACATCAACGTTTTGGTGGCTTTAGCAAATGTTTCAGGCGATTTATTTTTCAGAGGAATTAGCCACATATCTAGATAATACCACTATTATGAATAGGATGTAGCGGTAACCATCGTTATACACTGAATATCTTTGCATGTCTGTTAAATCTGTTTGACAAATAGTCAATCGAGGCCGCTGTTGTCTTGGCTTTTTTAAACCTTTTTCTCACCAGCTTATGAAGTGTATAAGCGTCCTGCTCCCGCAAAAACCTCATCTTGTTTTCCTACTCCATTACTGTAAACACTTTTGTACAGTCTATCAACGCCTCCGTAGGTGCTAGGCTAGAAATGTCATAATAACATTTCTTAATATGTTAGCCATTTGCGTATTTTAGAGCCACGTGGAGACGGTCGACCGTTCTTGTTGTTTGGCCTCTTCTTTCTCCTCTTCAGAGGTGCTACCGCTGGGAGTGATGGCGTTCTCAGTTGACACATGCGAGGCATGTTCCAAGTCTTTTAACCTGTTCAGATTTCCTATCAATGTTTTGGGGATATTTATTTGTTGTAGTCTTCCTTTAATATGCTCCACTTTCTCACCAGATCCTGGACCATGTCAACGATATTCGAGCCCTGTACCTTTGTTCCTTCCACAATGATCTCACCTGTATCGGTCCACTGTATGTTGGGATCCTCATTCAATAGATTATGAAGACTTAAACCTTTATTCCTCAATGTATGTGGGAGGGTGCTTTTTAATACATGCTTGATATGTTGTAGGACCGACCCTTTATTCTTAGGATCTGGGCCCGACGATAGAGCTGACCAACCAATGTCGCTACGCTCATCGTTGTCCGTGCTGTACCTAATAACCACCGGGGATCTCTCTAGGATTCTTATAATTTTCGTACTCAATGAAGAAATTTCTGCAGAGCTTCTTGGTATAAGATTCTTTTCTCAACATGAGTTTTTTCACTGTTTAATAGGGCTAACAATTCGCGCTCCATTCTTTTAAGCCTGCTTTAACGGGATTCTAGAACCGTGTCTGGGCTCTTTCAGCTTTGCAGTGAAGCATATACCTCGTGTGGAATCACTACCACTTTCTTCATTATATTAATCTAGTTAGTAAAGGCCCCAAAACTGAAAATAAAATGGAGAAATGACCCCCCGCTCTTTGTACAATAATTCGTTTTTTCTTCCCCACAGTATGACTTACGAGCGAGTGCACGTATTATGTTCTTGTAACGGCGTAGGCGAGCCTTCTGAGGGGGTTTCATTATCTTAACGTTATAAATTGCAATGTATCAGATTTCATAGATACATTTTAAAAAGTCCGAGTTGATATTTTTAACAAACATCTGTTGCATTGCCCTGGGCCTCTTTATCATTCTGGAATATACCATTTCAGGCTCGTTTGGAAGTATTAGTTCTTAGAAGCACCCTAAACGTGTTTCGCGGATGGTCACAAAGCAAATATCCGTGACGTTGACTTGTAGCTTCTTTATAAAGTCCCAAAAACTCCTTACGCTGATTCGGGAACATTTGATTGGCTAATACCCCAATTTTTGACATCTCTACGTTGCGCGAATAAAACTACATATTGTGTATTTAACACATCCCGCATGTATCTATTTTAGAAAAATATATTCGGTTTGATGAACACGGTTATGTTAAGATGGTGGGAGAACACTAAATGTCTCAGCAAACGTTTTATTCACTTCCAACATGAGATCGTCAATTATGATACAATGACTATGTTCATTTCTCTTTAACGAATTAACGTCATATACACTTTTGTGGAACAAAATATCATCATGGTACTCGTTGAATACTGACTGGTACGTCGAATAGCACCATATAACTTTATGCACAAATTTTGAGAACATCTCTCCCTTATCTTTAATGATTTTAAGCACGTGTATTATATCTGGCCCAACAGGATGTGGTAAAACATCCTGTAGGGCCAGATATAATACACGTGGACGGGCTCGTGATCCTGAATTTTTCTAGATTCCATCTCTAACACGTCACACCCCTAAGTGGGCCATTTACAAAATATAATAATTTAAGTGGTATTCCTTATATTCTAGTCTTGTTCTTCCACAGAACCGTGAATGAGGACGAGGTACAGCATCATGTCCCCATCATCGATATTACAGGCGACCCCGATGAGTGTAGTTGTTGTCACAGCCTCCACCCTCGCTGACGAGCCAACACCAGCGAAACCTGTAGCACCACCACGCGACAATTCAAAGCGGAGGCATGATGAAGAACCTTCCACGTCAGGTATAAAGCGTGCTAGGAGTGTACCAGTTGTAAACCTCTAGTAATAGAGCCCCAACCCTCTACGCCTTAAGACACAAACCCCACACTAGGTCCTTCCTCAAATAAAAATGTACCCCCCTTATTCCTGACTAACCCTGGCTAGAAATCGGTATATAGTCAGGGTTGACCCTGGATCCAGGTATAGCAATGGTGTTGAACACGAACTACGGCGCGTAGTTGAACGTATTGTGGAGTTTGTCCTTCAGAACCGCGACGAACGCGAAGTCAGGACGAGGCTGTTCTTCCGGTTCAGGTCAGATGACGGGGATGTAGATGATTTTTGGGTAGTAATACCATTCAGACGCTTCGCAACTGTAGATAGAGTATATATTAGGCAGTATAATGCAGACATCTCAAAGTAGTACAGCCTTCAATATGGATAACTTCACGGTAGATATTGACCGTGTATTCCGTGTTGCGGGTCATAGCGCCACCTTATACTCTTAACTTCAATTCTCCGTCTATTTACAGACGGCATATAAACACCGATCGTGGTTGCGGCTTTATAGCATTAGTCTTGGCCCGTATGTTTACTGTGCTAAATACATGGGCCCAAAAAATTTGGTTGCCTACGGTTGTGCAGCGTGCTTGGAAACTGGCAGCAGATTGCAAGCTTGAGTTTGATTGTAATATGGGTCCTGAGGAGTTGAGAAGGATGGAGCAGGAAATTAATGTTCGTATAGTTGTATTTGGAATGGATCGTCGTAGGAACTTGTATATTTTTAAAAGCAGTGTGAGAGATCGTACAAAACCCCTATTTATTTTAGGACTGTCAGGGACAATGTATCTCCCCATCCGTAATATAAGGGACCTTTACGCGAGTTATGATAAAAGTCGAAAATATAGAAGGCATGATTTGTGTGAGGGGTGTCTCGAGTTTGCGGAAGATATAGTGAAACATTTCAAGGATTGCCACATGGTATGTGACCAGTGTAAAAGCTCCAAATGTGAGTCTTGTAGTTAAAGCTGAGAAGAGGGATTGTAATGTGTGTAGACGTACATTTTTCAATAATATCTGTTTTGAGTTCCATAAGTCAATTAGCACTTGTAGGAAAATGAGAATCTGTGAATGTAGTATGTTTCATATATGATGGATAATTGGGGGAAATTTACACACATGTAGTGAAATTCATTGTTCTACATGCCATGAGAAATATAAGGTGGATGGAGTAAAGGATGTATGTTATATGAAAGACGCTAAGCCTAAAAATAGACCTTGTGTACTACGATATAGAAACATCCACAGCTGCTGAAACCAAAGAGGTTATCCCACATCTACTTGTAAGCCAGACTATCTGCGATGAGTGCATGGAAGTCGAGTGATGAGTGTCACTAATGTGGTAAACGGACAAACGGTTTTAAAACGATTGCACACGAAAAGATGAAAAACTTATACAGATGTAAATAAGAGGTAATGTACAGTTTAATGACACTTTATTATTCACACTTTGTAAATTAGCCAAGCTACCCAAGGTAATGGGTGTCGCCGAGGTTTCAAAAGGGTATTTCCCTTACACTTTCCTCACTAGCGCTACTTTAAATTACGTAGGACTACCTCCTCCCAAACATTACTTTAACTATGAATGTATGAGTACAGGTGAACGTGAACGTGAAGATTTTGACCGCTACTACAATCGTTTTAATGAATCTAATCCTCACACTGTAGCTGATTAATGTGAGCCTTATTGCGTGAATAATGTGCGCGTGCTTAGAGTATGTTTCCAGGCCTTTAGAAAGATGCATATAGACCGTTTCAAACGGATCCGTTACAAGTTGCAACCACGATCTCCTCATTGTGCTTTATGGTGTTCAAGAACAATTTCATGCCTAAAGCACCTTAGCCGTCATTCACAGAAACAATCCCCGTAGTTATGGGCACAAGGCTATTTACTGGCTCATACATATACAGCAGCAGACAGGTGTATATATAAAGCATGCCCGCAACACGGAGGAAGTACCCATTACGGTGAGAAGACTCTCTACTCCTTTAGCGGCTGTTGGTAGCACGGATGCCCATGTCCTGAGTGGAATCGTAGATATCCACGGTAGATCTCCTGCCGACAGTTTTGCATGGACCCGCACCGCAATCAGCTTATAGGCACCCAGTTCATTCACAAAATCTTGTGGGAACATGAGTATGATGCGCTGATGGAAACAGATGAACAGTACCGTGAAGAGATGAACACGATCAAGCGTTCAATGGTGCTCGATCCTCTCAAATGTGGTGATAGCTTGTTCGGAGGGCGCACAAATCCCTTCAAACTTTACTTTCCGCGTACGGAGGGCGTGAAACTCCCTTATTACGACTTCTGCTCTTTATACCCCTACGTGTTGAAGAACAATCCGTACCCCGTAGGTGCACCTAAAAACTGGTAGTACCAGCCTTGTCCACCATCGAAGAGTTCTCAGCAAGTTTGAACAAGAACTATTTCGGTCTTTCTTTCGTAGACGTTCTCCCCTTCACGATTTATGGATGCCGATCTTACCTGTCGTTATATACCACAAGTTCATGTTTCCCTTGTGCGCAGATGAGAACAATGGGGCTTGTAATCACACACCCAACCAACGTAAAGTCAGAGACCTATATACAAGCTCTGAGTTGTCCCTAGCCGTTCGCCATGGCTACAGAATATTGAAGATGAGGTGTGGGGGATTCAGAAGCTACCCAACCTTTCCACGCCATATATAAACACTTTTCTGAAGGATAAGGTAGAAGCATCAGGGTATCTGCGAGGAGTTGATACCGAAGATGAAAAATCGGCTTATATTCAACGTGACCGTGAAGGGATACAACTTGACCGTTCCCAAATTGTAAAGAACCCAGGCAAGCGTTTTAGTGCAAAGTTGTCTAAATAGTCTTTGGGGAAAATTTGCACAGAATACAGGCAAGGGGAACGTTACCTAGCCCAAAGTTATAACGAGGTGTGGGATTATGCCAACGCTCCCGATAGAGGTTATGGAGATCGTGAATGTAGATAATCCGTACATAATATAGTACATTACCGAATTGGCCACAGACACATCGCGTGTTACAAACATACCTGTAGCCAGCTTCACAACTGCATAAGCTCGCATCAAACTTTGGGGTCTATTGCATTATCTTGTGCGGAGGGTTCTGTACGCCGACACAGATGGTGTGATATTCACAGAGAGGGAGGGTGAATACATGCCGCCTATTGGGGAATTCCTCGGAGAGTTGACTGATGAGATCAAGGATGTATGGAGACATCGCATATGCCGACTCTTTTGTCTCAACAGGTCCAAAAACGTATAGGGTACGGGTCAGGTGGGCGAGGATATGAGATATATCGTGAACGCTAAGGGTATCACGCATAACCAGGCTAACCGACGGGTCGTTAATTTTGACTCGAAGGAATCTAGTGTGCTTGGGAGATGATGGCGATCAACCGCCCCAACTGACTGTAGGGACCCACAATTTTCGGGCGCAGAACCTTGGGGGGCGTGAAGGAACTTAGGGGTACGAAGATATGCCGTAACACCTGTAGGAAACGTTACCAGATGCCTGGTACCTATGATACCGTACCCTTTGGATACCATAATCCTTGATTGTGTGTGTTACTTGTTAACGATGTTTATTTTGTTTATATGTATTTGTATAAATATATATACCTTGAATAATTCGATGATATTTTTATTAAATAAATCGTGTTTCAATTAGTGTTTTATTTTCTCCTTTTTTTTGTGTACAGGAAAAGTCTTAAGCGCTCCCTGTATGATCGACCAATGGTCACGTGACTCCTACTACTACCTGGGCATGTCTCTACTGCCTGCTCAGTTGACCGCTGCAAGCCCTGGATCTCAGACGTGTATTTGACGAAATCTCACGTAAAAGAGAAATAGTGATGGTTACTTTTAATATTGAGTGCTTAAGTTTTATGAAGTGGTATTTGATAGTGAAGATGTGGTGGATCCTGAAAGACTCCCTATTCCTCCCTCCTTTGATACTTTTAAGGCTACAGTGAACCGTGCGAAGCTTGAGGAACAAGAGGTTCAAATACTCTACGGCTATTCTGACGAGAGCATTGTAGGATTTCTTGGTACACCGTACAAACGATGTATTGAACTATGTTGTAGGACTGCACGATATATGTAAGCTTTTATAAAGTTGTGGAAGAAACGATACGTGCAGAAGAGAAGCAACCGTTATGGTTAGCGAGTCTTGTTGATGAGTTGTGTGAGAAGTGGTATTATGTCATGTTGCATGATAGCAAGTACCTACTCTTACATTCTCAGTCGCAGGGTACAACTTGTCATAATGGAGAATCTGAAGTAGTTTTATCACTACATTAATATATATTATGACTAGGTTTGCAGTGAGGTTGTGGCTAAAGGCTTGCGTGAGTGTTTAATAGAACTTAGAGGCGAGTATCGCCTGCTAAGGAAAAATATGGGCACACGTTTCTCTCAAATAGTGCTCCGGAGTGTAAATAAAATGTTTAGTTCGTGAAAATCCCCTTGAACGAAAATGTGTTGTGCACATTTTGGGGAGTGGGAGTGATAAAACATTACAGCCGATATTACTTCATGTGTCGTAAAAATTCTCTGAACAAATACCCAGTATAATGGATACAGGCATTCACATGATTTACGTTGGAACAACACAGTACACGTTTCATCACCTTATGGTGTGACTCACTCCTTCGCACCTCCCGTCGAGCCGACCCGCCCACCTGTGGCTCAGTCATCTCAGAGCTTGAACCGACTGGACGTGCACCCCTCACAATGAAATACGATGGAGCTTCCTTTGAGTCATTGCGCGTGTTCAGGTGTAAAACCGGTGTCATTAACTATGTACTTGAAACGACTTGCAGACAAACTTTGGTAAACGGAATGTTGTTTAAGTGTTGAGGAGATGACTAGTCTTCGTGGTAGTTGGAAGTGGAGTGAGGATCGTTATAAAATACCTGCAGATGTAGGTACAAGAAGGGAACAGATTAATGATACTCCCTCATATGTCATTGTTTGTACGTTGTGTATAAATAACGGTCAGCCATGCATTGATATACGACATATGTGGAAGAATGCATCTGATAATAACGTTCTTGTCCCTACGCGAAACAGATTCATCTTCGACAGAATGTTTGAAATCGTCGGTCTCCGCAAGCTGAAGCCTATATTAGACGCTCGTATTACGGATATGATTTATTTTGACACGGTTCTTGAATATGCATACACCGCTCTGCTCGACGGATTTATAGAATGTAGGAATGAACAAGGCGAGAATGGTCTAGAGCTGGATGCTTATTTAAGAGGTTTAGACTCTTCGAAATATCCCGAACTTTGGTGCAAAGGACTTGAGCGGTACAGGGCATAGCTCGCATACACTGTTCACCCTGAAGAGTTGTGTATCTATATAATGAGTAGCTGTTATTACGACTTGGAAGATTATTTCAATTGCCGCTATGTAGAGTGAAGAACGAGTTCACGATTGAAAAGTTCGGGACGGTATTCTGGCTGTCTTTAAAGATAACTTACCAACCGAATGTAAAGTGGGCACAAAAATAGTATTGAATGATAAGGCCATTTATATAGAGTACAGATATTCGTATAACTTGAGCGACGAAATAATGTTAAGCCGCATTTACCGCGTATTGCAAATCAATGTGACTGTAGACTCGATTATGTGAGGTTAGTGTTTTGCTTAGTAGAACATAAAGTATTTTGATGTATATTTATTTTCAATATTAATTATTTAATATAATTGTGTGTGTATATATATGTATGTTTCCTCTATGTTGCTGATTATACTCCTTCGTTTTGTATTATTTTTTTTAAATATATTTAATATAACATCGTTTTCTATATATATATATATATATATATATATATATATATATATATTCCTCATTCATATTTCTTATGCTATTATTTTTTATTTTATTGATCATATATATTCCATCGTTTGATTGTATTTATTTTCTATATATTTCGTGAAATTAATTCCAATAATTCGTCTAAATAAACAGAATGATGTAATGGTGTTTTATTTAATTCGTTTGGTTGTAAACGATATTTAATTATACCAAATGGCGGCTTCTAAATCCACTGACGGATTTCTAAACCAACTGTCAAGATGTGAATAGCACAATCTGGCAGCTGGAAAGGTAATATATACATCTGCCTTCTAGATATTCTACGTCAACTGGCTGGTTAAGCCAACTGGCGGAAAGCCAGAATATATGCTTTAATTAATTAAATAGCGCAATCTGCTGACTCAACCCTAATAATATACACCTGAACAAGCCATTTCCGCCTTCTAAAAACCTAAGCCAACTGTTAAGAATATGATTTAATTAAATAAATAGCGCAGTCAGCAACTTAGCCAGTTAAGCCAACTGGCTGATTAGGATCTTATAACACAGCGGGCGCTCGGATGAACTCTCAATATGCGCTTGGCAATAGCCAAGCGAACACTCCTCTCGCTTTCTCTTTTCTCTTAAGTTAGGTATACCCCTTTGGGGGGTGAGGCCGTCCCATCACCTTCCCCAAAGACCCTCTCTTAGGTTAGGTATACCCCTTTGGGGGGTGAGGCCGTCCCAACTTCTCCCCCAGCAAGCTGGGCGAGTTATTGCAACTTGGGGGGGGTGTTGGAAGAGGTTATGCAACAAGGGGGAGGGGCTATCCCCTTGTTGTATAACCTCAACATTTCCTTTGCAACATTGATCAACATTTGTAATTGCATTGCACTAACATTTTGCGGTCATACTACTGAGCAATGCTCCCAACTCGGCGAGTACTGAGTTAAAATTGCCTTTGATTGCTGCAGATTTTTGTTTACGTTAGCAGATGAAAACTCACCAGACGTATAATTACGTATTTTCTTTACTTTTCTTCTCGAAATGGTTTTAATGACGTCGGTGATAAAAAATTTGATGACAAACGACGTAACGTATTTTTTATGTTAATGTAGGTCTCATTGTCTGGTCTGGTCTGTGTGATATGTAATCCCAATGCTCAGGGCCGGATTAACCATTAGGTTAATAAAGCTGCAGCCTTAGGCCCTCATATTTTTTATACCTTCGAGTTTAGGCCCTAATTTTAATATCATAAACGCTAAATCTTTGTCACAAGGTTAGTTAAGTAATATCATAACTGCATAATTACATTTCAGAGGTGGAAAATGAGTTTAGTTGTAGTTAAGAGGTTTTTTTGTCATATCTGGTGTATTATTGTTGATATATATACAGTATGTATGATGATCATCCATTTTTGTATGATTAGCTTCACATTGGCTTTTGTTTGCGGAATTATTTTTCAGACGTTGGGAATTTGGGCCAAGTGTAATGATCATTCAGCATGTCGAAGAAAGAGGGAGGTTTTGTTAGATATCACAGTTGAAAGCCAGGAAGGAAAAAATCATTCTCTACTTGAATTGTTTTTTTTTTTTAATGTACATTGCTTTGATTTTTGCTATTTGTTACATTTGGATAAATATACATTTCTATTTTAAAAGTTTTTATTAATTATGTACAATATATAATACATATATAGGCCCTTCCCTCTTATTAGCCTTAGGCCCCTGACAGCTTCAATCCGGCCCTGCCAATGCCTACATATTCTTTTGCTATTTGGCTCCACTACGGTAATTTTCACTATTCTCAGTGGGCTTCATCCCAAAACCCAAGGTAATTTGTAGTTAAACAATGCAATAAATTAATATTTTGTTTTAAATTATGACAAAGGTACCGTATACGGCTGCCGAGAGCTGCCCCGGGGCCGGGGAAGGATTGGTATATGGGCCCCCCTGTTTACTCAGTATTTTATTATGAATGTTTTTTGTGTACATAGCAAACTGATTATATGTCGGTCACTATTTAAAACAGTCTGAATAAACAACTCGGAGGAAAATGACCATTTTATTTTTCGAATCAATTATATTAATTTTATCACCATACAATTTATAAATGCAGTACCAGTCCATGCAGGCACACAATTGTTTACTGCAAGATTTTCATAATTAGAAGTGTACTTTCTCTGCCTTCTCTCTAGCAGTGGTAAATGATTCTGATAAAATTTGAAGTACGGGCTAACTGGCTTTCAATTACAATGGTTCCCAGATCTGTCAGTCGGTCTTGGGCATTGGTGGACCGCAGATATTTTGTTTCACTTTGACTATGATAATCTTTATAAAATGTACGTTCATTAATTATATTTCCTATCTGTTATTTAATTGTTTTATTAATATTTTTAGATTTTATCCCCCCCCCCACCCTCTTTCCGGGCCCCGGGGATTTATCTCGGCCTCCCCCGCCCTCTCGGCGGCCCTGGGTACTACATTGTAGGCTTATTTAGGCCTGGTGCTGAAATAGGCCTTGTTGTAAACTGTAATGTAAACTGTACGACAGACGTGTGTAGTTTTTCCATAATGTTAATTAACTTAATTATTCCTTGGTTCGAGGTCACCAGATTTTTTCAGATCACGTCAATTGATTGTCAATAACAAAACCGCCATAAAAGTGATAATGTTTCGTCGGATCTTCATTTATTTAGCAAAACAAATGTCGTGTATGGTTTTTTTTAATAGGAAATATAATGATGTTTAATAAGAAATTTAATGTTTATGGAGTATAATAAACTAATTAAAATGATACGAAATTAACATATGTAAAACGTAATTACTCAAAATATAAATCACTAATTAGCAACCTGTTAGAATTCGAAGCTTGAGGCATAAAATACCCAAAAGGCAGTCAAGAAACCAGTAGAGTATAAGAAAGAGCGTTTTGTTCGATTAAGATGTAATTGTGATTTAAAGTTAATTAAAAACTCTCTCCACGATCAAAACGTTAAATTATGAATCCGCGCTCGCCTTCCCTGTCGTGTTCATTGTTTCAATTTAAAATAAAAATCGGAAAAAGTATTAATCGTTGTAATTTCCCTCCTCCCTCGCTTTTTTAAAGTAAGATGGCGCCAAGCTCCATGTCATTTGAGAATCGGCGCGCTATCTCATTATAAAATACAGAGAAAGTGTAAAACAGTAGAAAGAGTGTAGATAATATAAGATGGAGCAATTAAATAAATATATTTAGTGTTAGGTAGATATTGGCTATGTTTCCTTTAAAAAAAAAAAAAAATATATATATATATATATATATATATATATATAGACCGACCAGAAATTCCTTTCCTCGCCGTTCTCAAATATCATGGAATCAAAACAAAGGCTATAAAACTCAAACACGTGGGCATGAAACAGGCCCACGAAGGAAACAGATTTTGTGGTGTATTTCCTGAAATGCCCACCAGAGGACGTCACAAAGGCTTATGAAATGAGAGTTCTCTCTCAACTCACTCTCACTTGCCACTTCCTCGTTTTTGTCATTACGTCTCGCTCTCAGCGCCTTCGTCAGTAACACCACTCGTTATGCCACCCGCTCTCCTCCCTTCGCCGGAGAGCGGCCCGCTGTTCCTTCAAGGCTCCGGTCGAGCATACACGAAGCCTATCATCAAGTAAGGCCCTCTACAATTTCGTCCTGCAATACGCAACATCACTACTGCAGGAGTTTCCGCTGGCCCCCTTTTCAAGAAGTCTCTACCCTCCCTCAACACTCATTCTCTCGCCGGTAAGGCCAGTCCGCCTTCAGATGCATCACTTTTGAAGCCCAGGTCCGTAAACCTTCTAGTAGCCTACAAGCCACAAGCCTACCTTTGCTTTCATGTTAAGCATTCCCGCGTAGCCTACATAGTATAACCTCAGCCTAGTGAATAGGCTATAACCAAAAGAGTACGCAAGCAACCGGTAAACTAACTTTCCTATTACGCCTACAGGAGGCCTGTTCAATTATTTTAACGTATTCAGCTATCTTACTATATTTGTACCCACTTGTTTATGTGCTCATTTATGCATTTTATGTTTACTTGCCTAATCCGTTTACTGTATCACATCGTACTCTCATTACCTCAGTTATTATAAGCTTAATTACTTATTATTGTGTGTTCACTGCCGCATATCTCATAAGCCTACCTAAATTAGTGTGTTTCGTGTCATTATTTTATTTACTTAACGCTTATACTGCGTAACCATTTCCTATTGCTAGTAATCAGTCATTCGTAATATAGCTCAATTATCGTTACAGAATTGTTAATCACTGTGAACAAATAATTCATTATTTTCCTAATTAAACACAAAACATAGTAATTTCTCTCTCCTTATTAAATATTGTTTGTTTGGGCTGTGCCCCAAACTGGTGACCCCTAATTATTCATTTCAATTTAATTCATAAATTATAGTAAGGCTACTTTCTAGGCCACTACAAATTGGTGATCCATAGGCTACTATGATACATATACCGGGTGTCCCAATGAAACAATTTTGAAACCTTATAATTTTTTATTGAATGATGCAAACAATGTAATATTCATAAAGTAAATAATCAATGTCATAAAGTTTCATATGATATATGTGAATTATAACATTTAGATACATTGTGCATAGCATAATGTTTCCTTTTGTTAAGATCTTCACATGTTATATGCTGAACAATTTGAAGCTTATATGGCTAGCGCTGCAGCCGCTTGCGCACGACTATGCACAGTTGAACGAGGAATCTGCAGTTCGACACTGGCACGATGGATGGACTTCTCGGGCTACTACCAAAGGCGCCGCGTATTCGTTCAACATCATCTTCCGATCTTGTTCGCCCTCCAGAGTGTTCCTTTAGAGCAGTGTTTCCCAACCGGGGGCCATATGGCTCCCTGGGGGCCACATGAAAATGTTAAGATTTAGAGGGGCCACAGACTCCATGAAGGGGGCCACAGGACTCAACCTATTGAAGCCTAAATTATAGTTAGGCCAATAGATAATTTTAATTTATGTAGTTGAATTACATTTTAAAAAATTATTAATACATATATTTTCCTTTTTTTTAGATATTTTATAATAGAATTTGAATTTATCTGTAAACAAATATTTTGCATCTTACAAGCTTATTGTGCGGCGCACTCCATTGTGCGCTTGATCGTTATGCGCCTGGCAGCGTTGTTGACTTGATAAAAATACTTCAGGTTGAAATCCTTAGTCTGTTTACCACGTGGATCGTCGCTGTAGTGTGTAAGTAGCTCTTATTTGTTTACCCTAATATTGCGAAGTTGTAGTAATTTTACTAGTTTTTTTAATTTATAATAGATTGCTATAAGTACAGTATTTCTTTTGATTATATTTTTTTATACTTAATACATAATATAAGTAAATAACTGCAAATTTTTGTTAGCCACTGTTTAGTTTTTGTTATGTTTATAGTCCTATGTGACAAATAATATTGTACCTGAATACAAATAGTTGTTTTAATATCCTTTATATATATTTGTTTTTGTAAAATAGAGTTAATCTGCATATTACCTACTGAAAATAATGCTTATGGGGGCCACAGGAAAAAATAAGGTTCCTAAGGGGGCCATAAGCCAAAACCGGTTGGGAACCACTGCTTTAGAGCACTGCTAGTCTCCTCAAATTTCTTGATCCATGCATATAGGTCTCTTCTGGTGGGTAGTTCCTTGTGAAAGGTTGTACGGAATCGCCGTTGCACCACAGTAGGGGACTTCAACTCGGCCATCCATAACACACATTTTGCTTTTTCTTGTGGGGTGAACATAATTCAATCTGAAGCAAACAAACATTGACAAACTTATGCATATGATGTAGTAACGTAACTGGCAAAGTTTCAACATTCTCACATTAATATTTTAAAAATTTACAGTTTCAAAGTTGTTTCATTTCGAATGGGACACCCGGTATATCAGTGATGTAGTCAAGCCCACCATGACCGAAACCGAGACCATATGCAATTTTTGCATGTATTCAATATTGTGTAGTGCCTAATTCCTAAGCTCTGTATTTCACATTCAGGAATAAAGATTCTAAAGAGGTTATCAAGTGATAGGTGCAAAAAATTTTCATAATTTATTCACAAATTCATAGTTTGTGCCTACTTAAAACAAGATAAGTGTTCGTTGCACTCAGTAGCGTAGCTAGGAGCGGAAGGACCCGTTGCAAAATTTCACTTATGGGGCCCCCCCTCGGAGGGGAGCCCATCAGTGAAATTTGAAACCACGTCGTTGGTTTGGGGAGGGGCACCTCCCCAAACCAACAGCGTTTGTTTAATTTGGAACCAAAATACGTAAAGCCTATTATGTTTCTAATTAATCAAATATAATGAATGAGCAAGAAGGGTTAGATATTTTAAAGTGAAGTGAAGAGAAGAGTGAAGAGTTCAGCAAGATGGAGTACATAATATATTTCAAAACATGCGAAATCAGTATTAGCAAAAATAAACACAAAGTTTGAGACAGATTTAAAAAAATATTTTTTTTTTTATATTATATTCATAAATTTCATGTAAACCTTTCTTCCTTGCTTTCACCTCCGCAAAATAATCTAATTTCTTTCATGTAGTTGCTGGGAATAGAAAAAAAATACATCAAAATTTTTTTTTTTTTTTTTTTTATTCTAAATTTTGAATATAAACTAGGCCCTTCGGGCCCCTGGGCTCATGGTATTTTGCCACCAACGCCACCCTATTGCTACGCCACTGGCTGCACTTGAGGAACATCACAGTGATATAGTCGAGACGACCGAGACCGGTCTCGAGTCCTACATCACTGATATGTAATATATACACATGTTAAACCCTGACCGTGCATAGAACAAGGAACTCTTCTGAGAAAATTAAATCCACTAAAGTCCGAATAAGTAAGATAAATGACAAATACTATAGTTTTTCTTTTTCAGAATGGAAACCAAACGTGAGCAACGGGTCACGCGCAAAGAGGCTCCAAAATATAACTTCCCCTCATTAGATATCTACCAAACAAATAAAACAAAACCTAACTTTGGGACACGACTTAATGTTTAAAGCCACCTGTGTACTTCATTCAGAACCTCAATATACGCAACAAACTCGTTGCATTCACGTCGAATTGAATGCATCAAAGAAACGGGGGTAACTATTGTATTTTTAACCAAAAACCAAAACTTAAACCTCAACCGGAAAATTTGAGCGTTCACTTTTCAAGGCACATAACATGTCCGTCTAATGTATTTCAACTGAGAATGATCCCCTGAGAGACTTGTTACACACAAACCGTGCATGGAACAAAGAACTCTTCTGGGAAAATTAAATCCACTATAATCCGAATAAGTAATGGTAAATGTATCATAAAAGTTTCTCAGGGGACCATTCTGAAATTGAAAACGTACGTATTGTGAGGGGTTTGAATAGAACACAGTGTAGTGAATACTCTTATTTTAGTTTCAAGTTAAATGTTAATTTTACCGTCTTGAATTTCGGAATAGTATAAATTCATTTTAAATTAGTTACCCCATTATAATTCAATTGTGAACCACATTAATACTAATTTTATGTATACTATATTATTTTATTGTATGTAAACATAATTAATTATATATCACAATTGTCAGTTAATTATTTATATTCAAATATTTATTTTAATCTAATGCCATGTCCATTTTACAAATAAATAATAGAAAACCAAAGGTTATATTTTCCACCTTTGGTACTGTCGTAGTTTCGCCTAACGGACTCAATACGGCTAGTGAGATAATCACTGGTTGGCACTTAACTAGCGGCAGTGCTTATGGCTACATCATCCAGGTTAACCTATACCGGATAGATGCGCTACGGTCCCAAGCCGTAGCTTGCCTAGGCCAACGACGACGACGACGTAAACCAACAATTGATGACCCCGGAGCTGGATTACCCCTTCTACCCGAACGACTAGGACTAGACTGTAATGTCGTTCGTGCCCATCACCCCCTTCACCCGAACGACTAGGACTAGACTGTAACGTCGTTCGTGCCCACCACCCCCTTCACCCGAGCGACTAGGACCAGACTGTAACGTCGTTCGTGCCCATCACCCCTTCACCCGAGCGACTAGGACCAGACTGTAATGTCGCTCGTGCCCTCTGCCCCTCACCCCTGCCCGTGCGCTCTGTGCCTGCGCTCGTCTCAACCTCCACTCCTTCGTTGGGAACTTGTCGTCTTGCTTGTACGTTAGCAAGCATAGGAGAAGATGCCTGACGACGCTGGTGCCATCTCCCACTTGAGCGTAAAGCTCCCCGTCTTCTGGCCGGGTGATCCATTTATTTGGTTCCACCAAGTGGAATCACAATTCAACTTGGGAAGGATCACCACTAGCAGGACGAAATACGATCATGTTTTGTCCTCTCTACCAGCGAGCATCATCTCTGAAGTCCGTGACGTCATCGTATCTCCTTCCACGAGTGAGGACCCGTACAACGATCTGAAGTCTGCCATCCTGCGCCGCACCACTGTCTCCGAGCGTGAGAAACTACATCAGTTAATCTCAAAAGAAGAACTTGGAGACCGTAAGCCCACTCAAATGCTGAGGGCTATGCAGTGCGCTCTAGGCGAACGCGCACAAACCTTCGATAAGGACATCTTTAGACAGTTGTTCTTGCAGAAACTTCCTCCATCAGCTCAGCGTGTCTTGGCCACTATGGATCCTGCTACTCCAGTTGATAAACTAGCAGAAACTGCCGACAAAGTAGTGGAGATTGACACAGCTCCGGTCAACAACGTGAACACACAATCGGAACTGGAGTTGAAAGTGGAAGAGTTAAGTCAACAACTCAACCACGTTTGTTCTCTGCTACAAAATCAACGGCAAAGAAGCCATTCTCGGTCAAGATTTACGAAGAGGCATCGTTCGAGTTCCGGGAAGATCTGCTTCTACCACTCGAAATTTGGAAAGAAGGCTAGGAAGTGCATCTCCCCTTGCAATTTTTCGTCGGAAAACCCCAGCAGCGAGTCCTAATGGCGTCTAGTACTCGCACTGCCAACCTGTTATTCATAAAGGACAGGAACTCTGGTATCAATTTCTTGGTCGATACCGGAGCGTCAGTCAGTGTATTCCCTCAAAAATCTGGTTATACGCACTCGGAATCTCCGCCTCTATACGCTGCTAACGGTTCACGCATACCCACGTACGGTACTCAGTCGCGTGAACTAAACTTGGGCCTTCACCGATCCTTCAAGTGGATTTTCATCTGTGCTCAAGTGCGGCATCCCATAATCGGCGCTGACTTCCTCCAGCATTTCAAACTCCTGGTGGATCTTGACAAGCGACGCTTATGCGACCAGGCCACACTGCTTTCTGTTCTTGCCAAACAGGTTGCCCTTCCGGACGCCTCGAACTCTGCACTTTCCCTCGTTCCCCCTAATTCCATGTACCAGTGCCTTTTCCAGCGATATCCAGGAATTCTTCAACCAATGCAGATGGGTGATACCATTAAGCACACCATTACCCATCACATTACAACAAAAGGTCCCCCTGTGTTTGCAAAACCCAGACGTCTTGCCCCGGACAAACTGAAAGCTGCCAAATCGGAATTCCAGCTTATGCTGGATCTTGGGATAATAAGACCTTCCAAAAGCAGTTGGTCCTCTCCCCTACACCTGGTCCAGAAGAAGTCAGGAGACTGGAGACCATGTGGGGATTACCGGTTTTTGAATTCGACAACCATCCCGGACCGATATCCGGTACCAAATGTCCAAGACTTTACTTCTCTTCTCCACGGCAAATCTATCTTCAGTAAAATAGATCTCGTTAAGGCTTTCCACCACATTCCCGTAGAGCCTTCGGATATTCCCAAGACTGCAGTTTGTACACCATTTGGGTTATTCGAATTTTTGAAGATGCCGTTCGGGCTACGGAATGCTGCGCAAACCTTTCAGAGGTTTATAGATGAGGTCACCAGAGGCTTAGACTTTGTTTATGCCTACATCGATGATTTGCTTGTGGCCAGCTCAACGGAAGAGGAACATAAGGAACATCTTTCACTCCTCTTTCAACGCTTAGAACAATACGGTGTTACTATTAATGCATCTAAGTGTGTGTTTGCACAGCCAACCTTGGAATTTCTTGGTCACACGATTTCGCAGCACGGAATTACCCCCCTTCAGGACAAGTGTGAAGTGATAAAAAATTACCCAATGCCAAATAATCAGCGTGAGTTACGTCGGTTTCTAGGTTTGGTAAATTATTACCACAAGTTCATTAAAAACTGTGCCAGTGTTCTTGCTCCTCTACACGCTATGATCACACACAAACGCAAGGTAACGAAATTGTTATGGTGTAGCGATAGTTTACAGGCGTTCGACAATGCCAAAAATGCTATCAATAGTGCATTGTCTCTGTCATTTCCTATCAGTGATGCCCCCCTAACTCTGACGGTCGATGCATCAGATGTTGCGATCGGTGGAGTGTTGGAACAAACCATTAACGGTCAACAAGCACCCATCGCGTTTTACTCGAAAAAGCTGCAGCCAGCCCAAACGCGTTATAGTGCTTTCGGACGTGAACTTCTTGCTATTTACTTAAACGTGAAGCATTTTCAACATTTCCTTGAAGGCCGAGAGTTTTGTGTTTTTACCGACCACAAACCTTTGGTCACTGTCTTCAATAAAAACAGCTGTAACCACTCTCCCAGAGTCATCAGGCAACTCGATTATATCTCGCAATTTACCACAGATATCCGCCACATCAAAGGTGTCTTGAACACTCCAGCGGATGCACTCTCAAGAATAGAGATTACTTCTGTTACCCTCAGCTCTACACTGTGGAATGCTATTGCACAGGATCAAGATAAGGATACGGAACTACAAGACCTGCTCAGAGAAGACTCCACTCACTCACTTTCCCTCAAGAAAATGAGTATGCCAGGATTGTCTGTGCCCCTCTATTGCGACGTATCAACAGCTGCTATTCGCCCTTATGTCCCTCCATGTCACAGAAAAGCAGTCTTCACGGATCTTCATAAGCCCTCCCATCCTGGTATCCGTGCTTCGCAACACCTGGTTACCTCTCGCTTTGTTTGGCCCTCGATGCGGAAGGATGTCAAACATTGGACCAAAACGTGCCTTGCCTGCCAGCGTGCCAAAGTCCAAAGGCACACCAGGTCCCCCTTTGACGCATTTCCGCCCCCATCCCAGCGATTTGAAATAATTCATGTAGACATTGTTGGCCCTCTTCCAGTGATTCAAGGCCAACGTTATCTGCTCACCTGTCTCGACCGCTTTTCCAGATGGCCTGAAGCCATCCCACTTCCTGATATCCAAGCGGACACTGTTGCAAGAGCCTTTCTTCATGGATGGGTATCAAGATTTGGATTGCCGACAAAAGTCATCACTGACCAAGGTCGCCAATTTGAGTCTTCGCTTTGGAAGAAGTTTACCAGCTTGTTGGGTACAGTACATGCGCATACCTGTGCGTATCATCCGCAAGCTAACGGCCTCGTCGAACGCTTCCATCGCCAGCTGAAGTCATCCCTTATGTGTCACGAAGACTCCCATTGGATGGATAAGCTTCCACTCGTGTTGCTTGGTATTCGCTCTGCATTTAAGAGTGATCTGAAGACTACAGCGGCTGAACTAGTCTATGGAACAACACTGCGGCTACCAGGTGGCTACTTCACTGCAGGGGATAAGTCATGTGATCCTACGGAATTCGCTCAAACACTTTCCTCTCACATGCAGTCCCTTCAGCCTGTTCCCCCTCGATTGACTAGCCAACAGAACATCTTTATTTCCCCAGCCCTCCAGTCTTGCACCCACGTTTTCGTTCGTGTACCTCTCCCAAAACGGCCTCTCCAATGTCCATATGACGGACCCTATGAAGTTCTCCGACGTACGCGCAAATCATTCCTCATCCAGCGCGGTTCCAAGGTCGACAAGGTTTCTATCGATCGTCTTAAGCCTGCGTTTTTGGAATCAACCTTAAGTGAGGTACAAGTAGCTACCAAAAAGGTTCAGCGGAAATCTGTGTCGTTCGGAACTCTTTGAACTTCCTCTCTGGTGGGGGAGTGTGTAGTGAATACTCTTATTTTAGTTTCAAGTTAAATGTTAATTTTACCGTCTTGAATTTCGGAATAGTATAAATTCATTTTAAATTAGTTACCCCATTATAATTCAATTGTGAACCACATTAATACTAATTTTATGTATACTATATTATTTTATTGTATGTAAACATAATTAATTATATATCACAATTGTCAGTTAATTATTTATATTCAAATATTTATTTTAATCTAATGCCATGTCCATTTTACAAATAAATAATAGAAAACCAAAGGTTATATTTTCCACCTTTGGTACTGTCGTAGTTTCGCCTAACGGACTCAATACGGCTAGTGAGATAATCACTGGTTGGCACTTAACTAGCGGCAGTGCTTATGGCTACATCATCCAGGTTAACCTATACCGGATAGATGCGCTACGGTCCCAAGCCGTAGCTTGCCTAGGCCAACGACGACGACGACGTAAACCAACAACAGGAACCCCTCATAAATTATATATTTTAAAGCCTCCTACCCATGGCACAATTTTTCACTTTTTTACCTCTATTGAAGAATATGCCATTTATACGAGACTTATTCTACATTCAGGTTTTTTGATGACAAATCTTTATTAACGTTTCAAAGCCCTAAGAAGTGTCGCCCTTACCCGATAAATCTTCTCCAAACATCTCCACATTCTTCCTCTGGGTACTGTATTGAATACTTTTTTAAGATCTATGAATATTACATAGATGCTAGTATTAAATTCCCATGCCTTTTCTATAACAGAACTGAGGCCAAAAATAAGATCTACCGTACTTCTATCTTTCCGATAACCATGCTGTTCCTCTCCCAACCTTGCTTCAATTATTTGTCTTGCTCTTTTTTTCTATTATTCTTTCATAAAGTTTTGTTATGATTAATAAGCGATATTCCCCTATAATTCTCACATCTACCTGAGTCACCCTTTCCTTTATATATTGGAACGATGATTGTTTTTCCCCAATCACAGGGGACTTTACCTTCTCTCCAATATTTATTCAACAGAGTTCGAATTTTTTCTTTCATGGCTTCGCCTCCCTCCTTTAAAAGTTCAATCGGAAACTCGTCCACTCCCGTTGACTTTCTATTCTTCATTTTATTAGCAGCCTCTTCCATTTCTTCTCTGGTAATAATTACCTGGTCTGCTAATTCCTGGTGTATTCCATCTGCTTCCTCCACTTCTGGATCTCCATTCAATAGATCTCTAAAATAATCTGACCATCTTCTATTAATTGCTCCAGGTTCCACTATCACATTTCCCACTTCATTTTTAATGCTGTATACTTTTCTTTTCTTTCCTATAAGATTTTGCAAGGTTGTAAATCAGTTTTTTGTTTCCCTTTTCATCTTCTCAACTTTTCTCCCAATTCTCTCTCTGACATTTGTTTTGCCCTTTTCTTCTCCCTCTAAGCTTCATTTCTTGTTTGTACATATTCCCGTCTTGATTCATGTGTACGTTGCTTCAACCACTTCGTATGTTTTATAGTTTTCTGTTTTACTGCGCCTCTCACACTCTCTTTCCACCATGGTGTATGTCTTCTTCCTCCCCCAAACCACTCAGTTCCCAAAATCTCCTCCGCAACCTCTTAGCACAATCTCTCACGGTTTCCCATTCATTGTTTTCTTCAATCTCAGCTATGTTTCTTTCAAGTTCTTCTCAGAAACTACAGGATGAGAACATTAGAGTCAGATTCATTGTCTTAATTACCTTCCTCTTCTCTTTTGTTGCTACTATTTTCTGCATTTTCAAATCTGCTATCAGTAATCTGTGGTCAGTCTAACGTAACTCCTGGTATCACTTTGACATTCCCCAATAATTCTCTTATCGGAGCATATAAAGTAATCTATGATGGATTTTTGGTCAAAGTTTCCTGTCACTTGGTTCCACCTGTATCTCGTAAACTTATGGGTCTCCTGGTGCTTAAAAAATCCGTTCATGATCTTTAGTTCGTTCCTTACACAGAAATCTATTAGTTTCTCTCCCTCTCCACTTCGGTTTTGTTCTCCGAAAGGTCCAATTACCTGCTCCACTCACTCCCTCCCTCTCCATTCCCACTCTGCCATTGAAATCTCCCATAAGCAGTCCCACCCCTTCTCCTCCCACTTCATAATTGTCATCTAGTAGTTCCATGAAGTTGGCCTTCTCCTCTTCACTATGCCCCTGTTGTGGCGCATAAACCTGGTAGAGAATATATGTTTTACGCCTGATTCTCAAAAGGGAAGAAATTTTCAATATCATTAGGAAATTTTATTTCATATGTTTCTTACTCACTCCATTGGGCCCTCCATTCAAATTTGGGCAATTTTCGCCTTGATTCTAATGAGTTTAAGATAAACTTTTGACGGTTGTCATATCCTATTCTTTCTTGATATGCCTTTGTTACTAGGTTCACTGCCCTTTCCACACTTTGACTGTGGCATGGAAAAGAAGCTATCTCCAGTGGCTTACATCGAGCCTGTAGTAGCTCATCGTCGCTAAAATTGTTTAGCAGCGGTGGAGTAATGCTCTCTTTGCCAACCGATCATCTCGGTGTAGTCAGTAGATTGGAAATTGAGGGTTCGAGGCAACTCGAAGTTTGGGGTACCTGAAAATCCTGTTCTTGAAAGGATGATTTTCTGAATAGCTTGCTCTCTAATTTCTAGTCTCTTGTCAGTTACCATTAATATGAGTATATTTTCTGGGTAGGCAAAGTAGGCGTTATCTTTAATACTGGTTCTATGATTGATCTATGTTGTTCATCTAAATTTCGAAGCAAGCACATTAAATGCCAAAAGTTATATGCACCATCAGTTGCATTCGGATGAAATTTTATCCAAAACCACCCTGGAGCATAGAACTGCATAATAAGCTTGACTATATCTTGAAGGTTTTTATCGGGATTTGGCTACTTTTAGTTAATATGTAAGCTTTCCTTCCATCAAATCCAAGGCACTCCATCTTCAGATTTTCTGATTTAAACCTAAAAGTATTTGTTCCACCCATGCGATTTCTTTCTCTTTCTAATTTTTTTTTCTGTCAGGCATGTTGGTGTGGTTAAGGATCCCTATATATCTTAAAGCTGCATTGACTATTGCAGCTGCAGCTCTACAACTTACACGATAACCATCTGCTGTTAATGCTAAGTTTTTATAGGAGTGCCTGTTCTGAATATTCTCAGTCAATTCTAAATCGGCCTCAGAATCTACATCCTGACTCTTTGAATCTACATCCATGTCTTTGGTATTTTCTATAAATTCTGAAGGTAAAACATTGGTGGCTTCAGTCATTTTTTCTTGTGCTTTTAGTTGACGGTTTTGTGCTTCTTGGGCTCTTGCTAAAGATCTCTTCTTTGTTGAACTAGCTATGCGATCAATTGGTCCTAACTGTTTTTTTCTTTGTTTTTGACCCACAAGAGACTCCCATTCTGGGATTGGTATTTTATCCTTACACCTGCAAGATTTCCTATCAATTCCCTTATCATAGCATTCACAAGAAGATATATCAAACATTTCATCATACTGAGCTACTTTTAAGGCAAAACTTTCATTTCTTCGATGTAACGGCACCTTGTTCAATTTTGAGGCTTCTTCTATTAGTCGACTGACTTTTAGATCCCTTTGGTGTTAATTGTAAGAAAAGAAATCTTTTACAACAACCCTGGAACAATCATTAGCAGTTGCTGATCCTTTTGATTTAGCTTCTTCACAACGGCGCACAAAAAGGTAGTGTCTCACCTCATCTGCTTTTGAAGGAGTCATGGCTGCTGGGAATTCCGTAGGATATCCAAAGGCTGCATTTGAGGACTTGCTTCTAGTAGTCATAATTTATATTCATAAGTAAAATCAAATTATATGTAATTTATAATTTATGATAATTCAAATTATAATTAAAGCAAATGCAAATTATTATTTATTTATCTGAAAAATTATTTCTATTTATCTGAAACAAAAATATCAAACATTAAACAAACAACTTATGTAACATATAACAACATTAAACATGCAAATATGAAGGTAAAAAAGGGAGGAGGGGCATGTGATAGGGGTAGTAGGGTAGCACATGCTTGATTTTTTTTTTTTTAGTTATAAAAAAAAACCTTCGCACATAGTGTACTTTTTAAGAAATAACATTTTTTCCCATTTAAATATATGCAAATATGAGGGTAAAAAAAAGGGGGGGGGGGAATTTGGCAGGGGTAGCACATGCTTGATATTTTAATATTTTGTTAAGATGATAAAATAAAACTTTTCACAGTGTACTTTTTAAGAAATAAAAAAAAATTCCCATTTTCGACCCGGCCTAATATACACCGTCTGCCAAAAAAAAGGGTTCATTCTAAAAACATCCATGGAATCAACATTTTTCAAACAATCAGTAAGAAACTTATACACATAAAAGATACATAAAACATCTACCTATAAACCAAATTTCAGTTCGAAGCTATCAAAAATAACGATTTATTAAATATTTCTCTAATAATACTACAACTGATGCTCGACAAACTAACCAAGAATCCTTTATTTCCATTTTCACTTTTGTAAATTCTAATATACAATTTTTTTTTGTAGGGTTATAAAATATAGCGAATATGCCATTTTCAGAGGAAGATAAGATTATAATTAAACATTATAGACTAGAAAAGGGATATGGACGAACGAAACTACTCTCCGAATTCCCAAACAAAGGATGGACTGTTGGTGGTTTGGGAAAGCTTCTAAAGAAAATTGACGAGACTGGGGATATCAAAAGAAGAGAGGGAAGTGGGCGACCAAAAACTGTTCGCATACAAGACAATATTGACGACGTCAAAGAACGTATATTAAGCCAGGAAAACCAGCCAGAAACCCATATAACACCAGCTCGCATATCAAAAGGGTTACGATTCTCAGAAACTAGTGTGAGACGCATAATTAAACAAGATCTTCAACTAAAACCTTTCAAAAGAGTGCACGGGCAAAAGATTACTCAAATTGATGAGCAGAAACGAGTTCAAAGATCAACACAAATCGGATCACCTGAAGATCAGGGCCCCCAGCCTTCTTTAGTTAGCATTATAAGGCTAACTAACGAAAATATCACGACTTAACCTAACCAATTGTCAAGGGCGTACAGTTGGCCTAACGACTGGTTAGGTTAAGTCGTGATATTTTCGTTAGTTAGCCTTATAAGGCTAACTAACGAAGGCTGGGGGACCTGATCTTCAGGTGATCCAACAAATCTTACGGCGAGTAACATGTGATAAACTTTCAAGAGCTTTTTTCAATGATGAAAAGAGATTCACTGTGGAGCCACCTCGGAACAGTCAAAATGACAGAGTTTACTCGCACGTCTAATGTAAGAATGAAATATCTGATAGCAGACATTTCGCAACCAGAAGTCATTTCTCAGCTAGGGTTATAGTGTCAGATGGCATATCAAAGTTAAGAAAAACGTCCATTCATTTTATTGAGCCTGATGTGAAAGTCAATGCCGAGTACTATCGAAATACTCTGCTGCGAAACATGCTTCCCGAAATGCAAAATCTGGCCAACGGTGGTTATTATCTTTTTCAGCAAGACGGAGCAATGTTCCATACAGCAATAGCAACTGTGGAATACTTAAAAATAATGTTCCACAATTACTTGAACCCCAAAATTGGCCACCTAACAGTCCTGACTTGAACCCTGTTGACTATGGAATCTGGGAAAATTTGGCACAGAGAGTTTACAGGGGCAGGGTGAGAAAGGTTGATCACTTGCGTCAGCTTCTTGTGGAGAAGTGGGAAAAGAGACCACAGGAGCAGATCGATCGAACCATTGATGAATTTCGTCCAAGATTGAAGAAAATTGTTGAAACAGAAGGGAAACACATTGAAAAAAAATTTTAATATGAATTCCAAAAGAGTAAAATGTTAATTTGATTTCTTTTGTAAACTTAGGATTTAAGTTGTTTCGAAATTCAAAATCCTTTTTTTATTTTCATGGTTTTTTATAAAATATAGGAAATACCTTCATTAAATCTTATGATGTATTTTATAACAAAAATGAGAATAACATTTTTTTTACAAAGTTTTACCCTATTTGTTGAACATAAATAATCCTCATTAAATCATTAATTTTGAATATAATAATCTGAAAATTGGTGTACATATACAGGATGTACATAAAGTCAGGATCTATTTTTGTGAAGCACTTGGAAATTATATGGAATTCAATCATAAAATGATAGTGGTAACATTTATTAAATAATTAAGAGTAGGATTCGACGTGACGCCCATCAGTATCCCTGCACAGCTCAAATCGTTCCGCAGCATTTCTAAACACATTCTGGAGCATTTGCGGGGTTATGTTATCTGCAGCAGTTCGTATACGTGTACGTAAGTTTTCAAGACTCGTAATCTTCGTCTGATAGACGTGCGATTTGATAAAGCCCCATGCAAAGAAATCTAAAGGGGTTAAATCTGGTGATCTCGCTGGCCAAGGTCTGTTGCTTCCGCGTCCGATCCAGCGATTTGGAAAACGTCCATTTAGATAATCCTGAACAATTTTGGCAGTGTGACAAGGAGCACCATCATGTTGATAGACGACGGTACTAACAATTCTATCCCCAATCAGCTGAAGTTCAAGGAATTGCTGCAACATGTCCAGATAAATAAGCCCCGTAACTGTAGCTTCAGCAAAGAAAAAAGGACCATAAACCTTAGATTTTGTTAAACCCATCCAGACATTAACTTTAGGTGAGTCTCTCTCCCAATTTTGGACGAAATCATTCGGTCTTTCATCTGCCCAAATTCGACAGTTATGGCGATTTACTTTTCCACACGTATGGAAAGTGGCTTCATCACTAAAGAGAATGTTGTTCATTAAATTATCACTCCAGATTTGTTCTACGAGATCAGCACACACAGCACTTCGTCGAGGGAAATCTTCCTCATGTAAATCATGTAAAACCTGCAAATGATAGCTTTTCTTCTGCAAATTAACTTTCAGAATTTTGTGCACAGATGACGTCGGGAGGCCGAGTCTGTGTGATGCAGCACGAACGGACGTACGTGGCTCCTCAGTGATAATTCCGCGTACTGCATTCACGGTAAAATCTGACATACACGGTCATCCTGATCTTGCTTCATCATTTACAGATCCCGTTTGTTTAAATTTGTTCACCAATTTTCGTATTGTCTTGTCTATTGGCCCCGGCTTATGAAATCTCCTTCTAAACTTCTCTCTGATGTCATTGTATTTCTTTCCCTCGATTCGCCAAATTACTATTGCCACACGCTCTTCTGTATTCATTCTAAGGGCTTCTGAAAAGAAAAATAGAAAAAAATAATTATTTCACAAAAATAGATCGAGACTTTATGTACACCCTGTACACTGTTTACATAGTTTTGCTCTCTATGAGTTTCATTATGATTGGTTAATAAATGTTGATTTCATGGCTGTTTTTAGAGTGAACCCTTTTTTTGGCAGACGGTGTACATATATATAAACATGAGAGAGTTAAATTCAAAGGTTATTTGAAAATCTCATCTCGCTTGTTGTTTGTTCTGTGCCTGTGACGCTTGTCAGTTTCGTGCTCCTTCCTATCAAAATTAACAGTGTTTAAAGTCGGTGAACTGTTGTTACTTATCCAATAAAATTTGTAAATGTACCAAGATTACGCAGTTACAATATCATCGGATGATCCACAATACTTAACTAATAATAATACATATAATATAGCTTCAACATTTTCTAGCGACATCTGACGCTACCTTCATAATCCTTCATACGCGCTTTGGAAGTGTTAAAAAGTACTAGTTAATTTTTACGATGAGCTTCCTAAACAATATATAAATTCTTAAAATACCGTAACAGAATCTTTTTAACGCAAGTAATAATGTTTCCATTATGTACTAAGTTGTCAACACGTTTAAGAAAGTGAAGGCGAGGCATGTAGTGAGAAGAGATCCACACATGAAAGATATGGCAAGTGGTGGCGGCCGCCAGGAACGCCAACCTGACATGGCAGGAATCACTGATATAATCGTAATGATGGTGCAGTGGTGGACGAGCTACTATGCTTTATTACCAACAAGACTGACTATCTGGATCCTGTAACTATTACTAAGTTGTGTTGATTTTTACAATGATGAAAAAATTGGCCCAAAGAAATTGATGTTTGATTTATGTGCTAATAATGATACGAGTAGGTTAATTAAAAGGCAGGGCCCTAAAAAGAGTGCTCAAAATATTGAAGAAATTATTCGAATTTTTCAGCAGAAAGGTACCGATACCCCAGTGTTTGTAACCCAAGACTTGGCTAATCTGCCCCCAGTGTTAATAGAGAATATGGATGTTTGTTCGCTACTTGCATCTATCTGGAAGGTGGTCCTCGTGAGAGGGGCGATGGATACTCAAGCTACAACCTGCAGTGGCTTGGTAGAAATATGTGCTGTCATTGCTTCCCGGATGGACGCCCTAGAAAGAGGGAGGCTGCAGTCTTTCCCCCCAACATTGCCAAGTTCCACCTCTGTGAGGGTTCCATCAGAGTATGATGGGGCAAGGGTACAGGGCTCTCTCAGCCTCTTTCGCCAGTATCCGGACACACCCCACTCAGAGATGGGACACTGCAGGAGGAATTCCCTCCTCTTCTAAATGATCAAAGATCTGTGAGGGGCAGGGTGCAGCCTACTCCCATATCCATGAATGCAGAGCCCTCTGCGCCTCAGCCTACTCCTGGATCCATGAAAGCAGCCCTCTGGCTCTCAGCCTCATCCTGGATCTATGAGTGCAGAGCCCTCTACCTCTAAGCTTCATCCTGGATCCTTGAATGCGGACACTGCTACATCACCAGCTCAATGCCATCTCACACAAAGTACCCCCCAAGGAGTCTTGGTTAACTGGGATGCTGGGAATGCGGTCTTGGGTAATGATGAGGATGTATCTTGGACAATAGTAGTTAGGAGAGTCCGGAAGCAAGCAACCCTTCAGAGAACTGCAACCACTGCAGTAGCTAATGGTGGTAGTCCTTCAAGGGTGTCTGGTCCCACTCACGCACCTGGTAGAGGGAGACAGCTCGGGCGAAGGCTAGCAGGGAACGGCGGAGTATTATAGGGGCTCCCAAAACAAATCGTATGATGGCTGTACCAACTAGAACTGCAAACATCTTCGCCTCGAGAAGTCGACCTGATCTTACGGCCGAGGAGCTGCAGGCATTTGTGGAAGATGGTGAACCTTCAGGTTACGTATAGGAAAATTGACTCCAAGTGGACTACGTACAGTTCCTTTCAAGTTACAGCAGTCTGTGATGATCCAGGGGTATTTATGGATCCAGCAGTATGGCCAGAACGGGTATATATACGGCGGTTCTATGAGAAGAAGGGAAGAAAAACACCTGCAGCCCCTCTCGCAAGTGCTGGAGAGGGTGATTATGGAGACATCATGCATCGTTCTGTGGAGGAAAATCGAGTTGGGTCTAGTGCTGTAACTGCTGTACCTAGTACAGTATAGATGAAATTCAACATGTAGCGAATGAATGTGCCTTTTCAAGAGATGGCTGGCAGAACTCCTGCATCTTCCTAATTGCAACATTCAAGGTAATCTCTTATAACTGTAGAGGCCTAAGCTTTTGCAATAACAGCAAACACAGGCGAATCATAATTGATAAGCTGTTAGAGAATGCTGATATTCTCTGTCTGCAGGAAACATGGCTATGGAAACAGGACTTAAAGGGCCTCAATAGCCTGTCCAGTAACTTTCATGAGATAGGGGAGGCCACCAGAGATAAACAAGATGGTCTTGCAGGCCACCGACCTGGTGGGGTAGCTATTCTATGGAGGTTAAGGTATGGGAAATATATTAATGAATTAAAACTTGGTTTGAACTGGTCAACTGGAATAAAAATTTGTGTAGACAATAAAAAATTTGTCATTTTGTGTATCTATATGCCTTTTCAGGCAGTTGATAATGAAGATGATTTCCTCAATAAATTGGCACAGGTCAGCAGTATTATTGATGAGTTGGATACGACATGTGTAGCTATTATTGGTGACTTTAATGCTAATGTGGTTAATGATAATTCTTTTTTAGCAACCACTTGAAAGCCTTCTGTGAAGATAATAACGTGACCCTTTCATCCATGATGATAGCTTTACTTATGTTAGTGATAGTTGGCACACCGCCTCATGGTTGGATCATTTGTATATGTACACCTGATGCAAATCAGGCAGTTCTGAATATGGCAATTTTGTACTCCTCTGCTAGTTTTGACCATATGCCCCTATTAATTGAGTTTGACACTAATTGTATTTCAGTGCTGTCATAGATAAATGATACACGTAAAGCAAAGTTAGACTGGTCACGAGTGGTCCAGAGTTGATAAGGAGGGCAAACAACAGTATTTTAATAAGTCTGATGTATTACTAAGTAATATATGTATCCCTAATGATGCTCTAGTTTGTCAGGATGTAAACTGTAGAATTCAAACACATATTTTGGAATTTAAAGACGTGTATGAACAAATTGTTTCCTCTCTCAATAATGCAAGCCTAGACTTAAATACCTTGAGGAGAAAAAATATACATGTAGACCTGGCTGGAATGATTATGTGGCTGAACCTCATACTGCATCCAGAGATGCTTTTTTAATGTGGTGTGAACAAGGGAAGCCAAGGCAAGGTGCTGTATTACAACAAAAACAGAGGGCTAATGCCAGGTTCAAATATGCATGAAGGATTGAAGGTATATAAAAAATAATGAGGATGAGTTAAGCAGGGATGTTCTGGCTAGAAAGCTTGCCAGTAAGAATCCAAGAAACTTTTGGGAAGAATTAAAAACAATAAATAATAGTGCAATGTCTCTCCCTGCTAATATTGAAAATGTAACCGGGACTGAGAATATAGTAAAATTATGGAAGGAACACTATAGTGAGTTATTCAACTCTGTACATAAGAGCAATAATATTAATTGTAATGCTACTTATAGTTCATATATAAGAGTTCATGTATTTGAGAATAAACAGGCCATAAAATGTTTAGATTGTAACAATTCATGTGGTATTGGTGATATTTCTGCTGAGCATCTGAAATTTGGTAGTGTATCTAGATACATGTATCGCCGATACGTATCGATCGATACTTTTGTATCGGTATCGGTATCGCTTTAGCTACTTCACAAAAGTATCGATTTATCGGTATCGCTAAGGTCAATTTTCTTAAATGTATCGAAAAAAATCGATACTTCGATACATTAATAAGAATTTTTAATTTTTTTTTTTTTTTTTTTTCAAAGTATGACCGCTCATGGCCACCAAAAGAAAGGTGGATAGCAGAGCGAACACAGGATGAAGACTACGGAACAGCTAACGGAAATGAACAATAGACGGGGAGGAGGAGGAGGGGGGGGGGGACAGAAAGATCATAGCGGAGTCACAGCCGGTAAAGAAGTCGGGAGCGAAAGAGGAAGGAGAACAACCCGGTTACCGAAAAGTAGGGACCTTCAGATAGAATAGCGCCAAGCCTATCACAAAGCCCGACGCTCTCCAAAAAGGGAAAATACTCTGCGCACAGCGCAGAGTAAAGCGGACACTCCACCAGGAGGTGGGCAACTGTAAGTGAGACGTTACAATTGGGACATCGGGGCACCCGATCCCCGGCCATCAAATAGCCATGGGTCAGGTGGGTGTGGCCAATACGGAGGCGGGTCAGAGCCGCCACCTTATGGCGCGACCGATGGAAGGAAGAGGCCCAACATCCCAATTTGGGTTTAATCTTGCAGAGTTTGTTATTTGTAGCGCCATCCCAGCGACTCTGCCACCTGGAGCGCAAAAACCTACGGAAGCCAGGGATATAATCGGAAGAGGGGAGGGACATGGGTGAAACCTGTAGTCGGCACGCGGAACGGGCAGCTCGATCGGCAGCCTCATTTCCAGCCACGTTAACATGTGCAGGGACCCAGCAAAATACCACCTCCTTGCCACCAAAAGCGACAAGGCTATGGCACAGTAGCTGGATTCGTCGGACCAGTGGGTGGACAGGGTCAAAACACTCCAGGCCATCCAGGGCACTGCGGGAATCCGAATAGATGACAAACGACCCATCCGGATGCTCCCGCACCACCTCCAGAGCGCTCAGAATGGTATAGAGCTCAGCCGTGAAAACGGAAGCCTCATCAGGGAGACGGGTACATCGGGGAGCAAGGGCAGACGACTGGGGAACAGCCACAGCCCCAACGCCCCCCGACGACCTCGAGCCATCTGTGAAGACTGCAACACATGCAGAGTGACACGCTGCATGCTGAAGGAACAGAGCCCGAAGCAAGGCAGAGTCAGAATCGGCTCTGGAAACGGGGCGCAACGCCCTACAGCACGCAACAGGGGTGCTCTCCCAAGGTGCAACACCCCTGAAAGAGACCGGTATAACGGATGGAGGAGGAGTGCCCATACCATCGAGAAGGGAGGTCACCGTGTCGGTGAAATACCAACCCCCATCCCGGCAGAACGCCCTCTCAACCACCTGGAACAGAGGAGAGTTGGGAAGACGGAGAATCCGGAGATAGTGCTTGGCAATGAGGAACGACCTCCGATCTTCGAAGGGAGGGATGTCGCACTCAACCTGCAGGCTATCAACCGGAGAGGAGCGGAAGGCGCCAGATGACATGCGCAGTCCTCTAGAGAGGACCGGATCCAATATCCGAAGGGCCGTACGGGAGGCGGAGCCGTACACCACACTCCCATAGTCTAATTTGGACTGTACCAAGGACACGTACAAACGGAGGAGTGTCCGCCTATCCGCGCCCAATGTAGTATGCGACAGATGTCCCAGCAAATCCAGGGTACGTCTTGCAGACTCGCGCAGCCGGCGAAGGTGGGGAACCCAGCTCAAACGGCTGTCGAAAACCATACCCAGGAAACGTACTGATTTGAACGAGGGCCAGAGGCTGACCCCCGAGTGTAAGATTAAAGGCCGGGACGGCGCCGGATCCCCGTCTCCTCGACGGAAGGAAGGCCACACACGAAGTCTTCGGGGAAGACAGCGTAAGGCCCACCGACGACGCCCAGCGTTCAACCCGATTGACCGCGAGTTGGACTTGCCTCTCCACGAGGGGGGGACTCGTCCCCGCGGCATAGACAGCCAGATCGTCGGCATAGATGGAACAGCGCACCGAGAGCGGAAGGGCTCCCGGTAGCGCAGACATGACCAGATTGAAGCAGGAGACGCTCAAGACACACCCCTGGAGCACCCCCTCCTCCTGAACATACAGGTCAGATAGGGCCGCCCCATTACGGACGCGGAAAGTGCGACGGCAGAGGAAGCTACGAAGAAATGTGGGCAAAAAGCCCACAAAACCAAGAGACTTCAAACGGTCCATGACAACTCCCCGACGGGTCGTGTCATAGGCCTTTTGGACGTCGAAAAAGACGGCCAGAACAAGATTCCGGCGGGAAAAGGCCTCCCGTACATCATGACCAAGGAGGAGAAGGGGGTCCAGAGTACCCCGAAATCGACGAAAGCCATACTGGGTCGCGGGGTATAACCCAAGCGACTCCAGTGTAAAGGAAAGTCGGACGGCCACCATCTTTTCAAGGAGCTTGCATAAGCAGCTCGTCAAGGAAATAGGCCGATAGCCCGCTACCTCCGCCGGATCCTTCCCCGGCTTAGGTATCGGGACCACAATCGCCTCCCTCCAACGGGAAGGGAACGACCCCTCAACCCACACCCGGTTGAAAAGATCCAGCAAGAAGTGTAGGGCCATCGGGTGCAGATTCCAAATAAAGTCATACGGGATGTCATCAGGGCCAGGGGCGGAAGAACGACGGGTTGCCAAGGCAGCCCGAAGTTTCCGCATCGTAAAGAGACGGTTATAGGGCTCGTTCCCAGGCGGCGGGAACGTAACATCCGACAAAGGACGATCCGCAGCTGAAGGCGAACGGGAAACCGCAGCAAAAGCACCGGCCATCCGATCGGCCACAGCAGCAGGATCCGAAACGAAGCCGTCCCCGTCCCGAATTACAAGGCGACTAGCAGGGACCGGCTTCCCCTCGATACTACGTACCTTCCGCCACACAGCAGCAGAAGGGGTAGACGAGGAAATGCCGGACACAAAAGCACGCCAAGAGGCCCGACGGGCCAACTTGAGTCCGGCGGGCGAAAGCCTTCGCCGCCGCATCTCAATCAAGTGGTCCGCGCGCCGGGTGCGGTGGAAGCGGCGCGTTGCCCTCTTCCTCTCACACACCGCCTGGTGACATGCTGGAGTCCACCACGGGACGCTACGCGTCCGCGGGTTACCGGAAGATCGAGGAATACAGTCCTCCGCAACGCCCATCACCACCCGCTCGAAGAACTCCAAGCTCTCATCCACAGAGCCAAAGCTCAACACCGAACGGGCAATGACGAAACGAGCTCTGAAGGATGACCAGTCAGCCCGCGCAAGGCACCACCTCGGTCGAGACGAGACACCCGGCTGCGGTCGACCGGCTCAAGACAGACTGGGTAATGATCACTGCCATAAGAGTTCCCCAACACCCTCCACGAAAAATCGAGTAAGGCATCGAGGGACACCAAGGAGAGATCAGTACAGGTAGATGAACCCGTGGGTTCGTGGAAGTAGGTAGGTTCACCGGAATTGAGGCACGCGAAGGAAAGTTCCTCCATTAAGGAGAGCAACATACCAGCAACATTAGTCGACCGGGCATCTCCCCAAGCCGGGTCGCGACTGTTAAAGTCCCCGAGGAGGAGAAACGGTCGAGGCAGTTGCAACACCAACCCGCGAACCGCGTCGCGAGAAGGAGGGTCATGAGGAGGAATATAAACCGAGCAGGCAGTCTACTGGCGATCTAAAAAGAGCCGCACAGCCACAGCCTGCAAGGAAGTACGAAGAGGCACACCTCGCGAGGGTAATGAATAATGCACATAAATCGCCGCACCCCGCCGGCGTGTGTGCTCATCCGGGGTGCAAGGGAAACCAACATAGCCAGAGAGACGAGGGAGCCCCCGCGCAGCCAGGATAGTCTCCTGGAGACAAACACAGGAAGGCCGCTCGCTCTCCAGCAGGGAGGCAAGGTTCTCCCAGTTAGCTAAAAGCCCCCTACAGTTCCAGTGCAAAATGGAACTGTAAGGGGAGGTGGCATTAAAAGAAGCAGAGAAATCAGAGAAATAGCCACGGACCAAGCTGAGCAGCAAACTCAACGGTCCGCAACCAGGGACGGAATCGGCTTCCCCGACTCACCCCGAACGGGGGGGTAGGGGCCACCGACCCCGCAGCTGCTTCATCCGTAGTAGAACGAGAGGTGGAAAGTGGAACAGGGAGTTCAGAGGGGGGCTCCCCTGAGGGGGGGGGAGAGACGACGAGACGGGCCCAGCCAAAACCCCCGACTCCCCACCAGAGGGGGGCCGGGGAGAACCAGATGTTCGAGGGCTCATCACACCAGACAAGTGCTGACGAGGGGGGGGAGGAAAGGTCCACCACAGGTGGGAGAGGTAGATCCAGGAAAGAGACCCGACCACTCTCAGCAGGAGCCGAAGGGAGAGAGACTCCATGAAGAAGGGCCAGGCTCCTCTCGACCGGGTCCACCATGGGAACCGAGTCAGTAATCGAGGGTGTCATGGGGCGGTGTACCTCAACCGACACCCAGACACTAGTTGGGGCACCGGGAGGTGACGCCTCACCAGCCCTCCGTATAGGAGGGGGAGTTCCGAGCGGATCAGGAGCGGCGCGCCGCTTCCCCTCCGGTGAAGAAGGGGAAGCAGGGCGTAGGGCGAGCAGCAGTCATGATCGAGTCTGGAGGACTCCGACTCCAACCACGGCGACGCTTCCTCCTCCCCTTCGGGGCATCACCTTCCCCACCCGAAAGATGAGTAGGCAAGGATCCAGACCCCAAGGCCGGAGAGAGAGAAGGGGCATCTGTAGGCAGGGAATCAGATGGGATGTCTGAAAGTGAGGCAGAGGGACAAGAAGGTCCCGCGGCGCCAAAGGGACAATCAACCCCCGGAACTTCCAAAGTGGGCACAACTTCGGTAGGCGCCGGGTAGCACGGGAGGGTCCCGAGGACCCGCCAGGGCCAAGAGCCGCAGCATAGGACAAGCCCCGCCGCGGCTCCCGGTCACGGACGCTATCGCGCGCCTCCCGGTCACGGACCCTATCGCGCGCCTCCCGCGCATTAAGGAATTCGGTCGTCCTCAAGGACCGCACCTCGAATTCAAACTTGAAAACGGGGCAGTCCCGAGAGGAGGAAGGGTGGGCCCCCGAGCAGTTCGAGCACCGCGGGGGCTTCGTGCACGGGGTAGGGTGCGCAGGCCCACCGCAGCGGACACACAGCTTACCCTCACGGCGGCACGCAGAGCTAACATGGCCGAACCGTTGCAGCCAAAGCAGCGAACCGGGTCAGGCACATACGGTCGCACCGAAAACTCACACGACCGGCGATCACCCACGCCCCAGAACACCTGGGCCGGAGGCACAAGGGAGTCAAAGGTCACGAGCGGACGGGGTAAGAGCACCATCCCGGCGCGGCGAAAAGCGGAAGACCTTCGTTACCCCCTTTTTAAATATTTAAATAGATGTTATAATATGACACTACTGAGTTATATTTATGAATATACATAAATAATAATATTAGTAAATATTTATTTAATGACAGTACTACTCTACTGGTCACGTCACACAGTACGGCGCAACGTTTAAACACGTTTGTACTTGTGTTATTGAGATTAATTAACCATAATATAGAAACATTGTTAGCTGTAGAGAAGAAGCTAGAGCGTTTGAATTCGGAGGCATTGCGTCATTGTCAGCCACTTCTCAATGCAGTCACAGTAGGGTTCACTAAGCGGTTTGAAAAGTTTCTGTGCCTTGATGCGTCGCGTGAGTGTAAAGCAGCAATATCTTCAAATCCTCTGTTCAAGTTAAAGTGGATGACAATAAAAGGCAAATTTAATACTAACATTGTCAAAAAGAGGGTTCAAGAAATGTTCGTTAATGCTGTTAAGAGCCTCAGCGAGCAGACCCCCCAGCAACAACTAAGTGATGCTGCATCTGACGGAAGTGCAGATGATTTCTTCTGTTATGAGTCTGCTTCCACTAATGTGTCTGCAACCCAAGATTCCACTGAGATGGAAGTTTTACAGTATCTGGGTGACAGAAGTCATTCTCTCCAATCTCTGAGGCAGTACCCAGGAATTCTACGGGTCTTCCTGAAGTATAACACACCACTACCATCCTCTACTCCTGTAGAACGGTTGTTTAGTTTGGCTGGTTACATTCACTCTCCAAAAAGGAATAGACTGTCTGACAAGATGTTTAGCCAGCTGGTATTTTTGAAGGGTAATAGTAATTACTTTTAATTGTTAGTGTAATATTTTCAGTCATTCATGTATCCTACAAAATTAAAACATACTTTCATTAAATAAAGCAATTGTTTTTATTTACATCTATAAAACCCATTAAAATGTCGTTGATTTTACTTACAGTGCGTACAAATTACTAGTATAAACAATAATATCTAATACCTACATATTAAATGAATAATTATAAAAATGTACCGGCGATGCATGTATCGGTATCGGTATCGGTATCGCTTAAGACATCTAGAAAGTATCGGCGTATCGGTATCGCCTAAGACGTTCTTCATGTATCGATGTATTGGCATCGCTTTAGCGATTTTCATGTATCGATTCCCATCACTGCCTGTATGCTAGAGATAACCAATTTCGTTTCAGAAAGAAACATGGTACTGATATGTGTATGTACGCCTTGAAAGAGATTGTCTGTAAATACTAAACTCTAGATGCTAATGTATTTTTGTGTTTCCTGGATGCCTATGAGGCATTTGATCGTGTTAATCATGACAAATTATCCATGAAACTTGTAAATCGTAATGTACCTGGTTACTTGGTCCGTATATTAATATTCTGGTATAATCACCAGACAATGATTGTAAGATGGGGTGGGGTGAATTCAGAGCCATTCTCTGTGACCAGTGGTGTCAGGCAGGGAGAGAGATTATCTCCCTACTTATTCAATGTTTATAGGGATAACACTGTACAACAAAGAAAAATGTACACCTCTTAAAAAGCATAAAAATTATAATTGTTAGTGTGTATATTACGAAACAGATATCAGTTTTTGTGTATTACACAGTTTTTTTGTATTTTGAGAGTGAATATGATATACTAGACCCTTTATATACACGGTTTCAGGATGCATAGTTTCGGCTGTACAACATTTTGTTTTTTCTCCTTCCATTTGAAATCACGGGGGGGGGAGTCAAATTTAACGGTTTCGACCTTGGACAGCCGTTCCGTCCTCCTCGCACCCCGACCCGACACACACTCGGCAGTGGAAATGTGCGGCAGTTACCCACGTGCTGCCTTTGAGTTAGGTGTGTTGCGCTTGTAGTGCCAATCAGGATATTATTCTTTATGTGCAGAAATAGTGCAGATTCCTTCTATTATATCTGTGGTGAATTAACTTTCAAAATGTATCAACAAAGTTTCACATCCCGTGTCAGAAAACTATATAAATTGTACTTTGGATGTAAAGTTGGTGATCAGGATAACGCTGGGCACCCCATATTTGTTGTGCAAAGTGTGTGACTCTCTATTTCTGTGGTTCAATGAATCTGGACCCAGTTTATCTTTTGGTGTCCCAATGGTCTGGCGGGAGCAGCACGATCATGTAAGTGATTGTTATTTTTGTTTGACTGATACTAAAGGGTACAATAACTAGAATAAAAGATCTATCTCATATCCTAACCTCCCCTCTGCCATACGCCCTGTACCTCATTCAACTGAAATCCCAGTGCCCATACCACCAGCTGCCTTACCTGACACTGACTCCGACAGCATTGATAGCTGTGATACAAGCTATTCAGATTTCCAACTCGAGGCTGAAATTAACAAAGAACCACATCTTATCACGCAAAATTATCTTAATGACTTAATACGTGATTTAACTCTCACCAAAAGTCAGTGAACTGCTGGCTTCACGTCTGAAAGACTGGAACTTGTTGGCTAAAGAAACCAAGATAACTGTTTATCGCAAGCTTACTGTGCAGTTAGCCACCTTTTTTCTATGCAGGACAATCTTTGTTTCTGCAATGACATTTATGGCTTATTCAATACCTTTGAGGTGCAATATGATCCCCCATGACTGGGGACTTTTTATTGATGTATCAACCTACAGTGTGAAGGCAGTGTTGCTGCACAATGGTAATGTTTTACCTTCTGTACCAGTTGCACATTCTGTTAACTTGAAGGAGACTTATGATAACTTTGGTTTCATTCCCAACTGTATCAAGTATTCCGAGCACTGCTGGTCTATCTGTGCTGACTTAAAGGTTGTTGCACTCCTAACAGGACTGCAGACTGGGTTCACCAAATATATGTGCTTTGTATGTATGTGGAACAGTCGGGCCCGAGCACAGCATTGCACCCGCAAAGTTTGGTCACCACGTGACTCAGTCATTCCAGGTACGTTCAATGTAGCTAATGCTCCAATGGTTCAGAAGGACAAGATTTTGTTGCCACCACTGCACATTAAACTTGGTCTCCTCAAACAACTGGTCAAGGCAACAAACAAGGATCTTCCAGCATTCAAATACCTGTTAGGAAAGTTCCCCAAACTAAGTAAATCCAAGATTAAGAAAGGTGTGTTTGTAGGTACACAAATTCGCGAGCTCTTGTTTGACAATGATTTTGAGAAGGCAATGAATGACGTGGAGTTAGCAGCTTGGCATTCTTTCAAGAACATCTGCAACGGTTTTCTTGGCAGACAGAGACATCAACTACAAGGCACTAGTAGATCAACTACTGCAGTGTTACCAACGTCTGGGCTGCAAAATGTCACTCAAACTGCATTTCCTCCACTCACATTTATCTTTTTTTCCTGACAACCTATCTGATGTGAGTGACAAGCATGGAGAAAGATTCCATCAAGATGTTGCAACAATGGAAACACGCTACAAAGGTAAATGGAGTCCCGCAATGCTTGTTGATTTCTGATGGATGTTGCAACGTCACCAAGCCAATACTTACAAACGACAGAGCCAGGTAAAACATTTTGCCTGGTGAATTTTTGTGTTGTTTTTCTGACACTATGACATTCTTCGCACATGTTAGTATATAATTGACTTTAATATACTAATAAATATTGTTTTCTCTTCTTTCAGATTAGTTGTATTTGGAGTTTTGTACGCAAATAAGTAAATAAAGCCTTGAAAATACTATATAAAATTATAGTAGGGGCACTCAATATATTTTGCCCCACCTTTTTTCTTAGCTAAATAATAGGCCATGGGGCTGAAACGTCTTTTGGGCCGTAAGTATGAACTTTCTGCGCTTCACATAACCAGATTTTTCCAGTTTGAACCTCCCCTCCTTGTATAAAACTGCTTTTAACCGATGGTTAATGCAGTTCCGAAAATGGCACCTTTCAGTGATGTGCGTCGTAAATAGAGAGCTGTTATCGAGTTCTTAACTGCAGAGAAGGAAACAGTTGGAAATATTCACAAACGTCTACAAAACATTTACGGAGATGCTATTGTTGATCGAAGCACAGTTGGACGCTGGTCTAAACGTGTGAGATCATCGGAGGGAGGGAGAGCCAGCCTCGATGATGAGCCAGCAGCGGTCGCCCGGCATCGGCTGTGACATCTCACACTGTGAAACGTGCTAACAGCATCATTCGATCAAATCGGCGCGTCACATACAAGGAGCTATCACTGGAGCTAGGAATTAGTGAAAGAAGTGTGAATACGATAATTCAGCAACTGGGATACTCGAAAGTGTGTTCACGGTTTGTTCCTCGCCAACTGACTGAAGATCACAAAGCCCAAAGAAAAGAAATTGCTTCCGAATCGTTGGTTCGATACGAGACAGAATGGGATGACTTCCTTTCACGAATTGTATTGAGGATGAGACTTGGGTACACCACTTTGCGTAATGCCACTCTATGGATTGGCGTTTTGTTTCAGGTTCAGACTCCCCACACAAGAAAAAGTTCAAAATGGCTTCCTCTGCAAGAAAGGTTATGGCTACCATTTTCTGGGACATAAAAGGGGTGATTCTGGTGGACATTATGAAGAAAGGACAAACAATCAACTCAAAGGCATATATTGCTACCCTACAGAGACTCCGGAGACGTATAAAGCGAGTTCGACCGGAGAGAAAACTGGAAGACGTCCTTCTTTTGCACGATAACGCAAGACCACACAACAGTTTGCAAACAAGAGAGGCTATCACAAAAATGCAATTGACTGTGTTACCCCACCCTCCATACAGCCCGGATCTGGCACCTTCAGACTTCCATTTGTTTGGGTCAATGAAGGATGTTATTCGTAGAAGAAAGTTTCAGAGTGACGATGAGGTTGTTGAGGAGGTTAAGAGGTGGCTCCAGCGGAACCCAGCGGACTTTTACCAGCAAGGAATAAAGGTCCTTGTTTGCAGGTGGAGGAAAGCCGTAGAAAAGGATGGAGACTATGTGTAAAAATAAAAACTTGTAAAAAAAGGTATGTAACTACTTGTGTACAAAATTTCCGGAATTTACGAGGAAACTTCGAAAGAAAAAAAAGGTGGGGCAAAATATATTGAGTGGCCCTCGTAATATATTCAATCAAAGTTCAAGAAAATGTGATGCGCTACGCAAAAACGGTTTTCAATTTCCTTATCAGCATAGTTGATTTAGTGAATCTGACATAAAATAGTGCATGTATATTTTTTAAACAAATTTTGTTTGCAAAATAGGCTGCTCTCTTGGTACAATGATTGTTAATCATCTGATGTATGTAGATAATCTAGTTCTTATTTCTCCATCTGTAAAAAGGCTCAGCACACTTTCGAAGGTTTGTGAAAGGTATGGGAAACAACGAAACATAACGACATAAAATATAATTCTAGTAAAAGTCATATTATGAGGACCAAGGCCTACAAGTACAGTGTATAAAATTTCCTGAATTTCAGTTGAATGGTATAGTGCCGTCAGAAGTGACGCAGACTAAGTATCTTGGCCACATACAAACTGATGGTCTTTTAGATGGCAACATTGCGGCGAAGAGAGAGAGATTGAAGACATTCAGTAAGAGGCGGGGAATTGATGAGACGAAAAGCCCTTGATTCCACCTTGTCAAGTACGGCTGTGTGGGTTGAACCACCCGACACATGAGAAGCATACTCCATACAGGGGCGAACAAGACCGCTGTACAGAAACAGCAACTGAGTGGGGATGAAGAAACCGCAGAGGCGGTACAGCACACCAAGGCCGGATTGAAGTCCTCGTAGGCCCTAGGCACTCCTGTTTCGTAGGCCCTTTGGTGGATACATTTTTATTGGTGTATCGATTTCTATGAGTAGATGGGTGATCAAAATTATCTTGAATGATTTTTTTAATAATTAATAATTAATAATAATAATAATAATTAATTTCAAATCATTTACTTATACACAATTTTTTTTTTTTTTCTCATTTTAGGTATCCAACCCTCCCCAGTCTTCCAATATGTCAGATGGATATAAAACTCTCTCTCTCTCTCTCTCTCTCTCTCTCTCTCTCTCTCTCTCTATATATATATATATATATATATATATATATATATATATATATATATATATTAGGGTGTGTTTATGGTATATGGTGAAAAATGCGAAATGAAAATGCAAGGGAGCGGAACCCTTTATTTTGTGAGGATACATGAGAAAACAGAACAGGCAAAATTTCTTTGTAATCCAACAACATTTAGAGGTTGCCCACAGCTGATAGGTATTTTCAATTTATAGGGCAATGGAAATTTTAATTCTCAGTTTAAATGATAAATTGCATCTCCAATATACATCTCCAATAAGTATTCAGAACAAATATATCGTGTGAGTATATTCACTAAATTCATAATTAACGATTAAAGTACATGACACCTCGAGTGTTGGCGTTCATTTTTTCATCAAAGTGGCTTTGGAGGCTGTCGGCAAGACTTTACGATGTTCTTCGACGATTTGAATCATGAACTGCATCTGCTCTTCGTTCCGAGTCCTTCCAGCCTTCGTGAATTCTTGAATCAATGCTATGCCTCGCTCTGCTGCATCATTCACTACATTTAAGGAATCCACCCTGATCTTTGCTGAACCAAAGCTGGTGTTGTTTTCCCAGTTTGATGGATCCTCTTGCAGGAAATCGACCGGAAGATCTAGAAGGGTGAACAGATTGTACGTATTGGAAGAGCAAAAGTCTGCCAAGGTCTTTCCTCTTGGATCTGGAATCCAGACTCGTCGGGGGGAGCTTCTGACCCTTCAACGGAATTCATATTCTCTACCATTTTCCGCTTCTCATCATCATCGACTGCAGGATCGAATAGTGCAAGGCCCACGTTTACCTCATTGAGGTACCAGAGATGCCGATTAAAACTCTTGTACCCAGCGGCGTTGGTGTTTTGCAACTTTTGAAGGAGGGCTAAGTCGCGTCGTGGAGTGCTTGCTGCTTCTCTTGCTGAAAACCACGGAAGGACGTAATCTTGAGCAACGAAGAGACAGAAGTCCCGCAACCCAGAAATCAGGCGGTCACTGCTACTTGCTCCACGAGATGTTGAAGGACATTGGTTCATGTGCATCGTGAACTGGTATCTGAACATCCAAATCTTGAAAGAGTAAATTCCACGCGCCATCCACCGTGCTCGGTGCAAAGCCCCTGGAGCCATGAACACAGGACTCCGACGTCCGTGAGGTACTCCTCCCAAGAAAATGACTACAAGTTCAAGAAGCTCTTTGTAGTCATCTCTGGGATGCTTCACTTTCAGAAGGTCATTTGCTTCATGAATCATCTTCTCGGCCCAGGGACTGATCACTGCAGCCGTGTCCTCTTCGTCCGCGGCAGTGGAGTATTCATTCAATTTCAGTTGCGGCCAAACATTACGGAAGCTCTGGAAAATCGTAATCTCAGGTCCTTTGGAAAGGTCTCCAACAAGGAAAGAAAATACTGCTTCAAGCAGCAGTTCCAGCACGTGATGTCGACACACAAAGTAAATCATTTCACGCCCGAGAGCCTGCTCTACTCGCACACACACTCCTCCATGGATGCCGGTGTTGGTGGCTGTCGTGTCAAAGCAAAGAGCTTTGATCTTCTGGCCAAGATCCCAGTTTTCGATGGTTTCGATGATGACGATTGCTGTCCTTTCTGCCTTGGAGTCTGGGAGTTTGGGGATGGCTAGAATCTTGCTCATCCCATCCCCGGTAACTAAGATGGCTAAACGGTCGATTTTGTCTCTTCCCATTAAGTCTGCCATAAGTTTTCCATCCCAGTGAAGAACAAGAGGGCATTCAGGCTTGTAGGAAGCTCTCACCTCTGCTTCGTGGGCTGATCTGTACCTGGATCTGCTGGCCCGAATAGCACTTGGACTGAGGCACATCTCACTTATGTCCTGACCCATTTGCATGCCAAAGGGGATGAGAACACGAGCAGCTGCCCTGTCGCTCATCCGCGTGCGGTCCAATGCCGCAGCGACCTCCGAACTGATTGCCGTCGTCCCACGGCGATGTTTTGGAGCCGACGATGTAACTGGCTTTCTTTCGGGACTTGTTTCCTCACTTGATGACGCTGACGATGAGGCTTCCATAACAACGGTAGCAGAGATTTCTTCCATTTCCTGCACATGCCTGTCTTTCCGCTTCAATTCCTGAGCAGTTCTTTCTTCGGCCATTGCGACTTTTTTGGCAATCTTCTTGTCGACATTTCCAATCCTTCCTCTCCGACCCTCCTCCCTTTGAGCAAGCAGGAAGTCCTTGTCCTCCTGAATTTTGATAAGATTTAGGGCATTTTGGTGACCAATGTCGAAAAGGTTGTTCAAGCTTGACCTGAACGCAGCCTGGTTGTCCAAATTGGTCTTCGTTTTCGCGAAATTCTCTTCTTCAAACCCTGCCATTCGTCATGCAATTTCCGGACGTGCTTCTTGACGTCGTGCGGATGTTTCGTCGGTAAACCTTCTGTCACCCAGATTTCAATGATGGCTTGTGATGTCGAGGACACACTCTCAGCTAAGGATTTCTTCTCTTCATTGTGGAGATGGAAAAGGTACTTCAATACATCACCTCTTGAAGGTAATTGCTGACCGGCAATAGTAGGACTTGATGACCCCACAAGCCAGATTGATTTCTTCGATCTTGTACATGCCGCCATCGTTCACCAGTTATCTGTGAATAAGACAAAACAGTGAAATTGGTAAGTTAATTTAACCCATTCATGGATAAAGTACCTCAGGAAAATGTGTAGAAATAAGCCACCCTCTTTGTAACCGTAATCTGTGTTCAAACAATGATTGGCTGGTAACCCATGAACACAATATGTATTAAAATTATAATAATTTTGCGAAATCATGCATACATAACCATTTACAGTATATCCAATCCATATATAAATTTAAAATAATCTACGGTACACTACACTATTTCACTCAGACGATGCGAAAAAAGATGATTGCAATACGCTGAAGCAGAGAGCGTCCAAAATTTTATACGCATAAAAATTAAACCTTATAACTATTTTTGGAAACAAAAATATTGCCAGTAAAACAAGTCATTATACTTACAAACAATTCATAATACCATCCATTACAGTGCTAAGTAAAAAAAACGTTTGAAATATATGAATTATTTAAATAACACTTACCGTTATGAGAACTGTGATGCTTCTTGGCCACCATTACGTAAATGCATGAAAGACGTGAGTAATTAAGAGAAAACGATTTAGAATTAAAGAAAATTCATTTGTTGGTATACTGAAGTAAAGAAATATGGATTATCAGAACGCAATTGACAAATGCAATTTCTAATTTTGGGGACGCTGTGTATCAATGGGTTAATAAACACTAGAAGTGACTTAAAAAGGCGCATAAATAAATGAGCATATGGGTAAAACTTTGGGGTCTTTGGGCAACCTCTAAATATTTGGATTTTCCAAAAAATCATGTGCTTTATTTGCTCCCGGAACCTCATCATTTGCGGGGTTCCGTGACCCGAAATTCACACTTTCAGTTTTTAAAAGCACCCTAATATATATATATATATATATATATATATATATATATATATATATATATATATATATTAAACACAGACCGTGCATGGAACAAGGAACTCTTCTGGGAAAATTAAATCCACTATAGTCCGAATAAGTAATGGTAAATGACAAATACCATAGTTTTTCTTTTTCATGATGCTACCGACGTGGGCAACGGGTCTCTCGCAAAGAGATCCCATAAATATAGCTTCCCTCACCAGCTATCTGCAAAGCAGACAGGATCCAGCTTTGGGACATGGATCTAGGGTTTAAAGCAACCTAGTCCGACTACATTCAGAACCTCTATATAAGTAAAAGACTCGTTGCATTCACGTCGGTTGAATAATCAAAGAAAAAGGGGGTAACTATTGTATTTTTAGCCAAAAAAAACCAAAACTTAAACCTCAACCGGGACATTGAGCATCCACTTTTCAAGGCACGAAACACGTCCGTTTATATACACAAACTCAGAATGGTCCCTGAGAAACTTATATGTTAAACACAGACCGTGCATGGAACAAGGAACTCTTCTAGGAAAATTAAATCCACTATAGTCCGAATAAGTAATGGTAAATGACAAATACCATAGTTTTTCTTTTTCATGATGCTAGCCCGACGTGGGCAACGGGTCTCTCGCAAAGAGATCCCATAAATATAGCTTCCCTCACCAGCTATCTGCAAAGCAGACTATAGTGGATTTAATTTTCCCAGAAGAGTTCCTTGTTCCATGCACGGTCTGTTTTTATCATATAAGTTTCTCAGGGGACCATTCTGAGTTTGTATATATATATATATGCATATATAACTGCAATGACCGCGCAGTATATAAATGAATAGAAACGACATAAGTGTTAAGGAACGTTTCTGCACACGAGGAGGAGAGATAACGAATAATGAAAAATGAGGCGAACCGCCCAGGAATCGAACCCAGGGCCTTCCAATTGCCGGTCGGACGCTCTACCATTATGCTACGGACCTCACTCAATCACAAATCGAAATTCTCCCACATAGGGCAGAAACCAATGCCCTGAGAGGGCACCCTCGCAAATCGTGAATATGCGCATATAACTGCAATGACCGCGCAGTATATAAATGAATAGAAACGACATAAGTGTTAAGGAACGTTTCTGCACACGAGGAGGAGAGATAACGAATAATGAAAAATGAGGCGAACCGCCCAGGAATCGAACCCAGGGCCTTCCAATTGCCGGTCGGACGCTCTACCATTATGCTACGGACCTCACTCAATCACAAATCGAAATTCTCCCACATAGGGCAGAAACCAATGCCCTGAGAGGGCACCCTCGTTATCTCTCCTCCTCGTGTGCAGAAACGTTCCTTAACACTTATGTCGTTTCTATTCATTTATATACTGCGCGGTCATTGCAGTTATATGCGCATATTCACGATTTGCGAGGGTGCCCTCTCAGGGCATTGGTTTCTGCCCTATGTGGGAGAATTTCGATTTGTGATTGAGTGAGGTCCGTAGCATAATGGTAGAGCGTCCGACCGGCAATTGGAAGGCCCTGGGTTCGATTCCTGGGCGGTTCGCCTCATTTTTCATTATTCGTTATCTCTCCTCCTCGTGTGCAGAAACGTTCCTTAACACTTATGTCGTTTCTATTCATTTATATACTGCGCGGTCATTGCAGTTATATGCGCATATTCACGATTTGCGAGGGTGCCCTCTCAGGGCATTGGTTTCTGCCCTATGTGGGAGAATTTCGATTTGTGATTGAGTGAGGTCCGTAGCATAATGGTAGAGCGTCCGACCGGCAATTGGAAGGCCCTGGGTTCGATTCCTGGGCGGTTCGCCTCATTTTTCATTATTCGTTATCTCTCCTCCTCGTGTGCAGAAACGTTCCTTAACACTTATGTCGTTTCTATTCATATATATATATATATATATATATTGTCGGATACAAACAGTAAACATGACAGCTGCGTAAATGGGCTGGGGTACATGACTATGTGCGGTGGAGAGCGCGAAAGAGCAACTCGCTCCTCCACCAGGCAGCCATGTTTGACGGAGAGCGCAAGAGAGCAACTCACTTCTACGCCAAACCGAACCTAGAGGTGGGACCAACCGCTTGATCCCGGTGTGAAGAGAAGACAACAGTAGGATGTTTAACACCAAGAAATTTCAACTCTTGAGATATGGTAGAAATGAAGAAATTAGACTGCATATTAGACCAGATGAGCTGGGTGTACATAATTATATGCGGCGGAGAGCTCGAAAGAGCATTTCCCTCCTCCACCAGGCAGCCATGTGTGACGGATAGCGCAAGAGAGCAACTCACTCCTACACCAAACCGAACCTAGAGGTGGGGCCATCCGCTTGATCCGATGTGCAGAGAAGACAACAGTAGGATGTTTAACACCAGGAAATTTCAACTCTTGAGATATGGTAGAAATGAAGAAATTAGAATGTATATTAGACCAGATGTTCCGGGTGTACATGGACTATGTGCGTCGGAGAGCGCGAAAGAGCATTTCCCTCCTCCACCAGGCAGCCATGTGTGACGGAGAGCGCAAGAGAGCAACTCGCTTCTAGGCCAAACAGGCATGGCCACCTGCTTGGCCCCAGTGTGAAGAGAAGACAACAGTAGGAAGTTTAACACCAAGAAATTTCAAATCTTGAGATATGGTAGAATGAAGAAATTAGACTGCATATTAGGCCCGATGAGCCGGGGTTACATGACTATGTGCAGTGGAGAGCGCGAGAGAGCAACTCGCTCCACCACCACCAAGCGGTCATGTATGGCGGAGAGCGCAAGAGGGCAACTCACTCCTACACCAAACCGAACCTAGTGACGAGCGCTCATTAGCTGCAGGAATATTTACCGAACTTTTTGATGACACCTCGTACATATAAGATCTACTAAGTCCTTTTTCAACCGGTAGTTAAAAGAATACATTCATTTTCACCTGTTCAGGATCAAGTGTTTAATGATCAAAATTGTGTGTCAAAAGCGTTGCAAGAGAGCATTTCCCTCCTACATCAAGCCATGTGTGGGGGAGAGCGACTGATAATTTTATAGAAAACAGAGTAAATACATTAAATCGTCCGCGCATCCACGTTATTTACATGAGACGAGAGGAAAGGGTACAGGTACATCGGTATGTTTTCTCGAGATAGCAGCGAGGGATTAAACAGTGGGTCTCACTCTAATGCTCCTTACATTAGTTCTTTGATTTAAAAACACAATCACTATAATTGTTCTATGAGATTATTATTTTTTCCATCCTATAATATCATCATAAGCGGTAGACACTATCCGACTTAAAGCTAAAACATAACTTCTTAGCAATTCATGTTTGCAACATCATCTTCAAGAGATTATGTTTTAGCTTTAAGTCGGATAGTGTCTACCGCTTATGATGATATTATAGGATGGAAAAAATAATAATCTCATAGAACAATTATAGTGATTATTGTGTTTTTAAATCAAAGAACTAATGTAAGGAGCATTAGAGTGAGACCCACTGTTTAATCCCTCGCTGCCATCTCGAGAAAACATACCGATGTACCTGTACCCTTTCCTCTCGTCTCATGTAAATAACGTGGATGCGCGGACGATTTAATGTATTTACTCTGTTTTCTATAAAATTATCAGTCGCTCTCCGCCACACATGGCTTGATGTAGGAGGGAAATGCTCTCTTGCAACGCTTTTGACACACAATTTTGATCATTAAACACTTGATCCTGAACAGGTGAAAATGAATGTATTCTTTTAACTACCGGTTGAAAAAGGACTTAGTAGATCTTATATGTACGAGGTGTCATCAAAAAGTTCGGTAAATATTCCTGCAGCTAATGAGCGCTCGTCACTAGGTTCGGTTTGGTGTAGGAGTGAGTTGCCCTCTTGCGCTCTCCGCCATACATGACCGCTTGGTGGTGGTGGAGCGAGTTGCGCTCTCCACCGCACATAGTCATGTAACCCCGGCTCATCGGGCCTAATATGCAGTCTAATTTCTTCATTCTACCATATCTCAAGATTTGAAATTTCTTGGTGTTAAACTTCCTACTGTTGTCTTCTCTTCACACTGGGGCCAGGCAGGTGGCCATGCCTGTTTGGCCTAGAAGTGAATTGTTCTCTTGCTCTCTCCGTCACACATGGCTGCCTGGTGGAGGAGGGAAATGCTCTTTCGCGCTCTCCGACACACATAGTCATGTACACCCGGAACATCCGGTCTAATATGCAGTCTAATTTCTTCATTTCTACCATATCTCAAGAGTTGAAATTTCTTGGTGTTAAACATCCTACTGTTGTCTTCTGTTGTCTTCTCTTCACACCGGGATCAAGCGGTTGGTCCCACCTCTAGGTTCGGTTTGGCGTAGAAGTGAGTTGCTCTCTTGCGCTCTTCGTCAAACATGGCTGCCTGGTGGAGGAGCGAGTTGCTCTCTCTCGCTCTCCACCGCACATAGTCATGTACCCCCGGCCCATTTACGCAGCTGTCATGTTTACTGTTTGTATCCGACAATGTCTATATATATATATATATAATATATATATATATATATATATATATATATATATATATATAATTCAGGCACGTGCCGTGAGTAAATACTCAGGGTAGGCAGACTCAATGCGCGAGCGAAGCGAGCGGTTCCAAGCTAGGGGGTCTGGAGTGGGCGCGAGCTCCCCCAGCGGGTTCCGGGGCGGAGCCCCAGCCACGAACGAATTTTAAGCATAATTAACCCCTTCCGCACCATTTGTGCTAATTTTTGGTCAACAACAAATATTTACTTACCGCTTTATTTGTAGATGAATTCCATTCTTCTCTCTTTGTTAGTAACAAAAATATCTAATTTTTCAAAGAAATTGTAAGTGGGATTTTGCTTATTTTTTTCAAAGAAATTGTAAGTGGGATTTTGTTCCATTTTAGTAAATCTTTCCTTTTCAATTGAAATTAGGGCAAGTGATGAAAGCCTTTCCTGTTTCATTCTATTCCTGGTGTAGCTTTTAATTCTTTTCAAAGCTGAAAATGACCTCTCAACAGAAACTGTTGTAGCTGGAATTGTTAAAATCAATTGCAACAGCTTCACCGCTTCAGGAAACGTTAGTTCAAGTCCATTTTGAAATATGAAAGCAAGCAAATCTTTAATTGATTTATCCCTGAACACTTGTGCACTATAAATTCCAGCTAGATCAGTTTTCAATCTTATGACATCGAAGAAGTTACCATAATTATTCTCTAAACTTTCTAGTGCATCCTTATCAATTTCTGTAGCTAGTTTTAGAAACTTTTTACTATCAACTAATGAAATAAATTGTAAATTTTTGAAGTCACTGTATCTTGCTTCCATATGCTGCAGTATATCATTCAATATTAGACAGAATATTCTTTCTCTTTCTTTTTTAATTGGACCTTTTGTACGACATTTTGATTCAGTCAAGTTATTTTCTTTGAAACATTCTTCAAACTTCTCATAGATATCATCAAAATTTTTGCGCAGACCCTCGAGGGAATTCATTGTTTCATTGATTCTTTCAATGCAATATGGAATATCTATAATTTTAGTTTGTAAGATATTGAAGAGTGTGTCAGTTCTAATGAAAATCTTATCATATACCATGAGAAGAAAGTATGTTGAGTCTTTCGTTAGCCAATTATAAAATCCATTACTCCTCACTAAAGTATCTGAGTCCCACAATAAAGGATTGCTGTCAATGTTGTTGAAAAGTTTACAAAGGTCACTATGATAGTGTAAAATAGTTTGCACTAGCTTTGAGTTAGAACTCCATCTCGTTGGTGCAGCCTTTGGAATGCGTTTATGTACTATTTCATCAAGAAATTGCGTTCGTTTTGTAGAGTGATTGAAAAATGCAGCAAGACCATCAATGGTCTTGAAAAAGATTATACATTCAGGTATAAATTTCGCTGACTGAGATAGAACAAGATTCAACTTGTGAGCGTAGCAATGGGTAAATAACGCTGATGATGCCTTTTCTCTTACTTTAGCTTGAACGCCATTTAAATGCGATGCCATTACCGATGCTCCATCATATGTCTGTGCTACAAGCTTCTCAGCACAGTTGTATTTATCTAAATTTTTAAATATGCATTCTGTTACACCAGTAGCTCTTCTGTCTTTAAGTTCGTCAAATCCTATGAAAGCCTCTTTAATTTCAGAATCCAATACATATCTTAAAACTGTGGAACATTGAGCTGTATTTGAAATATCAGTCGATTCATCCACTTCTATAGCAATGAATGGGGATCTTGCGATATCTTCTTTAATATTATTTTCTACAGCTATGCCTACTGCTTCAATCAAGTCATTTTGTATCTTGTTAGAAACGCCAGAAAACACGGATGAAGTCTGTAAATGTTGTGCTAATTTTTGGTCAAATTTTGCAGTGTAGTTCAGTAACTCAATATAGTTTCCACGATTTAAAGAGGATTTATCTTCATTATCACCGCGGAAAGCAAGTTCTTGTTTAATCAAAAAGCAAGTAGCAGAAATTAATGTTTTCAGTATGTCTGTTTTCCTTTACCTTTTATTGTGAATTTCAATGCTAAGTTTTTTTTGCTTATCTATACTCAAGTCGATTCGTGCAGATCCAAATGTTTTCAACGATATTTGACTTTCATAATGCGCAACAGACCTCTCGTGTTTACTTAAAGCATTAGTCAAATTATTTAAACCACAATATCCTGTTCTTATCCACACACTTTCACTAGATACGGAAAATAACAAGCATGGAAAAAAAAGAGTCTACCTGTTGTAACACAACCACACAACCACTCTTTCTTGCTGTACCACGTCGTTTGAAACGTTCTGATTATTTTTGTTCCTTTACGCTGTAGCAACTGTTTCAGTTCCGGTGTCAGCCTACCATTTTTAATCACATTCAACCTTTCTTCATAAGACAGTTTAGAAAAATTCTTAAGATACTCACTGTCCATATTTGAAAAGGGTTAAATTTTGAAATAAAATGTCTAAAATTTAGTTCAATCACCAGAGGCAAACGACAACACAGACGCGCGCACAGCCACACACCCGACCATGTGCCCGAACGGCAAAACACTGAGTGAAAAGCAGAACTAAATCTGCTTATATAGCGCAGTATTTGTCACAGCTTGGAGCTCCACTCACGGCACGGGGAAAATTTCATTGTCAAGCGTTAATATATATAGAGGTTGAAAGGCACGGGGAAATTGTGCTTCTAACACAATATTATCCATTTACAAATTTATACATTGAATTTCATACATTAAATTAACATTTATATAATGAAGTGAAAATCATTTACTTTTTATATTTAATATTTTTAGTTTTATTCAGGGTAAGCACTGCCTACCTTGCCTACCCAGAGGGCACGTCCCTGAATTTATATATATATATTATATATATATATATATGATACACACAGACCGTGCATGGAACAAGGAACTCTTCTGGGATAATTAAATCTAGTATAGTCCGAATAAGTAATTGTAAATGACAAATACCATAGTTTTTCTTTTTCATGATGCAAGCCCGAACGTGGGCAACGGGTCTCTCGCAAAGAGGTCCCACAAATATAGCTTCCCTCACCAGCTATCTGCAAAGCAGACAGGATCCAGCTTTGGGACATGGATCTAGGGTTTAAAGCAGCCTAGCCCCACTACATTTAGAACCTCAATATAAGTAAAAGACTCGTTGCATTCACGTTGGATTGAATAAATCAAAGAAAAAGGGGTAACTATTATATTTTTAGCCAAAACAAAAACTTAACCCTTTAAGGACTGAAGATGCCAATTGCTAACGTTTCAAATACATGCATTCATAACTTAACCCTACAAAAAATTCAGGGCTGAAAGGGTTAAACCTCAACTGGCAGAATTGAGCGTCCACTTTTCAAGGCACATAACATGTCCGTTTCATGATGGGAATGAACTCAGAATGGTTCCCTGAGTTTTTTATGATACACACAGACCGTGCATGGAACAAGGAACTCTTCTGGGATAATTAAATCCACTATAGTCCGAATAAGTAATGGTAAATGACAAATACCATAGTTTTTCTTTTTCATGATGCAAGCCCGACGTGGGCAACGGGTCTCTCGCAAAGAGGTCCCATCATGAAACGGATATGTTATGTGCCTTGAAAAGTGGACGCTCAATTCTGCCAGTTGAAGTTTAAGTTTTGGTTTTGGCTAAAAATATAATAGTTACCCCTTTTTCTTTGATTTATTCAATCCGACGTGAATGCAACGAGTCTTTTACTTATATTGAGGTTCTAAATGTAGTGGGGCTAGGCTGCTTTAAACCCGAGATCCATGTCCCAAAGCTGGATCCTGTCTGCTTTGCAGATAGCTGGTGAGGGAAGCTATATTTGTGGGACCTCTTTGCGAGAGACCCGTTGCCCACGTCGGGCTTGCATCATGAAAAAGAAAAACTATGGTATTTGTCATTTACCATTACTTATTCGGACTATAGTGGATTTAATTATCCCAGAAGAGTTCCTTGTTCCATGCACGGTCTGTGTGTATCTTAAAAAACTCAGGGAATTTTGAGTTCATTCCCATATATACTGGGTGATCCAGATAAATGGGACCCATAAAAAAAAGCCAAATATTCTTAATATTTAATTCCTTTCATAAAAACTATATATCATTCGAAAGAGTAGAGTTACAAGTTTATTATGAAATATTTATTTTTTAAAAATGACTCCTTTCAAATGTGCTCCATTAGTTGCCAAGCATTCCAGTGTTCTCGCTTGTAAGTTCTGCATCACTTTTGCAAGAGTGTGCGGTGGTATGGCCTGTATCTCATTTGTGATGGCGGCCTTCAATTCTTGCAAGGTCGTTGGGTTATTTATGTAGACCCTACTCTTTAAATATCCCCAGAGATAATAATCTAAGGGAGAAAAATCCGGAGACCTTGCGGGCCATTCAACGTCTCCAAATCTTGAGATTAACTGGCCTGGAAACGTTGACGCAAAAACTGCCATGCAGTTCCTCGTGGTATGGCAGGTAGCTCCGTCTTGTTGGAACCAGTGGTTTTCTAGACAAAGATCTCTTAATTTAGGAATAAGGAAATCGGTCAACATTTTTTCGTAGCGATCACCATTTACAGTGACCGTGTTTCCGGTGGAATCCTCGAAAAAGTACGGCCCTATGATCTGAGATGCAGTAAGACCACACCAAACAGTTACACGCTGACAATGCAACGGGACTTCGGTAATATTCAATGGATTTTCTGTTGCCCAGAAACGACAATTTTGTTTGTTTACAGTTCCATTCAAGTGAAAATGGGCTTCGTCTGACATAATCAAAGTTGCTAGAAAAATTGGTAGTGTCATTTACCTTCTGTTGGATCCATTGACAGAATTGTCGTCTTCGTGTGAAATCTCCATCGTTTAGTTGTTGCACTGTTTGAATTTTATATGGAAAGAGCATTAAATTTTGCTTCAATATACGGTGTGTTGTTCCATATCCAACTCCTAACAGCTGAGAAGCACGTCTGATGCTTATGTTAGGATTATCCTGTACAATTTCATGAGTTCTGTTAATGATCTCGTCTATCCTTGCTGTGCGCACTCTTCCAGTTGGTTTTCTTTTTCCAATGCTGCCAGTTAGGGAAAAATTTCTGACACACCGACGGATTACTTTCTTAGAAGGTGATTTTGACATCTGAAAATTTGTCTTGAAAGATCTTTGAGCTGAAACTACACTTCTTCCATGCTCATAATATTGCTCAGTTATGAAACGCAGCTGTTCCACAGTCCATGCAGTCATCCTGAAGGGTTAGTTTTAACTAACACTTTTATTTTGTTTTGTATCTTGTATTGTCAAAACCTATACAATCCTGTACAAACTTGTAACTATCCTCTTTCGAATGATGCGTATGATTTTATAAAAGGACTTATACTTTAAGAGTTACAGGGGTTTCTTTTGGGTCCCATTCCTCTGGATCACCCTTTATATATATATATATATATATATATATATATATATATATATATATATATATATATATATATATATATATATATATATATATATATATATATATCTATCTATCTTGTAGCCGCAACTGTGGAAAGTATTTTAGCGGTTTGTAATAATTGGAATTAATCTTGGCAAAAACGTTCATATAAAAGATTTGCCTTTATGTGTGGTTATATAAAAAAAATATGGTTTATTTTCAGCTACGCAATTGCCTACCCAGTGAGTGAAAGGAGTTTTATATCTCCATTTTAAATTTATTTTATTTTTTATTATTTTTGGAGCACTGCGGGGTGTCACACGGCCTGACATCTTAGTTTTAAATTTTTTCCTACTAATAGATATATATATACACACTACCTTCTACCCAATACTGTGGAAAATATTTTAACGGTTTGCAATAATCATACCCCGATTTCATCACTGATAAAATATAAAATGTTTGTGCATATGTATCTATAGATATGATTTATTAATTGAGTAAAACAGTTTACATTCGACTATATATCGGAATGATGTAACGCGGGATTAGTTATATCAGCTGAGTGCTTTAAAACATACCGACGATTGCAAAAATGTGCGCTTGACAATCAAATTTGCACCTTAAAAATAGTCTGAACAGTTGGAAAGGTGTGAGTGTGTGTGTGTGTGTGTGTGTACGAATTATCTCTGTAATAAATGATAAATATTGATTTCGCAATGTTTACTTCGCTAAAATGTGTTTTTTCGCTTCTCAAAAAATATTTCGCGGGAGATTGGTAGGTGATTTAAACCTATTCCCCAATGGTGGTAAAGTATTTACGACATGTACCAGCGTATGATTGAGAAAATGCTGTTTTATGCTGCTTAGAGTGTGGTAAACAACAGAAGTTTCTGATTTGTAGAAAGATAAGGAAGGCTTTGACCAGCATGGGTTTGTGCGGCAAGATTAGAGTCGGATTTCGTGCCTTTTCGCAGTTTTTTATAAGAAGTTAATAAAAAATGTATATTTATATATATATATATGATACACACAGACCATGCGTGGAACAAGGAACTCTTCTGGGATAATTAAATCCACTATAGTCTGAATAAGTAATGGTAAATGACAAATACCATAGTTTTTCTTTTTCATGATGCAAGCCGGACGTGGGCAATGGGTCTCTCGCAAAGAGGTCCCATAAATATAGCTTGACTCACCAGCTATCTGCAAAGCAGACAGGATCCAGCTTTGGGACATGGATCTAGGGTTTAAAGCAGCCTAGCCCCACTACATTTAGAACCTGAATATAAGTAAAAGACTCGTTGCATTCACGTCGGATTGAATAAATCAAAGAAAAAGGGGTAACTATTATATTTTTAACCAAAACTTAAACCTCAACTGGCAGAATTGAGCGTCCACTTTTCAAGGCATATAACATGTCCGTTTCATGATGGGAATGAATTCAGAATGGTTCCCTGAGTTTTTTATGATACACACAGAACATGCATGGAACAAGGAACTCTTATGGGATAATTAAATCCACTATAGTCCGAATAAGTAATGGTAAATAACAAATACCATAGTTTTTCTTTTTCATGATGCAAGCCCGACGTGGGCAACGGGTCTCTCGCAAAGAGATCCCATAAATATAGCTTCCCTCACCAGCTATCTGCAAAGCAGACAGAATCCAGCTTTGGGACATGGATCTAGGGTTTAAAGCAGCCTAGCCCCACTACATTTAGAACCTCAATATAAGTAAAAGAGTCGTTGCATTCACGTCGGATTGAATAAATCAAAGAAAAAGGGGGTAACTATTATATTTTTAGCCAAAACCAAAACTTAAACCTCAACTGGCAGAATTGAGCGTCCATTATGGGACTCTTTGCGAGAGACCCGTTGCCACGTCGGGCTTGCATCATGAAAAAGAAAAACTATGGTATTTGTCATTTACCATTACTTATTCGGACTATAGTGGATTTAATTATCCAGAAGAGTTCCTTGTTCCATGCATGGTCTGTGTGTATCATAAAAAACTCAGGGAACCATTCTGAGTTCATTCCCATATATAATATATATATATATATATATATATACACATTTTAACTGCAAACAACACACATTATAATTAATGTAAAGAACGACGCTTATATAGAAGAAAGTTCCGCACAAGTAGGGAGGGAGAACGAAACAAATGAAAAATGAGGTAACCACCCTGGAATCGAACCGGGATCTTCCGATTGCCGGTCAGATATGCTAACCACTACACCATGGGCCTCGATTAATCAGAAGTCGTAATTCTTCTACATACGAGCAGAAACCAATGCCCTGAGGGGGCACCTCCCGCATGCCGCACATATATACATTTTAACTGCAAACAACACACATTTTTTATTTGTTCGTTCTCCCTCCTCATCTTGTGCGGAACGTATTCTATACAAGCGTCGTTCTTTACATTAATTATAATGTGGTGTTTGCAGTTAAAATGTATATATGGCGGCATGCGAGAGGTCCCCTCAGGGCATGGTTCTGCTTCGTATGTAGGAGAATTACGACTTCTGATTAATCGAGGCGCATGGTGTTGTGGTTAGCATATCTGACCGGCAATTCGAAGATCCCGGGTTCGATTCCAGGATGGTTACCTCATTTTTCATTTGTTCGTTCTCCCTCATCTTGTGCGGAACGTTCTTCTGTACAAGCGTCGTTCTTACATTAATTATAATGTGTGTTGCTTGCAGTTAAAAAGTATATATGTGCGGCATGCGAGGGGTGCCCCCTCAGGGCATTGGTTTCTGCTCGTATGTAGGAGAATTATGACTTCTGATTAATCGAGGTCCATGGTGTAGTGGTTAGCATATCTGACCGGCAATCGGAAGATCCCGGGTTCGATTCCGGTGGTTACCTCATTTCATTTGTTCGTTCTCCCTCTCATCTTGTGCGGAACGTTCTTCTATACAAGCGTCGTTCTTTACATATATATAGATATATATAATATATATTATATATATATATATATATATAATATATATATATATGCATTAACTGCAATGACCACGCAGTATATAAATGAATAGAAACGACATAATATTAAGGAACGTTTCTGCACACGCGGAAGAGAAATAACGAATAAATGAAAAATGAGGCGAACCGCCCGGGAATCGAACCCAAGGCGCATCCAACCGGCAATTGGAAGGCCTTGGGTTCGATTCCCGGGCGGTTCGCCTCATTTTTCATTTATTCGTATTTCTCTTCCGCGTGTGCAGAAACGCTCCTTAATATTATGTTTTCTATTCATATATATATATATATATATAATGTTTCAGACCAACAAAGACCTTAGGATCCACTCATGGCTGGTCTACCTAACTGTGTCGTAATTGTGTATTGACAACAGTATTGTGTATGTCCTCCGTGGTGGCGGAGGGGGACCTACAATTTTACGTGGGTTCCGAACCACAAGAGCATAAGAAATTTATGTAAAACCTGCCTGTACATTGGCAACGACCAATATTTACAAAACTAAATAGTTATCAATTTAAAACGAATTAATTATCGATTTAAAACTAAAGATAGAATCTCTGGATCCAGAGGATCAAGTCATAATAGACTACTATCCACAAATATGTTACACTCTACATCCATTTATAAGCAACATGCAAATTTATCAGATCCAAAGAATCCAGTCAATTTCATTACGGTATCTATCAATACCAGTACCTTGCCAACCAAAAAAAGTCACGGTCCATATCGATCGCAGGACCAAGTCAATTTACAACCATATACTTACAATATATTTACTTAGAAGGAAAAGTGTAGGTGTGGCGTAAAGAATGGTACAGTAATGTAGAAATGTGTGTGTGCACCCATTTTGGGTCTCCCATTTAAAGGTGTTGTGGGGGCAAGTGAAGATCATGAGTTTTTCAATACCTCACCAGTACTATGGGGGGCACCGCTAGGCAGAGGAATCTCTTAAATGGGGTGTGTAAGGACAGAGAGTATCCCTAACCCAAGATGCTGCCTCCCTATATATCCCACAACACTTGTGTTGAGCTGGGGGATCTATCACCACAAAGCCTTAATTTTACTACCTTAAACTATACCCAATCTATCAACATATGCGTCTAATCGATTTTTAAACATGTTTATAGACGTGCTACTAATTACTTCTACCGGCAAACTATTCCAGCTATTTACTATTCTACGCGTAAAAAAGTTTTTGGCAACTGCTGTCTCGAACCTCTACTTGTCAACTTACACCCGTTATTTCTAATCCTATTATATGAGATATTTCGAAAAAGCTATCTCTTATTCTCGTTATCGAACCCATCATGATTTTGAAAACTGGATTAGATCACCCCTTAGCCTCCTAGTCTCGAGTGTAGTCAATTTTAACTCCTTAAACCTATCCCGTACGACTTTGACCTAGCGACGGAATCATCTTAGTTGCTCGTCTTTGAACTCTTTCGATTTTGTCCATATCTTTGCGCATATGCGGATTCCAAAATTGGACCGCGTACTCCAAATGGGGTCTAAATAATTTATAAAGAGGAACTATAATATCGCGCGATTTGTACTAAAAATTTCGAGCTATAAAACCTAACCACTTTGTTCGCCTTATTGACCGCTGCTGTACTTTGTTCGCTACTTTTAAGTTACCAGGACTATAACTCCTAAATCTTTTTCCTGCTCTACGATTGTTAACTCCTCCCTGACATACTATACGCAAATACCGTACGCGAACCTATATGCAAAATCTTGCACTTATCAACGTTAAATCTCATTGCCATGTGACTGACCAATCAACGATTTATTCAGATTTTCCTGGATTTTACCTCTATCTTCGTCATTAATCGCCCTACCAACCAGCTTCGTGTCATCCGCAAACTTTGAAACTGTACTGACTAGGCCGACATCTAATCGTTATATATATAATAAAAAGCAAAGGGCCCAATACAGAACCCTGAGGAACGCCACTCGCTACATAGCCCAACACGACTCGCTCCATCAACGACCAATATATATATATATATAGTACGATAGAAATGTCTTCGGAACTATCCTCAATAGGAATATGAAACAAGAGATACGACTCTCAACATTTATTGGCCAAACGTTTCGGTCCACTCATGGGCCATCTTCCAGTGACTAAATAGAAGCATCTAAAAATAATCATAAAAACTAAAGTAAATACAAATGTCAAAACTGTACAATAATAAAATTAACACAAAAAAAAAGTTAAAAAGTTGTTAAAAAACTATCTGGATTATAAAACAAAATAAAATTAAAACAAACTAAATTTCAAAAAATAAAAAGTTAAAAATGTTAAGTTTAAAATTTTAAAAGGACTAACCTGGATGGTAAAAGTTACAAATAACAAGTGGAGAGAAAGGAAAAAACAACTAAGTTAGTGCGTTAATTGCATTAAAAAGTTGTGGTTGGTTAGGAAGTATGTAATTTTATCGAGGAAAGGCTATCGTTTAGTTCTGGATTTAATTCTTGAAAAAGGATTTAAATTTTAAGATCAAGTGAATTAGAAGCAGACGACAAAATCGCAAGGAGTCCTGGGGGCAACGGGTGGTCATGGGTCTCTGAATGATGCCGAATAGCAGAGGATTCATGAGTGGAAAGAGGGCGAGAAGTTCGATAAGAAAAACCCAAATGCTTCGAAATCCTAAGTTTTAACTGTAGGCAGTCTGCCCCACATAACGACTTTGGCAGGTCGCACATGTATAAAATAAAATAACAAAGGATCTCAAAAGCACGGGGAGGTGATCTTTATGGCGAAAAAAGGATTGCAGAGAATTAGAATAGAATTAAGATCATAAAGTCGCATTGAGGGGAGTGTCTGTCCAAAATAGAGTGGACATCTTTATTAAGTTGAAAAAGTTAGTTGGTCTAAAAATGGAAGCTTAAGATAAACCTTCTGTTCGGAACCGAGGACTGAATTATTTTAGGTGAATATAGGTTATTTAAAAATTTAGAAATTATAGCCTCAAAAAGTCAAAGTACAATAAAAATATAGTTTGAAAAATCTCTTAAGATACTGAATTTCTAAGTCAAATAAAGACCAACTGAACAAAGGTGATATGCTCTGAAAATACGGACTTTTAATAATAGCCAGCTTAAAACTAAGTGGAATATTGCTGAAAAAATGAGTACCGAGTTTGGTAGTAGTTGTTTTCTGTAACTGTGTGAGAAGCTGTACTAGTTTATTTATGGTAACATCAAGAAAACGAAATTTATTGTATGTTCTACTTCCATAGAGAA